>CAUDMG010003492.1:112500-581312 GCA_958450375.1 Homarus gammarus
TAACTAATATACTACAGGTATGAATGATAAAGTAAGAAGGATTATTTTGATGACGCGGTAATGATGACTGAGTGTATTCAAAGTTTATTGAACAAGAGCCACAGGACTCCATTGTGAACCTCGCTGGAAACTTTAACGTGATGGAAGTTCAATCCCTCGTTGGGGGAGGATTGATATAAAAAGAGTCACACCAGAGCTTAAAAGTAACGAAGCCCGAGGAATGGATATGTTAGCAGCCGAGATTTTTTAAATAGGGTAGAGATAGACTGCTGGAGAATGGAATATTGAAACTATCAGCGAGTGTGTGGGGAACAGAACAGACACCAATACAATGATTTTTCTTTTGGTGTGTGTGTGTGTGTGTGTGTGTGTGTAAAGGTGGGTGTCCGAGGAGCAGTGTGGATAAAGCACTCTCAACACTAACCCATCAGCACACGAAGTTAATATTGCACCCGATGATGGACTGAAGGTGCCTCTGACGCGAACCAGCTATCTATAGGGCAGGAGGCGAGAACTGTATCCTTAATAGTTCACCAACACTAACTATACCCTTTATGGGAGAGCTGCTTCATGTAAATCCTCCGCCTCCCTTCCTCTCATTTAAGGGAGTCTTCACGGTTAGGGTGTATGTGTGTGTCTGGTAACTCGCGAGACACAAGACTAACAACAACATCCCTACAACTGTGTTTGGCCATAACCATTACACAACGCCCATTAACCAGTAACAAAGGCGTCCGCTGCTGCATGAGATGTTTTATGCAAATATTATCCAGAAAAAAATAAATTACGTTGGAATAATGGCATGATATTACCGGTGTCCTAAGTTACTTCACAGATTTAAAGAATTTGATAAAAACCTTGAAAACAAAACATGCAATTATCTGTGAGAGAAGATCTGCAGTCAACAGAACTGACGGTGTAGGTATAACGCCAGGGAGGTGCGGCTGATTACACCGTGCTTCTTGGTTAGCACAGTAGAGATGGCCAAGTGAGGTAATATAAACCAATAGGTAGAGATGGCCAATAAACACATATTGAGAGAAAGAGTAAAAGAAATAGACTAGATGTCGGAGACCAAGTAGAAGGAGTGTGAAGGATGACCTCACGCTGGAGTATGGCGACAGGGTGGAGGAGACGGAAGAGGAGAAACTGGTGGAGGAGGAACTGAAGGAGAGCTGCACTAGATGGCGTGGGCTGACTCAGGCGACCAAGAAGCTTAATTGGACTATCGTGTCAGAGAAGTGAGTGCGGAGGAAAACAAAAGAAGATTAATCTTAAGGTATAAAATATTGTTTAATAATCTTAGCAGCCAAAAAACACACACAAAACAACAAAGGCCTGACTTGTGTCGAGAGTACCAGAGTATTTTACTCCGGCACTACACAACATGTACCCGAAGTGGGATGTTGACTCTACATGGTGACCTTGATGAACCTCTCACAAGCTTTACCTCATAAGCTTTACTAAGCTTTAATTTCCATCAGCCACCCCCTATCATCACACATTCCCCTTCACGTCACCTTCCCCATCACCCCCGCAATCTCCCTCACATAACCTCCCCCATCACCCCCACAATCTTCCTCACATAATCTCCCCCATCACCCCCACAATCTCCTTCACATAACCTCCCCCATCACCCCCACAATCTCCCTCAAATAACCTCCCCATCACCCCTACAATCTCCCTCAAATAACCTCCCCCATCACCCCTACAATCTCCCTCACATAACCTCCCCCATCACCCCTACAATCTCCTTCACATAACCTCCCCCATCACCCCTACAATCTCCCTCACATAACCTCCCCCATCACCCCCACAATCTCCCTCACATAACCTCCCCATCACCCCCACAATCTCCCTCACATAACCTCCCCCATCACCCCTACAATTCCTTCCTACCTCCCCATCACCCCCACAATCTCCCTCACATGACCTCCCCATCACCCCCACAATCTCCCTCACATAACCCCCCTATCACCCCAAATTCTTCCCCTCACGTTGCCTCCCCCATCACCCCCACAATCTCCCTCACATAACCCCCCTATCACCCCTACAATCTCCCTCACATAACCCCCCTATCACCCCAAATTCCTCCCCTCACGTTACCTCCCCATCCGCTTAGTATTTCATTCCAACAAAACATAGTCACTTTGATATCAACACGTCCAGTGTTGCTTTACTTCTCTTCCCAAAACTATTCTTACTAATATTTTTTTCCTTCGAGTTTACCCAAGGACGTCATACAGTGTAGGCCAATGTGAGTCATTCTGCCCTGACACGCTGCCACGAATCACATTAACTACACGTCTTGCAGAAGCCAGCGTCACAAGATAAAACCACAATGACTCTTTTTTTTTCCCGGAAGCTTACCGCGTCCCGAGCTAATTTGCATATCAAAGACCTTAGTGGCAGGTGGTGCGGTAGTTTTTCCCAACTGCCTGTGAGAGAGTTCATTACTCTCTATATCGGTATACTGGGTGTTGCTCGACTCTAATGGGATAACTCTCCTGGCTCTATACACCTCTGCAAGCGATACCTGTAGAAGAGAATATTTTTATACAAGAACAATAATATAGGCATGCTTATGTAGGAGAACTAAGCAATATAGGAAAAAACTATCTAGGTCAAATTCAATAGGAGACTTTGTACGCGGACAACAACAATATACAATAAACTTTATATTGGGAAAATCTATAAGGAAAAAATCGAATACAAGTACAGCTCTATATTTGGTCACTTTCTACCAAAACTTCCCTAGAGACGGACGCACAACTCTTCACGGGTGAAATGCTCTGTGAGGCCAATTTTCCCACGAAACTCTATACACGGGGGGCTCTATACTTCCAGCACTCTATACTAATCCAAGTCAACAGGATGAAAAAAAAAATCTTGAAGGATCGGGGGAATATTTGCATAAATGTGTGTGAATGTTAGTTGAAGACTTGAGGGGTGAATGGTAAAGTGTGTAGGAGCTATCTTGTCCTGGCAGGTGTGGGGAAACTCTTGTGTTAGCAGGTGTGTGGGGAGTTATCTTGTCTTAGCAGGTGTGTGGCGTTAACTTGCGTTAGCAGGTATGAGGGAGTTATCATTTCTGGCAGGTGTGTGGGGAGTTATATTGTCTTAGCAGGTGTTGGAGTTTGTCTTGTGTTAGCAGGTGTCTAACAAATCTGCTGACGTGCTTTAGGAAAGTCTTCGAGGTAGTAGATGATGACGAAAATTACGATGTTATTTACTTAGACTTTAGCAAAGCGTTTGACAGAGTACCGCATCAGAGGCTTCTGAGAAAAGTTAAGGCTCATGGTATCGAGGGGAAAGTTTTAAATTGGATAAAATCATGGCTAACCGATAGAACACAGAGGGTCAGCGTAGATGGTATTAAATCTGAGTGGGGCTGTGTAACCAGTGGGGTTCCCCAGGGGTCAGTACTGGGCCCAATCTTGTTCGTAATCTTCATAAACGATCTCGATACTGGGATCAGTAGTGACATAAGCAAGTTTGCGGATGACACCAAAATAGGGCGGCAGATTAATTCAGGGCAGGGTGCAAATGCACTACAGGAGGATTTAAATAAACTGCAGGAGTGGTCAGTAAAATGGCAAATGAAATTCAACACCAGCAAGTGCAGCGTACTTAATATTGGAAGAACAAATACTGTCAATGTATACAGCCTTAACAACATCAACCTAGTGAACTCGACTTGTGAAAGAGACTTAGGGGTACTTGTAAGCCCGGACCTACGGCCTAGAAAACAGTGAGTTAATGTTCGAAATATGGCAAACAGAGTATTAGGCTTTATATCTAGAAGTGCAGAGGTCTTATTGCAACTATATCTTGCGCTAGTCAGGCCGCACCTCGATTATGCGGTTCAGTTCTGGTGCCCTTTTTATAGAATGGATATCAATTCACTGGAGTCTGTGCAGCGAAGAATGACAAAAATGATTCCGGAACATAGAAACCTTCCATATCAAGATAGGTTAAAGAAACTAAACTTGCATTCCCTAGAAAGACGAAGAGTGCGGGGAGCTATGACAGAAGTATTTAAGTGGGTGAAAGGAAACAATAAAGGAGATAAAGATAAAGTTCTTTTAATATCCGAGCAGGATAGGACTCGGAGCAACGGATTTAAGTTGGATAAGTTTAGGTTTAGGAGGGAGATAGGAAGGAACTGGTTCACAAATAGGGTGGTAGACGAGTGGAACAAGCTCAGCAACTTTAGTAAGTGCTGGAACTCTGGAAAGTTTTAAAATGAGGCTAGACAGATTCATGGAAGATAGAGAGTGGTAGTAACTCTCGACAGGAGCTGCTATGCACAGGCCAACTGGCGTATTGCAAACTCCTTATTTTCTTATGTTCTTATGTTCTTATGTATGGGGAAGCAATGTCATCTTAGCAGGTGTGGGGAACTGTTTTGTGATAGCAGGTGTGGGGAGCTACAGTACCTTGTCCAAATAGTTGTCAGAAGCGAACAAACTTTACTTGACGTCAACACATTGGTGTTTCTACCCTCGGGTTAGGCGAGGTCATAGTAGATTAGAAAAGGTTAATTTAAGTCAGGTCAGTTAATGTTCGATTAAATTGTCCTAGATTAAATTAAGTAAGATCATCCTGTATTAAATGAGATTAGGTTAGATTAGATTAGGTTAGGTTAGGTTAGGTTAGGTCAGGTCAGTTGTGGTTAGGTTTGATTATCCTAAATTAGGTGGGATTAGGTTCGGTTACTTAAGATTGTCCTAGACTAACTTAAGAGAGGTTTGGTTATTTTGGGTTAGGTTAGTTTAGTCAATGTAAGGTTAACATAGGTAAGGACAGACTACGTTAGGTTAGGTTATGGTGGGTTAGGTTAGGTTAGGTTAAGATGTTCTTACACAGGGTTCGCAAATATCATGACCTGACTTTGTTTACTTACATTCCAAAGCGGGGAGCTGACGGAGAGCACGATATAGGGGGCCCATCACCCCACACACTCCCTGGAACACAACACAGCCTGTGTTATACTCCTTGTGCCTGGCACTGCGGAGGAGAAATGAGAGAGAGAGAGAGAGAGAGAGAGAGTTGAGGTCGAATATTTACCATTTATTTATCATTCTTTTTTTCTCAGCGTGGAGATAAGGCCGAGTTCTTGTCAGCCTAACGTACCCGAGGTTTACCTGGAGAGTGTGAACGTATGATCGACCGGCGAGGCATAAGTACACTTGTAGATCGTTATGACTTTTCGTATACAATTATATACAATATGTGTGAATATATTTTAAAGATTGATATATTCATAATGTATATAGATATGTTAATATTTGTACATAAACACGAGGTGGATGAGTGTAGTTGTGCTCAGAGGCAGTGATCCATGCCAGAACATAAGCAAAGGTCAGGTTGGTTGCGTGATCAATACTACCGCTTCTGCCTCTACCTGTATCTTCCACCTGTCTGTCTGTTTGTCCGTTTGTCTGTCTGTCTGTCTACGTGTATATGTTTAAGTACTTTTTCACACCTGTCTATATCCATTATTATTTAATCTTTCATAATATATACACCTTCACTTTATTATGTTGTAGCCTCCTCCACACCCACACTCCCTCACACCCACACTCCCTCACACTTCCTCACACTCCCTTACACTCCACCAGGTTACTCTTATTGACCGCCCTCATCACATAACCTTTACCCAACCACTGAACAACTCACCCTCTCTCCAGGTTCATTTCTTACCCTGTTGACTACACCACTCCCTCCATCTGTCTCTACCGTCACCACCTGTCTGTGTCACCTCCTATATACAGTCGTCACCTGTCTATGTCATCGCCTATATACACTGCCACTACCTATATACACTGTCACTACCTATATACAATACACTGTCACCACCTATATACATTGTCACCACCTGTCTACATTGTCACGACCTGTCTACAGTGTCACTACCTGACTGTCAGTGACATTATGATCAGAGGTTCAAAAGATTATTCACTGCTCTACTTTCAGTTATGTTTTGTTGACATAGACATAATTATTACCCAAGAGAAAATCTCATACAAGTGTTCTGTAATGATCACCTTTCTGAAAATGGGTAATTGGATGAGAAAAATAATTCCCAGTATTGTTTTGAACGAGTCTCATGAAGGTTATTAAAATGTTTCTTACGTCTTGCTGAATTACGTCCTGGAGGCTAACAAAGTGCTGTCCCTACGGTATTGGTTGATTGAATAAACATCACGACACACTGGAACAAGACGCAGTAATTCTCAGCATCACTGGCGTTCGTATCCCTCGAGATAACTTCCATTATATTTGTTTTTGTTTTCGTCTAGCAGCAACAAAAGAAAGCAACGAGCTAAGACACTGTGGGCGTGTAGATAAATGACTTCATTGTAATAAGACATCACCCAGTTATACTCTGTGGGTGACCTAAAATCATAAGATAAAAATTACGAAAACTTTTCTCTCTGTTTGCAATAATCTACGACCACCATTTCCTACAGTTCAATGTAGCAGACAACAGCCAACAGAGCAAAGTAAATTCAGGCCACCTTCCGACCATAGGACAAAAGCTTCATATAAACATTTAGACTTGTGTGAGGGCGATGGTTTTCGTCAAGCCATGGTGTGAAAAAAAATTAGGGAGGAAATAACAGTCAAGAGCGAGACGATTGTAACAACTTGTAATAATGCCATCAATACCTTTCTTGTCTTGGTGGTGACATTTAATTTCAACTGCATAAACTAGAAAATAAATGACAAAACCTTTGACAATTAACTGAATGATCGTCAGAGCCACCTGGTGTGAATATACAGTACTGATGGGTACAACTACAGGGAACAGACGACAAGAGGAAGCGTACGTTCATGTGTTCACAGTTTTACTCGTTATTTTCGATGCATTTTTATAATCTGGTTATGTGTTGACGCTGGGGTCTTAAATATCGGAAGAAATTTATAATAAGGCTCAGAGATGATGATGATGACAACACAACTGCACATATTATAACACAACTGCACATATTATAACAACACAATTGCACATATTATAACAACACAACGGCACATATTATAACAACACCCCAGCACATACTATAACAACACACCAGCACATATTATAACAACACAACAGCTGATATTCTTCATTCCTTACACACTAATAACAAATCTTGGTCTACACATTCACCTGAGGTCGATTATATTTAAACTAAGGTCGCAGATGTAACAGCACCGAATATTGAAGAGGATGGATTCACCTGAGTGAGAGAAGAACCGAGTGTGTCGAGGCGTTGTGTGTTATATCCATCCTAGATAAACTATATATGTAAACAAAAACAGAATCACTCATAAAGCATCACTCACTCATAAAACATCACTCACTCATAAAACATCACTCACTCATAAAACATCACTCACTCATAAAACATCACTCACTCATAAAACATCACCCATAAAGCACCACTCATAAAGCATCACTCACTCATAAAACATCACTCACTCATAAAACATCACTCATAAAGCACCACTCATAAAACATCACTCACTCATAAAACATCACTCACACATAAAACATCACTCATAAAACACCACTCATAAAGCACCACTTACTCATAGAGCACTACTTTCTCATAGAACATCACTCACTCATTGAACATCACTCACTCGTAAGACATCACTCACTCATAAAGCATCACTCATAGAACACCACTCATAAAGCACCACTCACAAAGCACCACTTACTCATAAAACATCACTCATAAAACGTCTTCTTTACACACATACAGACAAATACTCCAGACACTATAATAAAAGCTGTGAACACTTGATATGACTCCGTAAGATTGAATGACACGACACTCCCAAGCACCGAGAAGGAAGGCCAAGGTTGATGGTGTATATAGAACGTTGTGAAACAGAACCAAGAAAGCGTGTCGACTAATTGATGTGACGAGCCATCAGAGGGAATATACCAGTGAGAGAAATAGAGAAACTCACACCGAGATTCATCATAAGAAAGACGTAACTGCTGATAAACTTTGGATGCACATTGTTCCATGATAGACTAAGTGCACCGTTCATATCAAGGTCGGAACGGATAAAATTCTGATGCATATTGTCCGCACGAGTGAATCATGTTAACAATACATATCTCACACTATATTCGAATCATAACTAATTGGAATCTTTCAAATTTTATCCAAGAGGGAAGACAGTTTCCCTCTCCCTAGAAAGACAGCTGAGAAAATCATAACTCTCCATCGCGGCTTTGAAACATACCCTTGCACACACACACACACACACACTAGGCATGAATCTGGTCAACTATGAGCATGTGGGCATAAAATATTTTGTTAGTATTTCAGGCTGTTTAGTTCTTATTGTTGCTGACGAGTGTATGCACATTCCAGTACTAATCTAGACTACGTACTACCTTACTTGTTGGGGGCGAGGTCAGTGTTATGATTCGAATCGTATTATTATGTTGACGATAAGGGTAAATTCATTTTATAAAGAGTAACTGTGTCTTCCCCACCACCGGCAAACTCATACACCTCACTTTGGGTGATATTAAGTTAACAGTGGCTGGGAACTTAATTAAAACAGTGCAATTAATTGTAAAACATGATGAAAGTTGAGTGATGGATGGTAAGATTGCCTGTGAAAATACAAAGGGGAACTTCTGGTGAAATGCGCTTAATGCCACGTCCCAGGAGTGGAGAGTCTGCCTCTCCTCTTGCAGCACTCTCAGTTCCACTTTCTGCTCTTCAAAGGACTTTTCACTAGAGACGAGCGCTCTCTCTCTCGCTCCCTCTCTCTCCTTCTCATGACTGTGTTGAAGTGATCGATACCAAATAGCCCAAAGAGTGATTTGGTGATCCGCTCATGAAATGCCTTATGGACCTGAGTTGTAGGATTAAACTTCTCTGTATTGACACGTGTGGACACCAGCATGCTGTTTTCTCATCTACTCCCTAAAAAAAATATTAATGATGGTCAGTCCTGTAACTTAGGAACAAAACAGTGTGGAAGGGGATGTAGCCCTTGGTCGTGCCCCAGGTCTAGTGCGTCTGGTAGAGAGAGTAAGAGCGAGCAGCCAGTCCTTGGTCGAGCCCCAGGTCTAGTACGTCTGGTAGAGAGAGCAAGAGAGAGCAGCCAGCCCTTGGTCGTGCCCCAGGTCTAGTACGTCTGGTAGAGAAAGCAAGAGAGAGCAGCCAGTCCTTGGTCCTGCCCCAGGTCTAGTACGTCTGGTAGAGAGAGCAAGACAGAGCAGCCAGCCCTTGGTCCTGCCCCAGGTCTAGTACGTCTGGTAGAGAGAGCGAGAGAAAGCAGCCAGCCCCTGGTCCTGCCCCAGGTTTAGTACGTCTGGTAGAGAGAGCAAGAGAGAGCAGCCAGCCCTTGGTCTTGCCCCAGGTCTAGTACGTCTGGTAGAGAGAGCAAGAGAGAGCAGCCAGCCCTTGAAATTATTTGGTATAGCTGTATATCATTATTAATCGAACATTATGTATGAACCAATGAGGTTGCAGGGGGGCGGGGCTTGTGCTGTCAACTAAAAACACCCGACTATGCTGTACATCGTAAACATGGCTTCAATAATAACTTTAAATAATTGGTTTTTGATCATTAGTTGTACACTATTCTCTTCACTAAGGTCTGCCTCTCCCAGTACATAAGTCGTGGTTAATAATAAATTACTGTACAGGACCAGGAATTTGGACTTAGTTATCGACACCCAGTAATAATGAATGACCAACTATAACAACAGACAGGTGGTCGCACTACCTGTCACGGGTAATGGTGATGGTATGAAATTTTGACCAATCAGCAGCACTTAGTCGTGTTGTGGGTTAAATAATTCAGCGGTGTAGCAGAAATTGTAGCGCCGTTGGAACTACTGAATAAAACATTATCAGGTGATGACTATTATGTCCTCACGATTATTTAACAATATAAATATTCCTTAGTTTATACACTATAGCCTGAGGGATAATATTTCGTAGTGATGGCAAAATATTACGTTGAAAATATGAACCATAACTATACTGTACAGTATATATAATAATAAAATTCATGTTGCCTTAATCATCTTAATGGGTAATTATTTAAGTTTTCATATTATCATTAGTTCATCTTTATATATTACGGTCTGGGGGATATCTTGATAAACCTGCCATGTGACTTAACTGAATAAATCTCTTCATACAAGACTACTATTTTGAGCAAATTTTTCTGCTGAAAATTAAATGTCGTCTCCTGTGGAGGAGGAGGACACACTCAACCCCTCCCCTCCCCCCAGATGAAGGTAGGTCGCTTTGGTCTGGATATATAAAATTAGGAAGTATCGGCTTGGATGTTTACAAACTTAACCTGAGCTGGGCCAAAACACGCGGGGCTGACAGGTCGGCACACAGTTGCAGGCTCCTTCTCCGAGATGCCTTCCCCACCTGTGTACACTGTCAACTAAGGCAACTTCTGCAGCTATAGCTAAAATAACCTGTAATTCCTATATTCAATATAAAATAAATGCTGCCATATATATAAGATCATTATAATGTTATTCTTCCTAGTTTATTAAGCTAACGTAACGTAACCTACGGTAACGTAACCTAGCCTAAGGTAACGTAACGTAACATAACCTGACCTAACATATTAAACAAAATTCCTTTGCAAGTTTGCTGTAAATAGTCTTAATACTTAGAGATGACCCAGTGGCAAGTTACACGTAAATAGTTAAAATGCCATAAGGCTTTAGGATCAATTACCCTGTATTAATTTGGTTGTGTATAATGATGACCCAGCCCGGTGTACTGATGTGTTGGTCTCGGTAGCTGGGCTCTTGCTAGGTCAGTCATCGTTTACGCTATAAGTTATCACGCTACAACCCCTCCTGCAGTCAAAGCGTCCAACATAATGTACCTGTCAGTTCTTATTAACAAGACTCAATTAACTAAGTTCACCACTGAAACTCAATTTATACTTCTTAGTTTTATTTGATAATAATGTGGAAAAGAAAGACAAAAGACTCCTTTAACACCAAGTATTATTATTAATGTGATTCATTTTAATTACCAGCATCACGGCCCAGGTGGCTCTCAGACAAGAGTAATCAGCTAGACTGAAGGTTGATGGTAACAAAACCTTTATGAATATTACAGCGGGAGCAACACGGGAGGCAGAGGAACACCACACAGCGACTGTTGCCTGTCTTGTACACATATCTTCTCTGACGCTGTCTTCTGTGTATGTGTGCCTGTGTATGTATGCGCATAATTGTGCATATATGTGTGTGGGTTTCTGTGTCTGTGTACTGTGTACTTGTGCGCGCAAAACGACGTGTGCAGCCTTACTGAGTCAGCAGTTAAGGGACTGACGGTAACAGAGGGCAGATAATAGTGTGGAAGTATACGCATCAGACACTAGAATATTATATGGTACATTACGTAAGGGTGTGTGTGTGTGTATTCTCCTAGGACTCGGGGAAGGGGGCTGTGGTGGGAGGGCTGTGGTGGAGGGATGCAGTCCTGTTTCCTATTTCCTCAACATACAACATTAATGATCCTAATAAGCATCACCAATTTACCTCACCTACAGTACATTGCCAATTTACCTCACCTGTCGTTCAATTCTGCTCTTCGTAATGTCTGTAGTTATCTGCGTCTCTTCCTCTCGAGATGTCTCACGGTACGATTTTCCTCTCTCTCTGTTTCTGTATGCCTGTCTGTCTTTCGGTCTGTTTATCTGTCTGTCTGTCTGTCTATCCCCTCACAACTCCCTCTCCTCTCCCTAACACCTCCCCCTCTTCTCTCTCACACCTCTTCCTCACACCATCATTTCCCTCACACCCCCTCCCTCTCTCTCACACCATCCTCTCCCTCACACCCCCTCTCATCTCCTTCATACCTCCCTATCCCTCACACCTCCCTATCCCTCACACCTCCCTCTTCCTCACACCTCCCTATCCCTCATACCTCCCTCTCCCTCATACCTCCCTATCCCTCACACCTCCCTCTCCCTTACACCTCACCTCCGTCACATAACAAGACACAATCAGAGCAGCATGTGTGGTCCCGCTCCTTGTCGCTGATGACCAGTTTCACCCTCACCAACTTCCTTAACTCACTCTTCTTGACCTCAGTCATACTCTTAACTTTCAGGCACATGGGAGAAAGTGTGTGTGTGTGTGTGTGTGTGTGTGTGTGAAACATCATCTAGCAGTACGCACTAGTCGGTAGCACCGCCACACTGCCTCTGTTGTTAACATTAGCGAGCGTCACTCTGCCCACCACCACCACCACCTCACCTCCCACATTTAACTCCCGGATTTTTCTTCTCCAACTTTTCAATCCACGTTGTTTGACTTCTCTTTATTCTCTATCCTCTGTTAACTCATTCACTCAGGGGACGCTACTTTTTATATGATATTTGGTTAACATCAGACGATTTTATTCAGCACACCGACTCCCTCCCCTCTCCCTGCCCCCTTCCATACACAAAGGGTTAATCGCATGCTTTTTACCACCCTCCCTTCTCATAGTCACCACCCATCCCTCTCACTTATATGTTTTGGTAACTATTTCCCCTCAGTCTCTCCTCCGTGTTCCCTCACTCCCACTTCTTCCTGTGTTCCCCTCTACCTCCTTCCTCCCTCACACTTCCTGGATGATGAGAAGAGCCCCCCAAAAATTTATCCTCCATTAGTGATAATTTCCCCCTCACTCGCTACATAACATTACGTGGTGTAAATAAGTATTGTGTGAGGGGTGAGCTGACCTGTTGTGACCAGGTGGGGGTTTGTCCTTGTTGTATATATTAAGTCGCCTTTATTGTTGTTTACTGATGGTGTCGAGGGAAACAGTGAATGGAGACACACACACACACACACACACACACACACACACACACACACACACACACACACACACACACTTTCATGTGAGTTACAGTTAACAAACACTACAATTCATATAAAAAATGATAACTTGAAAATAGTTACATGACAATTTTCCTGTATCAGTACACCAGTGTAATCAGTCAGTGTCCTGTACAGTATGTGGTGTGTCAGTACAGTAGTGTGGTGTGTCAGTACAGTAGTGTGGTGTGTCAGTACAGTAGTGTAGTGTGTCAGTACAGTAGTGTGGTGTGTCAGTACAGTAGTGCATTGTGTCAGTACAGTAGTGTAGTGTGTCAGTACAGTAGTGTAGTGTGTCAGTACAGTGGTATAGTGTGTCAGTACAGTAGTGTAGTGTGTCAGTACAGTAGTGTAGTGTGTCAGTACAGTAGTGTGGTGTGTCAGTACAGTAGTGTAGTGTGTCAGTACAGTAGTGTGGTGTGTCAGTACAGTAATGCATTGTGTCAGTACAGTAGTGTGGTGTGTCAGTACAGTAGTGTGGTGTGTCAGTACAGTAGTGTGGTGTGTCAGTACAGTAGTGTAGTGTGTCAGTACAGTAGTGTAGTGTGTCAGTACAGTAGTGTAGTGTGTCAGTACAGTAGTGTAGTGTGTCAGTACAGTAGTGTAGTGTGTCAGTACAGTAGTGTAGTGTGTCAGTACAGTAGTGTAGTGTGTCAGTACAGTAGTGTGGTGTGTCAGTACAGTAGTGTAGTGTGTCAGTACAGTAGTGCAGTGTGTCAGTGCAGTAGTGTGGTGTGTCAGTACAGTAGTGTAGTGTGTCAGTACAGTAGTGTAGTGTGTCAGTACAGTAGTGTAGTGTGTCAGTACAGTAGTGTAGTGTGTCAGTACAGTAGTGTAGTGTGTCAGTACAGTAGTGTGGTGTGTTAGTACAGTGATGTGGTGTGTCAGTACAGTGGTGTAGTGTCAGTGAATATTATACAGGATTTAATTCATAATATCGCCTCTACTATAATTGGATCCTGGACAGCGTAATTAGATACATCACACCTTATAATATAAAACATGAAATACGTTATTATATTATTATAATAACAGTTTTATGAGTCCGTGTGAGTGTCGGTCTTGTGTGACGCAACACTAACTGAAATTTCCGTTGTGGACACGTAAGCTTATCGTGACCAACACTCTGTCACCCTCGATAACCACACGTCACACCCTCTCTCACTACATCCTCACTTGCCCTATGACCTCCTCCTATAGGTCCCCAGCCGTTACCAACACCTCTTCCCTCCCAGACCAGATATCCCTCCTCCTAGTCACAGGCCTGGCATTTGACATTATTAGGGACCTGCCACTCTTTGCCATAAACAGATAAAATGTACCGGGAACTTTCCCCCCACACACTCATCATTCTCTCACTTTATGTAACTTGACAAAACCTATGACCCTTCAGGCTTTTACGCCCTTAATGTACGAGTCATAAAGGCAAGTATGAACTTTTCATACTTCCCTGTTGGGCGCTGTAAACGCTTCTGCGCTTCACCTTGCACAGGATGTAAGGGGGTGCCCAATAAACTAGCCCCCTCGGGGGCAAATCTGAATCTGAATCTGATAACCACACGTCACATTATCTCTCTCTCTCTCTCTCTCTGTACTGTATATTGCACCTGGCATCTCCTTCCCTCATCATCATCATCATCATCATCATATCTCAGTCAACATGTACTAAGGCAGCCTCGGGGTCTGACTAGTAATTCCGTCTCCCCTCACTGGCGATCCTGAGCCAGATTTTCCCCTCTCCTTCCATTTCCTCCATTTAGTTTCCCCTCTCTCGCCTCTCCTCTACTACTCCATAATAAATTCTCTCTCTCTCTCTCTCTCTCTCTCTCTCTCTCTCTCTCTCTCTCTCTCTCTCTCTCTCTCTCTCTCTCTCTCGTTTCATTATCTCTTTTAGCCTTGTTTTTATTTTCCTGTTTATTCGTTCGTCGTCATACAATATGCTCTCTATTTTTTTTCATTCGCCTCTTTCATTCTTCCTTCCCACACCTTCCCCTTCCCACATCCGCCCCTTCCTACATCCGCCCCTTCCCATATCCTCCGCTTCCCACATCCTCCCCTTCCCATATCCTCCCCATCCCACATTCTCCCCGTCCCACATTCTCCCTCAGGGTCTCAGTGTGTCGTGCCGCCTCACACAAAACTTCAGTGTATTTTCTTGGTTCAGAAAGGAGAGAGAGAGAGGGAGAGAGAGAGAGAGCTTACATGGTAATCTTCCCTTGATACAGTCTGTGGGAGGGCGTGAGAGGCATCCTCTATGGCCAGGCTCCTTCGGTGTTTTTTAAGGAAGCTCTTATTTCTACAGTAGTATTTAGGGACTTCTGTAGTCAGGAGCGTCTTGGTCAGGAGCTTTGTATGGTCAGAGCGCTGTGTGATCAGGAAATACTGTGGTCAGGAGCTTTGTATGGTCAGAAACGTTGTTTCACCAGGAGCGTCTGTATTTAGGAGCGTTGTGTGGTTAGGAGCGTCCGGTCAGGAGCGTTGTGTGGTCAGGAGTATTGTGTGGTCAGAAGCATTGTGTGGTCAGGGGCATTGTGTGGTCAGAAGCTAAAAAGTAGAAATGTGTGTAAATGGTCATGAACATGTAAGTAAAACAGAACACAGAAGGAACAATAAAAAAAAATAGAACAAGCACAATTTATCATCAACACAAGCAGAGAAAAGCACTTGCACGTATACTAAAAGAGACTAGGAGCACGCGTTAACGGGTCGTGTAAACGAGCACAGTACACGCAAACAGTTTAACCAAAAACAACGCAGTTCTTATAAGCATCCCTAACACAAGTACAAAGGACACAACTTACACAAACAAGACATGCCTGGTCGACACTCATAAAATGAGCAAAGAACGTTTGCACGAACTATTCTCACACACACAATACAGACCGCGAGAGGTGTGAGATCAGTGACGGCAGGGTGAGCACATACTGTTAAGCCATCGTCATCTCTCCTGTACCCTCAACTCTCCTGTACCCTCAACTCTCCTGTACCCTCATCTCTCCTACACCTTCATCTCTCCTGCACCCTCATCTCTCCTGTACCTTCATCTCTCCTGTACCTTCCTCTTTCCTGCACCTTCATCTCTCCTGTACCTTCATCTCTCCTGCACCTTCATTTCTCCTGCACCCTCATCTCTCCTGTACCTTCATCTCTCCTGTACCTTCATCTCTACTCGACCTTCATCTCTCCTGTATCTTCGTCTCTCCTGCACCTTCATCTCTCCTGTACCTTCATCTCTCCTGCACCTTCATCTCTCCTACACCTTCATCTCTCCTGCACCCTCATCTCTCCTGTACCTTCATCTCTCCTGCACCTTCATTTCTCCTGCACCCTCATCTCTCCTGTACCTTCATCTCTCCTGTACCTTCATCTCTACTGGACCTTCATCTCTCCTGTACCTTCATCTCTCCTGCACCTTCATCTCTCCTGCACCTTCATCTCTCCCGCACCTTCATCTCTCCTGTACCTTCATCTCTCCTGTACCTTCATCTCTCCTGTACCTTCATCTCTCCTGTACCTTCATTTCTCCTGTACCTTCATCTCTCCTGCACCTTCAACTCTCCTGCACCTTCATCTCAGCTGCACCCTCATCTCTCCTGCACCTTCATCTCTCCTGCACCTTCATCTCTCCATCACCTTCATCTCTCCTGCACCTTCATCTCTCCTGCACCTTCATCTCAGCTGCACCCTCATCTCTCCTGCACCTTCATCTCTCCTGCACCTTCATCTCTCCTGCACCTTCATCTCTCCATCACCTTCATCTCTCCTGTACCTTCATCTCTCCCGCACCTTCATTTCTCCTGCACCTTCATCTCTCCTGTACCTTCATTTCTCCTGTACCTTCATTTCTCCTGTACCTTCATCTCTCCTGCACCTTCATCTCTCCTGCACCTTCATCTCTCCATCACCTTCATCTCTCCTGCACCTTCATCTCTCCTGCACCTTCATCTCTCCTGCACCTTCATCTCTCCATCACCTTCATCTCTCCTGTGCCTTCATCTCTCCCGCACCTTCATCTCTCCTGCACCTTCATCTCTCCTACACCTTCATTTCTCCTGCACCCTCATCTCTCCTGTACCTTCATCTCTACTGCACCTTCAACTCTCCTGCACCTTCATCTCTCCTACACCTTCATTTCTCCTGCACCCTCATCTCTCCTGCACCTTCATCTCTCCTACACCTTCATTTCTCCTGCACCCTCGTCTCTCCTGCACCTTCATCTCTCCTGCACCTTCATCTCTCCTGCACCTCTATCTCTCCTGTACCTTCATCTCTCCATCACCTTCATCTCTCCTGTACCTTCATCTCTCCTGCACCTTCATCTCTCCTGTACCTTCATCTCTCCTGCACCTTCATCTCTCCTGCACCTTCATCTCTCCTGTACCTTCATCTCTCCTGCACCTTCATCTCTCCTGTACCTTCATCTCTCCTGTACTTTCATCTCTCCTGCACCTTCATCTCTCCTGCACCTTCATCTCTCCTGTACCTTCATCTCTCCTGTACCTTCATCTCTCCTGCACCTTCATCTCTCCTGTACCTTCATCTCTCCTGCACCTTCATCTCTCCTGCACCTTCATCTCTCCTGTACCTTCATCTCTCCTGCACCTTCATCTCTCCTGTACCTTCATCTCTCCTGCACCCTCGTCTCTCCTGCACCTTCATCTCTCCTGCACCTTCATCTCTCCTGTACCTTCATCTCTCCTGCACCTTCATCTCTCCTGCACCTTCATCTCTCCTGCACCTTCATCTCTCCTGTACCTTCATCTCTCCTGCACCTTCATCTCTCCTGCACCTTCATCTCTCCTGCACCCTCGTCTCTCCTGCACCTTCATCTCTCCTGCACCTTCATCTCTCCTGTACCTTCATCTCTCCTGTACCTTCATCTCTCCTGCACCCTCGTCTCTCCTGCACCTTCATCTCTCCTGTACCTTCATCTCTCCTGCACCTTCGTCTCTCCTGCACCTTCATCTCTCCTGTACCTTCATCTCTCCTGCACCTTCATCTCTCCTGCACCTTCATCTCTCCTGCACCTTCATCTCTCCTGCACCTTCATCTCTCCTGCACCTTCATCTCTCCTGTACCTTCATCTCTCCTGCACCTTCATCTCTCCTGCACCTTCATCTCTCCTGTACCTTCATCTCTCCTGTACCTTCATCTCTCCTGCACCTTCATCTCTCCTGCACCTTCATCTCTCCTGTACCTTCATCTCTCCTGCACCTTCATCTCTCCTGCACCTTCATCTCTCCTGTACCTTCATCTCTCCTGCACCTTCATCTCTCCTGCACCCTCGTCTCTCCTGCACCTTCATCTCTCCTATACCTTCATCTCTCCTGCACCTTCATCTCTCCTGCACCCTCGTCTCTCCTGCACCTTCATCTCTCCTGTACCTTCATCTCTCCTGCACCCTCGTCTCTCCTGCACCTTCATCTCTCCTGCACCTTCATCTCTCCTGCACCTTCATCTCTCCTGTACCTTCATCTCTCCTGCACCTTCATCTCTCCTGCACCTTCATCTCTCCTGTACCTTCATCTCTCCTGCACCTTCATCTCTCCTGCACCTTCATCTCTCCTGCACCTTCATCTCTCCTGTACCTTCATCTCTCCTGTACCTTCATCTCTCCTGCACCCTCGTCTCTCCTGCACCTTCATCTCTCCTGCACCTTCATCTCTCCTGTACCTTCATCTCTCCTGCACCTTCATCTCTCCTGCACCTTCATCTCTCCTGTACCTTCATCTCTCCTGTACCTTCATCTCTCCTGCACCTTCATCTCTCCTGCACCTTCATCTCTCCTGTACCTTCATCTCTCCTGCACCTTCATCTCTCCTGCACCTTCATCTCTCCTGTACCTTCATCTCTCCTGCACCTTCATCTCTCCTGCACCCTCGTCTCTCCTGCACCTTCATCTCTCCTATACCTTCATCTCTCCTGCACCTTCATCTCTCCTGCACCCTCGTCTCTCCTGCACCTTCATCTCTCCTGTACCTTCATCTCTCCTGCACCCTCGTCTCTCCTGCACCTTCATCTCTCCTGCACCTTCATCTCTCCTGCACCTTCATCTCTCCTGTACCTTCATCTCTCCTGCACCTTCATCTCTCCTGCACCTTCATCTCTCCTGTACCTTCATCTCTCCTGCACCTTCATCTCTCCTGCACCTTCATCTCTCCTGCACCTTCATCTCTCCTGTACCTTCATCTCTCCTGCACCTTCATCTCTCCTGTACCTTCATCTCTCCTGCACCCTCGTCTCTCCTGCACCTTCATCTCTCCTGCACCTTCATCTCTCCTGTACCTTCATCTCTCCTGCACCTTCATCTCTCCTGCACCTTCATCTCTCCTGCACCTTCATCTCTCCTGCACCTTCATCTCTCCTGTACCTTCATCTCTCCTGCACCTTCATCTCTCCTGTACCTTCATCTCTCCTGCACCTTCATCTCTCCTGTACCTTCATCTCTCCTGCACCTTCATCTCTCCTGCACCTTCATCTCTCCTGCACCTTCATCTCTCCTGCACCTTCATCTCTCCTGTACCTTCATCTCTCCTGCACCTTCATCTCTCTTGTACCTTCGTCTCTCCTACACCTTCATCTCTCCTGCACCTTCATCTCTCCTGCACCTTCATCTCTCCTGCACCTTCATCTCTCCTGCACCTTCATCTCTCCTGTACCTTCGTCTCTCCTGCACCCTCGTCTCTCCTGCACCTTCATCTCTCCTGCACCTTCATCTCTCCTGCACCTTCATCTCTCCTGCACCTTCATCTCTCCTGCACCTTCATCTCTCTTGTACCTTCGTCTCTCCTACACCTTCATCTCTCCTGCACCTTCATCTCTCCTGCACCTTCGTCTCTCCTGTACCTTCATCTCTCCTGCACCTTCATCTCTCCTGCACCCTCGTCTCTCCTGCACCTTCATCTCTCCTGCACCCTCGTCTCTCCTGCACCTTCATCTCTCCTGTACCTTCATGTCTCCTGCACCTTCATCTCTCCTGCACCTTCATCTCTCCTGTAGCTTCATCTCTCCTGTACCTTCATCTCTCCTGTACCTTCATCTCTCCTGCACCCTCGTCTCTCCTGCACCTTCATCTCTCCATCACCTTCATCTCTCCTGTAGCTTCATCTCTCCTGTACCTTCATCTCTCCTGCACCTTCGTCTCTCCTGCACCTTCATCTCTCCTGTAGCTTCATCTCTCCTGTACCTTCATCTCTCCTGCACCTTCATCTCTCCTGCACCTTCATCTCTCCTGTACCTTCATCTCTCCTGCACCTTCATCTCTCCTGTCCCCTCGTCTCTCCTGCACCTTCATCTCTCCATCACCTTCATCTCTCCTGTACCCTCGTCTCTCCTGCACCTTCATTTCTTCTGCACCTTCATCTCTCCTGCACCCTCATCTCTCCTGCACCCTCATCTTTCCTGCACCCTCATCTCTTCTACACCTTCATTTCTCATGCACCTTCATCTCTCCTGCACCTTCATCTCTCCTGCACCTTCATCTCTCGTGCACCTTCATCTCTGCCCTCACATTCGCTTCTATCTTATCTCTATCATTATACAACTTCCTGATGATGTGCCTTACAGTTGTATCCTTTTAGTTTCCGAGAGCTTCCTCTTCATACGTGTACAACGAGTCAACGACAAGCTTTATGTTATTCTCACTCATCTACTCTCTCTGTTAACTATGAGACGACAACCTGCTCTGGAAACGACTCTCTGACGACCTCTTGACTATAGCTCCCTTCCACTTCCCCCCCCCCCCCCCTCCCCTTCTCGACACCTCCTTCATGAAAACAAAAATTCTGGTTTCAACTCGCTCTGGGAGTTTATTATATAACGGGATCATTTGTCTTCCTCACACTTAATGTTTTGTGTAAAATGTTGTCATCTGAATAAAAGAATAACATTAGCTTTAACATTATCGTACGAGTCATCTGGTTACTGAAGACACGAAGTTAATGAAAACCCGTAACAATATACTAATCAAGACCACAGCAGGTTAGACCAGGATAACAGCGTGTTTAAAATATGATCAAAACTAAACCAATATTGATGGTCACAGATTGCCAGCCAGTGCTCGTCAATGATATACCTGTATGTATTCAGAGGACGTCGTCGCTAATTAAGGGTTCAGTTCATTCAAGAGCAAAAAAAAAAAAAGCCGGATTTCTTTTGGAAAACATATTTGTATATTGGGAAACATGTTGTCTTTTTGGTAACACACACACACACACACACACACACACACACACACACACACACACACACAGTGAAAGAAAGGCCAAGCAATCCCGCAGGCACAAAGTAATCTCAAATGTAAAGTGCACTTAAGTGCCCTCATAGTCAAGTGCCTCCAGAAGGGCCGCGGCCGCCCAGCCTCTCTGCATCCACAAGTCGATATGGAGGCTTTTTGTGATGGTACGAGGGTGGTGGTGTGGGTGGAGATGGTGGGTGATGGGAGGTGGTGGCTGGTGGTGGTGGGTGATGGGAGGTGGTGTAGGTGGTGGGTGGTGGTGGTGGCTGTGGTGGTGGTGGTTATGGTGAGGGTGGTTGTGGTGAGGATGGTGGTTGTAGTAAGGGTGGCGGTACAGCTCAAAAAGGACGGCACCGTGGTGACTGTCGAGGAATTTCTAGACAACATCAACTTCACCACGAGCAGTTTTAGACAGGTACAAGTTAGGTCCGTGACGTGTACTGCCGCTCCAGACAGAATAGATGAAGACAGTCCCGCTGCTGTCATCAAAAACTAACACAAGGTCTTCAGACTGCTTGGAGAGAACTTACAAGAACAATACCAAGATAACCCTGTAGCAGATAAACGTGTAACAGGGTTGTAATTTTGTTGGGAAATATTAATACCTAGACTGAACACCTCACACCCCAGACACTAGAACATAAAAAAACGTCTGTATATCAAAGATTCAACAAAAGTAAACAATGTAAACAGTAAGATTTAGTGACGTACTTTAAGAGACACTCGGCCATTTTTTTAAACATTCGGGTTACTAAATAGTAACCCGATGTTCGGGATTGATATTCGAGTTTGACGAATCCATTTGACGGGCTATCAAACAGTAGCCCGACATTCTGGATTGCTCTTCGGGCTTGCTGCCCCGAGTGTTTAAAAAAAATGGCCGAATGAAGGCCTCGCAACACTCAGTGCACCTGGTGGCTCCGTGCCCTCCCCCCTCCCTCTGTACCATGAAGCAGGCCGAGCTTCTTGCATATATTTTGCAAGAAAGATGCAAATTCAAGACCCGGACCGCCCCACATCCTCAGGGTATAATAATAATAATAATAATAATAATAATAATAATAATAATTATAATAATAATAATAATAATAATAATAATAATAATAATAATAATCGTAAAAAATATATAATAAAATAAAATTTTAGAACCGATTTTCTAAATAGCTTTATAGAGTTAAAGGTGATTTTTACACCTCTACTGTTCTGATGGCTTTTGCAGGGGGCAGGAAAGTGAGTTTCCAGAAAGATGGTTCAGAGGCATGATCGGTTTGGGGGCGAGAGAGAGAGAGAGAGAGAGAGAGAGAGAGAGAGAGAGAGAGAGAGAGAGATTTGACATATGGCAACCCAGAAGCGCGCGCACACACACACACACACACACACGTACGTGTTGTTGATGCTGGCCACGTTTCATTATGACAGGACGAGACTTAAGAGAACACCAAATAATCTATATTTGTACACATTTAGAGGGTCATGTGGTCATACCTGGCCCCTGCACACCAATAATTACCTCGCCCCGCCCACCTGAGAGCCAGCTGAGGGCTCTGCTAATTACCCATTACACGCTCTACTGCAAGGAGGGAGGCAGTGAGGGGAGGTCTTGAGCCTCCTCTACCACACTACACAACAGCACCTCACACCCTGAAGGATGGTTGCCCATTCCCCTGTAATCATCTCTTGCTAGAGGTCTAAGGACACACTGCATACTGTTATCCTCTCCTCATCACAGTTTACACATCTGAAGAGACAAAATTGTTTCCTCAACTTTCTCACCACAGATCACAGATCTAAGGGTAATCAACCATAAGCACTCAACCCACATTACAGATCACAGGATAATTAACCATAAGCACTCAACCCCCACACCTCAGGTCACAGGATAATCAACCATTAGCACTCAACCTCCACACCTCAGGTCACAGGATAATCAACCATTAGCACTCAACCCTCACACCTCAGGTCACAGGATAATTAACCATAAGCACTCAACCCACACACCTCAGGTCACAGGATAATCAACCATTAGCACTCAACCCACACACCTCAGGTCACAGGATAATCAACCATTAGCACTCAACCCACACACCTCAGGTCACAGGATAATCAACCATTAGCACTCAACCCACACACCTCAGGTCACAGGATAATTAACCATTAGCACTGAACCCCCACACCTCAGGTCACAGGATAATTAACCATTAGCACTGAACCCCCACACCTCAGGTCACAGGATAATTAACCATTAGCACTGAACCCACACACCTCAGGTCACAGGATAATCAACCATTAGCACTCAGCCCACACACCTAAGGTCACAGGATAATTAACCATAAGCACTTAACCTCCACACCTCATGTCACAGGATAATTAACCATAAGCACTCAACCCACACACCTAAGGTCACAGGATAATTAACCATAAGCACTCAACCCACACACCTCAGGTCACAGAATAATTAACCATAAGGATTCAACCCACACACCTAAGGTCACAGGATAATTAACCATAAGCACTCAACCACCATATCTGAGGTCTCAGGATAATTAACCATTAGCACTCAACCCCGACACCTCAGGTCACAGGTCTGGTAGGAGCCAATTATTACCTTTTCAACCTCCGGATTACGGGGTCATAGTTTTTAGTTTATACATATTGTAAGGTCATTAAACAAACGCTATATTCATAAAAGGTTTTCAATTTAAAACCTATCTCGATTTACTCTTTCTCTGCGTTTCGCGCACTTGTCATTTTATTCTGGCTACCGCCAGACGATTTTATTCAGCTTAGGGTAACCTCCCGCGTTCAAAGGGTTAAGATTACGAAAACATCAAACTGTAGATGATATATAGACACATCGTTGTAACCTGAGTTGAAATGTATTTGGTGGGGGAATCCTGGGGGGAGGGTGGGGGGGTCAACCTTCCCGATAAACTTATAACTCATCATCTGGAGGGGAGACAACTGTTACAATAACCAAAGATAGGCGATAATTGCCATCCCAACCACGAGTCCTGGAGAGATGCCGCCACCTAAGGCTCCCCAGACTGTGACACTCGAATAGCCAGTGTTTTACAGTCAGGGGACCAGCCAGTGTTTTACAGACAGGGGACCAGACAGTCATTGCATGCTGGCTGGGTCTCTCAGACCATCAGGCGGTTGTAAGTCAACTTAGATTGGTAATAGGTAGCTTAGCCAGGACGGTCTCCCACCTCTGTAATTTTCACGAACAGATCCAGGTATTCATTGTCGTTTTTAGGTCTTAAGATTCGACATACAGAGTATCAGTGTCTGCAAATCTTTATCTACGGTAACAAGGTAGTCTTGATGTGCTACAGTTTGTTTCTCCAGTTTCACCTTCGAGCAGATGACTCTCGTAACACCGATGCTCCATGTCATGTCACTATGTAAACACCGTTCAGGCATTCTTGATGAACTCTTGCCAAATGGTTAGTTTGGATGTGATGGAGACAGACCTAGGCATCACCACGACTCTGCAGTGCTGTTGTCACTCTACACACTGAGGAAAGACCTAGGAGCAGTGACGTGGCCAGCGCTGCACACTGAAAAAACCTATGAAGTTGAACTCTACAGAAGCCAAACTGAAAGGCAGGATTCCACTGATGCGGAATTCAGTGTATGACGCGTTGTACCATTTTATACATAAGAAATTTTCACGAGGACATCGAATGCGGAAACTAAATAAACATTTATATAAATAAATTTTTCTATTATTGCTGTTTTCGGATTACATGAAAAATATAAATACCATCTTATTTCACCTGAAGATTAACCTAACTTAACGCTATCTGCAGCGTTAGGTTAGCTACTTAGGGTATTTTAAGTTGGGTTAGCATTTGGGTGATTAATATCCTGGTGAGCAAAACTGGAGTGTCTGATCTTCTCGTTCTTTTTTAATCAAATTTTCTAATTGATCATTACAACACTATTTTGTTCTCGGGATTTACTCATTCAGTACGGAATTAAGTTAGTAGTCTGTTCCTCAGAGGAAACATCAACTCACACACTGAAACACAAGATGAAAAGAATTCGCTGTTTTCGAGATATCTGCGTCAGGAGGTAGACCCGGGGGGCTGCCTGTCAGTGTGCTGCCGACGTCTGCTTATTGGCGACGCCTCTTGTCTTCCACACCTCACTCACAAATATTGTCTTCCAACTCTCTCAAGAACCACAGGTGTTATTTTGAACCTCTTTTAAGAACCACAGGTGTTGTCTTTCACTTCTCTCAAGTGTTGTCTTCCGCCTTTCCAAGACAACTAGTTATAATGTCTTCCACTACTCTCCAGGACCATAAGTGCTGCCCGTATTGTCTTAAGAACCACAAGTGTTGTCTTCCACCTCTTACAAGTGTTGTCTTCCACCTCTCACAAGTGTTGTCTTCCACCTCTCTCATCTCTCATGTGTTGTCTTCCACCATTCACAAGTGTTGTCTTCCACCTCTCGCAAGTAAGTGTGAGACCGTACGTGTTGCCCGTATTGTCTTCCACCTGTCTTAAGAACTACAGGTGTTTTCCTCCGCCACTCTCCAGTATCACCGGAGAGCGCCACAAAACACTGCTGCCCAGGGCTGGGGATGTACACAGTTCAAAAATAAACAAAAGTAAAAAATGTTTGAATACGTTTAACCGTTTCAGAGACTAGAGCCTGTTGTTATTGTACAGTACCTCAGTGTTGTACAGTACCTCAGTGTTGTACAGCACCTCAGTGTTGTACAGCACCTCAGTGTTGTACAGTACCTCAGTGTTGTACAGTACCTCAGTGTTGTACAGCACCTCAGTGTTGTACAGTACCTCAGTGTTGTGCAGTACCTCAGTGTTGTGCAGTACCTCAGTGTTGTACAGTACCTCAGTGTTGTGCAGCACCTCAGTGTTGTACAGTACCTCTGTGTTGTACAATATCTCAGTGTTGTACAGTCCCTCAGTGTTGTGCAGTACCTCAGTGTTGTGCAGTACCTCAGTGTTGTACAGTACCTTAGTGTTGTACAGTACCTCAGTGTTGTACAGTACCTCAGTGTTGTACAGTACCTCAGTGTTGTACAGTACCTCAGTGTTGTACAGTATCTCAGTGTTGTACAGTACCTTAGTGTTGTACAGTACCTCAGTGTTGTACAGTACCTCAGTGTTGTACAGCACCTCAGTGTTGTACAGTACCTCAGTGTTGTACAGTACCTCAGTGTTGTACAGTACCTCAGTGTTGTACAGTACCTCAGTGTTATACAGTACCTCAGTGTTATACAGTACCTCAGTGTTGTACAGTACCTCAGTGTTGTACAGTACCTCAGTGTTGTACAGCACCTCAGTGTTGTGCAGTACCTCAGTGTTGTACAGTACCTCTGTGTTGTACAGTACCTTAGTGTTGTACAGCACCTCAGTGTTGTACAGTATCTCTGTGTTGTATAGTACCTCAGTGTTGAAGTTAACAGTTTAAGGATAGTTTAGTTTTGTAAACTGTTTCCTAAGATGTCAGATAAAACCAAGTCAATAATCACCATCCTGTTAGTAGAGGTGCCCGGGACTCCAGCAAGACTCTGGACAGAAGCTACAACAGCCTGGTTCATATCTGGGTCTTGCAGGCGGCGCTAAGATTAATTAGAGCTTAAATGAGGCCGTTTGGCTGGTGTGTATTGGGCTTTCGCTTGATGACGTAATTTACCAGCCCTGATTACCAGCAGTAGGTGTAATATGGCGGTCTTTCAGTGTTGCATTATGGCTGTGTTCAACGTTGCTGGGAGGTTGGATTTCGCGATTGTGTTAAAGGCTGCCTTTCAGTTGTGTGCAGTATGGCTATCTTTCAGCATGCAATATGGCTGTAGTAGTTTCATAGTTACAATATGGATGATCTTTCAATTATGCAATATGAACACGTTTCAGAATTGCAATATTGATGTCGTTTAGTCTCATTTTAGTTGTAATATAGCTGTTTTTCGGTTCTACACTGTAGCTGTCGCAAAATGACTGTTTTCCATTTTGTAATATGTTAGTTTTCCGAGTACCAATATGGGGGTGTTCTTCAAGAGCTGCAATATGTCAGTTTTTCTAAGTAGCAATATGGATATCATTCAGTGCTGCAGTATAATGATCTTACTAACTTGTAACATGGCGGGTCGATCTGAGTTGCAACGATGTGATCTTTAAACAAATCAAATTGGTTTGGTTTTGTTAACGTTGCAATATTACGGACTTTGTATCAGTGTTGGATTGATAACAATACCCGCTAGATAACACTCCTTTCTCCGTGTGTGTGTGTGTGTGTGTGTGTGTGTTCCCTAGTCTCCCCACAGCTACCCGTCTGGCTAACTAATCACCCCACTATATCTGCCGGCGCGCGCTCTGAGCCCTACCAAACACTGGTTCATTTACTCACTAACTGAGTTATTGACGATCTATTGACCCCATCTAGGTTTACGAGTTACCTCGCCCCCGTGACTCTGCCTCAGGCTCTTCGCTTTTATTCTCCACCAAACTTGTTATCTCGCCCGTTGTAGTACATCATAGTAGTCGCCTCTACTACACTGTGTCATCCTGAATTTTATTAGTTGAGCTTATTATTTTTTCCCTTAACATAATTCTTCTTTTTTTATATGCGTTTTGGTGTTATTTTTCTTGATCGCAGGAGAGTTTACCGTTTGGTGAACCTTTGTAGATAGTCAGTATAAGTAAATTAACACCAGTATTCTCCCTATGATGAGGTAGTATATCCATTTATAATCTTTTTTCCAATTTAAATAAAACAAAAAGTCTCCTGAATCACTGGCTCAGACACTCTTCCTGTTGGCCATTATATACCACACAGACCATGACGTCACTCAGGTACAAGTTTCAACGGAGATTTATAACTAGAGGGAACTTTACATTCATTAATTTCAAGTTTCCAACCCGGGAATTATTGTTTATTGTACGACGGTCAGGAGCAAGGTGGTGGGGTCAGAAGTAAGGTGGTGGGGTCAGGAGGTAGGGTGGTGGGGTCAGAAGTAAGGCGGTGGGGTCAGAAGGTAGGGTGGTGGGGTCAGGAGTAAGGCGGTGGGGTCAGGAGGTAAGATGGCGGGGTCATGAGTAAGGTGGTGGGGTCAGGAGTAAGGTGGTGTGTCAGGAGTAAGGCGGTGGGGTCAAGAGGTAGGGTGGTGGGGTCAGGAGTAAGGTGGTGTGTCAGGAGTAAGGCGGTGGGGTCAGATGGTAGGGTGGTGGGGTCAGGAGTAAGGCGGTGGGGTCAGGAGGTAGGGTGGTGGGGTCAGGAGGTAGGGTGGTGGGGTCATGAGTAAGGTGGTGGGGTCAGGAGTAAGGTGGTGTGTCAGGAGTAAGGCGGTGGGGTCAGGAGGTAGGGTGGTGGGGTCAGGAGTAAGGTGGTGTGTCAGGAGTAAGGCGGTGGGGTCAGAAGGTAGGGTGGTGTGTCAGGAGTAAGGTGGTGGGGTTAGGGGGTAGGGTGGTGGGGTCAGAAGTAAGGTGGTGGGGTTAGGGGGTAGGGTGGTGGGGTCAGGAGTAAGGTGGTGGGGTCAGAAGGTAGGTGTGATGAGACAAAACTCACCAGAAGATATTACATATAGACAGAATATTTACAGTATAGTAGAAGGAATGTAAAGAAAGGAAAAGCTTGGTAGCGTGGCCGGTTAGTTATTTACACTGTCAATACACTTATCTTATCTCATATAGTGATACATATATATTACATATCACGTATTACGTAGTACGTTCTTAAGGGACAACTTGTTAAACACCACTTCGATACAACTATTTATTAATTCACTCAATCACATGGACACATCAATATCAATATTATATCGGAGTTCTTAGCACATTATTTTTACATTACTCGACACTGACTCGGACACAAACATGAAAGGAATACATTTCCCACAGTAGGTAACTCACCCTAGGGATAGTTCTGACAAGACTCACATGTAACCTGACGTAGGCCCAGTGGGTGCTGGCCGGCTGCCTCCTATGGGAGATTCTGCTTAGCTGGTGAAGCCGGGTCTCCCCCCCCCCCCCCCGACCTGGGGAGGGGACGAGCGTGACTCTGTGCGAGTGAGCAGAAAGACTACCCGGACGGGAGAGAGGATGACCAGACTGACAGAATGACAATCTGCCGAATAACCTGAATGAGGAATGCCCTCGTGAGCAGGACTGCAGGTCCTTTATATGGGCCCTCAACTGCCGGTGTTTGACCTCTGCCAATTAACACTAAACTGGTTAGATCTGGACAGCTGTGTTCAGGTGTGGTCATGCCCAGGTGTGTCTTAGGTGTGGTTGTAGGTCACCCGGCTAACTCAGGTCATTAGCGGGCGAGGTCAGGTCCCTTGGGTCTTGACCTGGGGTGTGTCAACCTGATATGTTGGGTACCAAGAGGTCTGCTGTGTACTCGCTGTTATATGTGTTGCAGTTCTCTGGGCTGTAAGCTATGGTCTGACATTCAATCAATACATAGGGTGGTGGGGTCAGGAGTAAGGTGGTGGGGTCAGGAGTAAGGTGGTGGGGTCAGGAGTAAGGTGGTGGGGTCAGGATTAAGGTGGTGGGGTCATGAGGTAAGATGGTGGAGTCAGGAGTAAGGTGGTGGGGTCAGGAGTAAGGTGGTGTGTCAGGAGTAAGGTGGTGGGGTCAGGAGGTAGGGTGGCGGGGTCAGGAGTAAGGTGGTGGGGTCAGAAGGTAGGGTGGTGAGGTTAGGAGTAAGGTGGTGTGGTCAGAAGTAAGGTGGTGGGGTCAGGAGGCAAGATGGCGGGGTCAGGAGTAAGGTGGTGGGGTCAGGAGTAAGGTGGTGTGTCAGGAGTAAGGGGGTGGGGTCAAAAGGTAAAGTATTGGGTCAGGAGCAAGGTGGTGAATTCAGGAGGTAAGGTGGTGGGGTTAAGAGGAAGATGTTGGGGTCAGGAGGTAAAGTATTGGGTCAGGAGCAAGGTGGCGAAGTCAGGAGGTAAGGTGGTGGGGTTTAGGAGTAAGATTGTGGGGTCAGGGGATAAGGTGGTGGGGTCAGGAGGTAAGATGGTTGGGTCAGGAGTAAGGTGGTGGGGTTAGGAGCAAGGTGGTGGGGTCAGGAGGTAAGGTGGTGTGGTCAAAAGTAAGCTAGTTGGGTCAGGAGTAAGGTGGTGGGGTTAGGAGTAGGATGGTGGGGTGAGGGGATAAGGTGGTGGGGTCAGGAGGGAAGATGGTTGGGTCAGGAGTAAGGTGGTGAGGTTAGGAGTAAGATGGAGGGGTCAGGGGATGAGGTGGTGGGGTCAGGAGCAAGATGGTGGGTTCAGGAGGTAAGGTGGTGGGGTCAGGAGGTAAGGTGGTGGGGTCAGGAGTAAGGTGGTGGTGTTAAGAGTAAACTGGTGGGGTCAGGAGGTAAAGTATTGAGTCAGGAGCAAGGTGGTGGAGTCAGGAGTTAAGGTGGTAGGGTCAGGAGCAAGGTGGTGGGGTCAGGAGGTAAGGTGGCGTGGTCAAAAGTAAGATGGTGGGTCAGGGGATAAGGTGGTGGGGTCAGGAGCAAGATGGTGGGGTCAGGAGGTAAGGTGGTGGGTCAGGAGGTAAGATGGTGGGGTCAGGAGGTAAGATGGTGGGGTCAGGAGTAAGGTGGTGGGGTCAGGAGGTAAGGTGGTGGGGTCAGGAGTAAGGTGGTGGGGTCAAAAGTAAGATGGTGGGGTCAGGAGGTAAGGTGGTGGGGTCAGGGGTGTCATGATTCAGTAGCTTACAAATCGCGTCCATTAATAACTTAGTTCCAGAAACTCCTGCTATATATTACAGACTCTGTGTTCCATAATGTAAACAGATCAAGACACTACCTGCTCACTACCTCAGGGTACCTCGCACTGTGGGAGGTGAGAGGTAGACAACACACCATGAAACCAACGATTAGATAGGTCCTAGCTATTACGATGAAGGAGTCAGTGTTTATAACCTCCCTCAGCGGTTTAACTATGAGACGTGCAGGCCACCCCAACCTTCTACCCCTGAGATCTCAATAAAACACATCTACTTCAGAGTCACAAGTTTCTTAACTAACACAAATGATATAATTTTTGTCCCTAAGAATGACCTTTCAAATTCACAACTTTTGTTCATGATCTTATTAGCTTAAATAAACTGGCCTATAAAACATCTGATATACCTGTTTGATGCCACATTATACATTGTCACTAAAGTAGCTACCTAGATAACAGGCCTTTGTGCTATAGTGTTTTTGTTTTGAAATCTTATCTTCACTTTAACAATCAATGATCATTCCAGCTCAAATTGTTGTGCATAAATATACCTGAGTTTAGTTTTAAAGGAATTTTTGGAAGCATAACATTATTAAAATATTATAGCGTCCTGCATCACCGTAGCAAAAAGTTGCAGACATGTAAATTAATGTTGTTCGTCCTGTTTATATACTGATGACCATTCCACTTTAATATTACAGCGTCGTGGTAACATTAAAATTTATAATGTCAACAACAAAATTCATTGGAAATTATTATTATTTTTCACACATTTTCTTAATGCAACACTGATTCAATACTGATAAATAATTAATAAGAATGTGAAGTTAAGCATATTTAATAGGGTGTGTCAATTTAGGGGGTGAACTGGCTAAATTGAAAATCGAGTAATTTGGTAGCAATTTATTGTAGTCTTTAAGCATGCAAAACATTATTCTGGCATAAACTTTTTTTTTATAATAAGTCCTACCTACATCAAATGGATTTTTAAATGTACATATTTGTGAATTTATATCATAACCAGCGTTTGCACACATGTTACTGTTTCAAGTTTCAAATTATTATATTTTATTATCCGTAGTCTATTTGAAAGTAACCAATGCCTTCATACTCTCTTTGCTTTGGTTTCTTGTCATCAGTAGTCTGCTTGCTATTTGTGCTTTGATGTAACCTTCTCGCCTCTCGTGGCTGTAAACATGGCCCGCTGCTTCTGTGACCATTTTCACACATCTCTCCACACTTTGAGCGTGGGAAGGCCACTTCGGCACCTGCATTGGAGTCTCTTTAAGGTTTCTCAATTCTTGGCTAGTTAGACTTGTTGTCAATGGTGGCTCTAAGACTTCCAAACTCAAGTCAACCAATTCTGATAATTTGGTGGCATTGACGTTTATTGGGGGAACTTTTCTTGAGTGAAACGAACAGCCTCCCAACTGGTCGTCATCTATTAGCGTTCCTCTAATCTTTAGAATGACTTCTACAGCCTCGGTTCGGAGATTGGTACATTGACTGCAAAGCATTGCTTGCAAAACTGCTTCTTATCGAGCATACCAAGTGGACCTTCTTGCCACAGGTAACACGATGTCCCTCACTACCTTCCTCTGTGTTCTTACTAGCTGCAATTGAAACAAAAGGTGATTGGGCCCATCCACCCACATAGGATTAAGTTTCACACTAAACCACTGGGGAAGATAAACTCCAATAATAAATTCAACAATTAACCTCAAATTCTTCAGCACTTTGCCCTTCAATTCGTGTTTGGAAATCCAAATCCTGCAGAAACGAAGAGCTGTAGTTAACCAACGGCTGTGACTGACAGGTTCAATCTCCAAGAGAGCCAATGACTGAGGCACTTCTCCTGATCTTATTGCTTGGGCAATACGATAAGCATAGGATTGATCTGTGCTGAGATCTTTGATGACTCCTTCAGACAACGCCGGAAGGGGAGGGCCAACTTCGACCTTTGGAAAGGTTGTATTTATTTCTAGTTGTGTTGCTTCATCCAGCATGATGCCAAGGGGACCTGACCACTTGTTGTTGCTCTTTGTAGGACCATCAAGTTCCTGGATGAGATGACGAAGAGGTAGCTCGCCTGTATGTAAATCACATACAATCCAAACAAGTCTTCTTCCTAGTTTTTTCTCTAAATGCGTCATTACACCCCCCTGCCATCCGGTGTTCACTGCAGTTGAATCTCCACCAACAGCCTGCAGTGAACTGCCAAGTCCTCTCTCCTGAACCCAACATAAAATATGATCAGCAATGACCTCTGCATGTTTCTTCCCTTCTACTTCAGTTTCGGGAGCAAAGTGAAACAAAAACCGACCACCAGGCTCAGAACAGACAGAGTAGTGTTCTTCTTTGATGAGACCTGGAAACTTTCTGTTCACTCCCTCTACTTCTAGCAAAACTTTTGTGTCATCTATTCTTCCATCAAACAAAAGACAGGAGAGCCCTCCCTCGCTTAAATCTTTTTCATGCTGATCAGATATTTCCTTCATTATTTTTTCTTGTGCTCTTCTAATTTTATTATGATCTATCACCAAAGATACATCCTCTCGGCTGATGAGGCCTGCATCTATCCAAGCGGCAGTTGCAATTTCTGCAGCCTCACGAAGTCCAGCTTGGTGGCGAATACTAGCTAAAGCAATGTTTGAAATATTTCTTGTGTTGTATTTCATTTTCTTTGGTAAAGGTTCAGATGGCTCTTTGGAACTATCATCTGATGTTGCTTCCTGTTCATCAGAAGAACTATCAAAGAAGTGATAAACATCTTGACACAGCTCTTCCTCTCTTTGGATGGCTTCTTCACTCTTCATTTTCTTCTTTTGTTCCCTCTCTCGGATTTGTTCTCTCTTCTTGGCATTAGCAATCTGCTTCTTTGTTTCTGAATAATCTATTGAACCCATTTGCATACTTCCTTGGCCTTCTGCCTTTGTCCTCTGTGCCTTTATAAATTCAAGCTCTAAAACAGGGATCTTCTTTTCACGAGGACAACCACAATCAATGTGGGAATTATTTTCTCTCTTACCTGAGTGAGAACAGTTGGATTCAGAACATAATTGTATGGAGCACTTGCAGGTCAAAATGTCAAACAGAGTATCAAGTGTGTGCAGAAATTCATTTTTCCTGGCCAAGTTTCCTTTACCAAGTGATGTTTCAACTGCTTTGTGCCATAATTTCGTTAGTTTTAGCTCAATAGTTCGACACTGATTAATCACAGGTGGTTTGAATAGTGCATTAGCTTTTGTCCATTGATGCAGAAGAGGGACTATCATGTCATTTATGAGTTCTTTATCTGTATAGTTCCTTCTGTCCTTTGCATTTTTTTCTCGAAGGAGTAACCCTAATCTTAGTATGTCTCTCACTGTTGGAAGTTCTGATACAGGAAGCTCCTTCCCTTTACCAACTAGCAGGCTCAAGTGGGTTGACAACTGACTTCTTGTCTTCAATTTTGACATCTTCACACTATCTGACAAATAGAAAAATATTTCAATGTTTCATAATTCAATTGTTGTTTCAAAAAATATCAATTTGTTTATCAAAAATGCTGTAACAGAAATAACATAATAATTTCTTAGAACATAATGTTTTATACAATGATATAAGTAACTGCGACAATCAATATGCCCTACTTACAATAATTAAAATGTAGAATTCGTCTGGTAGAGTAGGTGCAAGTGCAATGAGAGCAAACCACCGTCTATGATATCTAGAAGGAGAGTGAGCCGGGCGCCTTATCCTCACGCTTGGTACAAGTCAAAACAAGAATTAAGCTGTCCCACACGGAGAGCCTGTTCATGTTCATGTTCTGACATGCATATTGTACACAAGCTATAGAACCATAAAATACTCCATAATCCATATGCTTACATGAGATTAGTTAATATCAAGTGAATAATTCTAATCAAGTCTCATTAATTTGTTGAAATACTGATATTTGAAACTTTAAGGTATAATTGATGTAGGTGAGGGTTATTTCAATTCATTTTTGTTTGCTAATCTCAAGTTTAGACATAAAGAGGCACAATATTTTGACTACCAAATTTGATTTTTAACATGTTGACAAAATTGACACACCCTAATATTTAACCTTCAACACAAACACAGCTAAGTCTTAACAAAAACATAGTCAAGCTTCAACACAAGGATAACAAAGCTTCATTATATACATAGTTAAGCTTGAACACATGAAGAGTTAAGCTTCAGACTCTATCATATAGTTGACTGTTCTCTCTCCAACATTCCATTTGTATTTTGGTATTTTAAAATTAAGAGAATGAAATGAAGGAAAAAAAATCTTTCCAATTAAACACGTAGTAATGTGTCCTGACAACAGTAATTTATTTCCCTTGTAATTCCAAGTACAATGTCCTTGGAAGTTTTTATACCATTTCATTACATCTTACAATAACACACACACTCACACACACACACACACACACACACACACACACACACATACACACAGTGCTCATATCTCCCTCACTCATGTTCATCTCGCAATTATAATAGGAATGTAGTTTGTGTTCAGGCAAATTAATAGTATTTTGCTTTGGCTAAAAATGATTTTATTTAATTTCCCAGTGCTGGAAATATATATATATGAGTACAAACACAATCTTCAAGGTGTAGCGATATGTATTTTTTTTGTTCAGGTTATTGTGGCGAAAAATATATTGTTATATCTGCTGCCTCTTGTAATCCTGAGCTCCTTTACTCACCACAGCTTTAGTAGTATAAAGACCATAAACTCAATGGTTGTGTCTCCTTTGATCTAAAGATATTCGTTGTCCCTCACCTCGCCCTCACCTCACCTCGCCCTCGGGCTCCTTCTACAGGGAAAACATTGTAGTTGTGAGCTCCAGTCCTTGTGATATCACTATGGCCAGAGATTATGACAGTTGTACTCATCTCCCCATTAACCTTATACAAGAAAAATAAAGTTGCAGGGACATGTAAATTCCTTCATTATAGAGAAACAGGGATTGTAATCTCTCGTCTGAACATATTTTGTTGAGAAGAATGACAAGACAAATATACTAAACTTAAACTTAACTCGCCTGGTGATACACGCTTAGCCAGTTTAGCTCTGGTGTCGTCTGGTAGCCTCTACTGCGCATGCTTCTCATTCTACAGAAATCATAAAAAAATTGTCTTGCCTCCAGAATTTGGACAACTATCTTTACATTTTTAACTTGAGGTACTTTGAACATTACTTTACAAGGCGTCATGGAGCCAGTAGGTATGGATGGTTGTATAGTAAATCTGACCAGTCGTTAAACTTATAAATCTAAGAGCAGAAAGTCACGATTATTGCATTAGCATTTATATTATACGCAACAAAATCCATAGATATCTTATTAATAAATTATGTTTACATGAAGCTCCCCCTGAACCTCTCAATTCTTCCCTCACCAATATTCGTTCTAGGACTATTAATTTATTGACCTTCTACCACCCGAGGGAGGTTGAGAGGCAGAGTGACATGGTTTATCACAGCTATCAGTGGTAGCCCGGGAGATCACTTGTCGGTGGGAGGAAATAAGGTGTTTTGGTGGAGAATGACCTAAGGTAGATATTGTGGTGGGTGACGGGAGGATATTGAACCGTACTGCAGGTGGTGACGGTAGCCAGGTTTGACGGGGAGGGTGGTGCAGGACGGGCCAGGTCTGGCTTCTTTTGTTAAGTGTATCGTGTTCTCTCTTGCTCTCTTTCTGACCTTCTTAAGCTTCTCACTCAGAGACACTTGCACGCCACACTCAGCCATCATTCTATAACCACTTTCATTCACTCACTCTCTTACTGCTTTTCTCTGCCAGAAAGAAATGGACTGGCATCCAAGTACAGACGAACCTAGGTACACACACACACACACACAAACACACACACACACACACAAACACACACACACACACACACACACACACACACACACACACACACACACACTGCTACTACTTTGCTGTCACTCTGAATCGAGTATGACGATCATCCAGCTATGATACAATGATTTGAGTTATTAAAGATGTCACCTTCGTTGGTGAGCTCTGAGGTGACTAAAGAGGCCGATACGGGACCGGCAGGGTCGTCCACAGATGTCGCACGTGTGGAGGGCTGCATCTAGTGCGGGAGGGGCGCGGCAGCATCTTTCCGGCGTTGGCACTTGTCTGCCTCGGTATGCAATCGGGTTAATTAGAAAGTATTAATTCCTTCTTGTGTGGTGATCCTCCAAGTATTACAGTGTGGAGTGATCGTCTCCCAGGTGAGGGGGTCGATTTAGCACTTTTTCAGGTTTGTCTTTAGACTGTCCTTATACCTTTTCAGTTGCCCGCCAGCAATACGTTTACTATTCGTTAGGTGACTGCAAAGTAGCTGCTTTGGCAGCTTACTGTCGTCCATGTGGGTAACATGACCAGTCCCGCATAGTTGTTTATGGATAATGGTAGCCTCAATGCTCCTCCAGTTGGTGTCAGTGAGAATACTGGCATTTGTTCTATTGTCTTCCCAGCGAACTCGGAGGATGGAACGTAGACTCCCTTGGTGAAAATTTTCAAGTGCCTTGAGGTGCCTCCTGTATGAGACCCATGTCTCGCTGCCATATAGCAGGGTAGGGAGGACCACTGCTCGATATACGTGCAACTTTGTTGATAATTTCAGCTCCCTACAGCTGAAGACACGGGTACAGAGTCTGCCAAAGGCTTGAGATGCACATCTGATCCGATGCCAGTATCCAGAAGGGTCCTGACATTCCATGCAGCAACCACAAGAGGTTGTATAGTTTGTTTTTGTTTTGATCTGTGATAATGATTGTGTTTTCGACTGCATAAGGATGACCTCACTGGGTGCGGTTGCTCAGTTAGGTTGGTTCTTTAGGTAGACTATGTTTAGGGCACCTTTTCTAGCCTCCTCTCCTTGTGGGCTGAGCAGAGTGGCTCCTCGAAAGGGCTGCTCAGTAGCACAGACAGGATCGGATTGCACTGCTGCCTAGATCCCAGATCATAAACGACCATCTTATCTATGCCGCCCATATGCAGAGTTGTGACGAGAGATTCCCGGCAATCTTCTCTGCTAGTCCCCGTCGCCACTCTTCCGTCGTCATAGGACTTTTGAGGGTAAAAGGGTTTTGATGATGATGAGGAGTATGATGAGCTGGATGATGGTAGCGCATGAGTTGATTTATGTGGTGAGGCAGGGGTGCAGGCTGCAACCGCACATCTTGGCTCTCCCTTTTCCTGATCCAGTGGTGCAAGTGTTGCAACAACTGGGGAGAGGGAGAGTTGCAATGGACTGCCGATAGCCCAGTTTGTTGGGTTTCACCTAAGTAGCCTGTCCATCAAGCATTGCCTTCATCCGCTGGTGTAGTCGTTGGGTTCCCATGTTGGTCACCTCTTCCGCCTATACCACCGTTGGGGTCTTGTTGGAACTAAGCATGTCTGCTTGATGCGGGGCTTCCTTGCAGATTTTTCGTTCGGGGTTTACTCCTGTATCCTATACCAACCAAGGTTAATCCGCTAGGCAACACACACACACACACACACACACACACACACACACGCTCGCTGCCCGCTAACGCGGCCGTGGTCTCTTGACCATGGCGACAGCTGCCAGCCTGGTCTGTCGGGCCCTCCCATTCCCCATCTTCTCCTTCTCATCTGGATTTATCAACATCCTCCCACCAACAGTACAGTGCAAAGACTGATGATCAACCCACAAGTGATATACAAAAGTGACAATTTCAACTCGAAAGAAAGAAACAAATGATAGTGACATTTGTGCTTGGTAGTCAGTGTTGGCCTGACCCTTGACCTGACACACGCAGCCCGCAGTACACTCGCCACCACCAACACTAGATGAGAACCCAATAAATACTCCAAACTACACCAGGGGAGAAGTGAGGCCTCACTACTCCACCCAGGTGAGGAACAATGAATTTCTAAAAACATCACATGAGGAACAAGAACCATCTCCAATACCCTGTGTGAGCTGGAGGACCTACTCGGACCATGTGGTACATCTGCAGCTGTAGCGAAGTAGCGGCTTAACAGCCAGGCTTGGCGCCGACATTAGGTCACAAGAATGTCTACAAGACCAGCTCCCACAGTACCAGATCTACAGTTAATCTATATGTTGACTCTATGTTTCTTATGTTTCTGTATTGAAATCTTTTGTCAATCAAGTGACCCACTCCCTGATTCCACTATATGTAACTATCATAAGAACATAAGAACATGAGAATGGAGGAAACTGCAGCGGGCCTATTGACCCATACTGGGCAGTCCCATTTATACCCAACCCCTATTGCTCATATAAGCATCCAACCTATTCAGTGTATTCGAGTTAATGATGATATTTGGTAACGTGTTCCACTCATCCACTACTCTGTTTCCAAACCAGTGTTTACCAATTTCACGCCGAAATCTAAATTTGTCTAATTTAAAACCATTGTTACGAATTCGCTCCTGGTTGGATAGTTTGAGTACCTTTGTAATGTCCCCTTTGTTTAACCCTGACTTCCATTTATACACCTCTATCATGTCGCCCCTCACTCTACGTATCTCGAGGGAGTGCAAATTAAGATGCTTTAACCTGTCTCTGTATTCAAGGTTCCTAATGCCCGGGATTAGTCTTGTCATTTTCCTCTGGATTCTTTTCAATGATTCTATATCCATTCTGTAATACGGTGACCGGAACTGAACTGCGTAATCCAGGTGAAGTCTCACAAGCGCTAGATATAATTTTAAGATGACCTCGCTAGTCTTGTAACTAACACTCTTTTCTATGAACCAAGTACTTTATTAGCCTTGTTACGAGCAAAAACACATTGTTTACTTGGCTTAAGATTCCTACTTATCATTACTTCTAAATCTCTCTCGCAGTTGGATTCCACAATGGCATCGTTGTTCATCTGGTATCTGGTTTCCCTGTTTACATCTCCTATACTGAGTACTTTACATTTGTCCACATTGAATTTCATCTGCCATTTTTCCGACCATTCGAAAAACTTGTTTAGGTCTTCCTGTAGTTTTGCAGAGTCCTCGTCAGAATTAATTACACGTCCTATTTTAGTATCATCAGCAAATTTACTTATGTTGCTGTCTATGCCGATATCTATGTTGTTTATGTATATAATAAATAATAATGGTCCAAGTACTGAGCCTTGGGGAACTCCACTAGTGATGTTGCTCCAATGAGATTTAGTGCCGTTTATGCTCACTCCCTGTTTCCTGTCCCGTAACCATGCCCTAATCCATTTGAGGATATTACCTTTCATGCCATGCCCTTCTACCTTTCTAATTAGTCTTTCGTGGGGGACTCTGTCGAAGGCTTTGCTAAAGTCGAGATATACCACATGATAATTGTGCCCCTCGTCCACCGATTCGAAAACTGATGAAAAGAATGTTAAAAGATTAGTTAGACATGAACGCCTGCTTGTGAAGCCATGTTGGGAATCGTTGATCAACTTGTGCTTCTCCAGGTGGTTTTGAATGGAGTTTGAAATAATTGATTCTAGTAATTTACCTACTACTGATGTTAGACTGATTGGGCGGTAGTTAGAGGATAGTGATCTATCCCCTTTCTTGAAAATCGGTATTACATTCGCTATCCTCCAGGATTCTGGCACGACACCTGTTTTTAATGACATGTTAAACAACTTTGCTAAAGGCATACTAAGCTCATCCATACATTCCTTTAATACTCTGGCAAATATCTCATCGGGACCAGGTGACTCATTAGGCTTCAGTTTGTCTATTTGCTTATTAACATCATTACTAGTCACTACTATCTCGCTTAATTTGTTTTCTTCACTATCTCTGAATAGAGTCGGTGCCTCGGGTATCATGTTTAAATTTTCGGTGGTGAAAACTGTTGAAAAATATTTATTCAGATTATTGCTCATTTCTCCGTCGTTATCAGTTAGCTCGGCGGTATCTGAACGTATTGGTCCAATCTTATCTCGTGTTTTAGTTTGATACATTTGGTAGAATCTTTTGGGGGTTTGTTTTTGCCTCCCCTGCTACTTTCAGTTCATAGTTCCTCTTGGCTTTTCTTATCTCGGTCTTAACCCGACCGGCCAATACTTTATAATACTCCCGGAAGTAAAATTCGCCACGATTTATCCTTCTACCTATAGCCTTCCTTTGGCCAAAAATGTTCTTTAAATAATTGTTTATCCATTTAGGGTCATTGTTGTGTGATCTGAGTTTTTTGTATGGTATGTTCTGCCTTTGTGCATTAAGTAACTTGTTATTTAAATTGTCGTGGAACTCGGCAATCTCAGATCTCGTTATCAGGTCGGTGTCATCTTGATTCACATCCACGCGTGATACCCCCTCTCTCAGCTGCCTCTTTAAACTATCAAAGTTTGCCCTTCTGAAATCTGGGACTTTAATGGAATTCCCTTTACGTCTGACCTGAAAATCTAACTGGAATCTAATTTCTTTGTGATCGCTGTTTGCAAGTTCGTTCCCTACCTCGACACTGCCAATGAGGTTTTCTCTGTTCGACAGAACTAAATTGAGTATATTATTACCCCGTGTGGGTTCGGTTATATGTTGACTTAGGAAACAGTCCTGGATCGTTTCGAGAAAATCCTCTGATACTGAGTTACCCGTAAGGTCAGTCCAATCTATTTGGCTAAGGTTAAAGTCGCCTACTATACAGACTTTGTTGTGTATGGAAGCCCTGTGCATTTCATCCCAGATAAGTCGCTCATTAACTCTATCAAGATTGGGAGGTCTATATTACTCCTATGATTAATTTTTCCCTACCGTCGATTAATTCTATCCAGATTGTTTCTGTATTACGCTCAGTTTTTATTTCCTTATTTATTTCGCACTTCAGATTATCCCTGACATAGATGGCTACTCCGCCTCCTTTCCTGGACGGCCTATCAGTATGGAACAATTTGTAATCCGCAATTTGGTATTCGACAGGTAACTCACGTGAGTCTAGGTTGATCCATGTTTCAGTGAATGCTATTATATCGATTTCTTCGGTACATACCAAGGCCCTAATATCATCCATTTTGTTTCTCATGCTTCTACTGTTCGCGTAGTAGACACTTAAGTTAGTCGTGTTCTGATTCCTCCCTTTACCGCGTTTAGGTTTAAATTCCCTGTCTAATTTAGTTTTGTCATCATTCCTAACACTATTTCCCTGTATTCTTTCACTTGGTTTACCCGCTACCACTGCAGTCTCCTCCACCCCCGTGCTCTGATCATTGTATATTTTCAGCCATGTTATCTTAATAAACTGCTAATTATTATTATTATTATTATTTTTATTATTATTATTATTATTATTATAATTATAATAAAATACTGTATAGGATATTGATATATAGACCTGGGAAAATTAAATAACACTACCTTCACCGTCGACAGTAAAACAACAACTTCGTCAATAGACATGGCGAGCTGGATGAGAACTATAAGAAGGCATAAAGTCCCAAAGCCAACGGTGATAATAGCTGTTTAACCCTGTGTGCTGGACGGCTGCTGTGTACCACCATCCACTAACACGGCTGATCGTATTAACTCACCCAAACATCTGGATTACTGGGGACGCCTAAAAGCACTGAGTCCCTTACACACAAGAACGCGAACTATATCGTATACTGTACAGGTACATGGTGAATATTGGAAGGTCTAATCCATAATGCAGTGCTCGGGTCTCCTATACGAAAGTGGTTAAAATTTGTCGAAGAAATTTTTGTGGAAGAGAGAAAATATTACTTCTCTGCCTTCGATCATAACTTCTATTTCGAGGAAACAAACCGCGCACTTTAGGATACATTATCAAACAGTTTGGAATTACTACCATAGCGGGTGAAGTAGAGCAAGAAAACAGCAGTGAAACATGTTATCATCGTGACAGATAAAGGAAGCCTTAACAATGATCCTCAGTAAGTTAGTCGCAAATGTAAAAGCTGTCTGGTTGGAAGGATCAACAGCCTCACTGATAAGATTATCGCCTGGGAAGTCTGATCATACCCTAGGGTAGGTAAGAGTCCCGGGAGTGTGCACTAGGAGTACCATCTGAGAGTAGGAGTATGATCAGGCTACCCAGAAGCAGGTACTAGTAGGGCGTGTCTCGGCAGCTGAGGCCTTAGCTGAGTAACTCGGTAATAGCCAGGAGTTACACACAGGTGAGGCGGGGAAACACTGCCAACATATAACAACTTGTGGACGTGTAGTACCTGGAGCGAGGCGTGAGCAACAAATATCCTTTATGTGTGAGTCCTGTAGCCTGACATAAGACATTCTTCCAACAGTGACTCAATGTCTGGAAGCCTCCACGAAAAACAACATGGGTTGGACGTGTAGTGTAGAGGATAGGATCTATACCAGCACTGCCTGAACTATTATCACTCACAGGAAACAGAAATAAAGATCGACCAGTTGCCGAGTAGCGGGGTTGAGAGGTAGCTAACAGATGTTCCTCAGGCTCTTGTAGTCCCACCTCAAAGGAAATTGGACAGTCGATACATCTACAGAACTAGGGCACGCGCATAGTTAAAGTTATAGACCTATAGCCATCTGACACACTTGTACCATTTTGTGTGTTTTTCTGGTGATTGAGAAACATTCATTATTTAGTTATAATATTTTAAACTGCAGCTGGGTCATAATGTAGGCTGGAAACTCACTTTTTATACCGGTATACAAAAAATAAAATAAATGGATAACTTGTTTTGAACGACCACTTGTTAAATTACCGTGAGTCAACCTTTGTAGATCATCCACAAAGTATCACACCCTGGCAGTGAGCCTCAATGACAAGGGGAGTGAGAGCCAGGCCATTGTACTGGGGGGGGGGGGGGTGGTGGTATGAAGAAGTAATCAGTAATCTCATTTAGCTGATATAAAGAGTCAATGTTGAACACTGGCTTCAAGATCAACTTGTTTGACATAAATATTCTTGATACACAACTATATGAAACGCTACACAATGCAATGCAACGCAACAACATTCCTCCTTGCATCAGCTACTGAAACTGTGTCAATGAATTTCAATTTCCCATTCTTTAATTCACTGCCTCTATACCACTAAAGTCTGGCAAGTCTCTCCGTGTAGCAGGATATGGAATTTCTGATCAGCCAATCTGTTAAGTAAAGCACTAACTTTTGTACACAAGAGGATGCAACTATTCTCGGTAGAGTGGATCCAGTTTTCACTTGACCTACTTCATTCTGTTGTAACTGGTGATTGAGTCCGTGTATACAGTCGTGGTCAAAAGTTCGTTCCCGGTGGTGGTGAAAGTGAGTCACGGGAATGAGTCTTCGAATTGACTTACCCTGACTGTCATCTGGTGCGGGTGTGTTGTTTGATCTCATGTGGGGTCGATACTGTTTCATTTTGGGAGGAAGCGAACTTTGACCTCGAATGTACCTAATCATAGTAACTTGGAACATAAATATCTAACACAGATAGTAAACTTAGGTAGTAAAGGCCTCAGGTATTTACTGTGTCGCCATCACAATTCTCACTTCTGTCTTTCTTATTCTACCAATTGTTGGTTTCCTATACTAATATACTTATCCTTCATCCTCCTCTCTTATATTCAATATTTATCCTTAATCCTACTATTTTATCCAATATTAATCCTTCTTATTCCTTTGTTCATGATACTGATTTTGCCTCCAGTACCATTGCCAGTCACTCAGGTTCACTGAGTCATGTTATAGTGCCAGATATATTGTAGTCTCTAGGCCTTGACCAGTTAAAGTGTCATTCAAAACACGAAGTAATAAGTTTAGTGAGTTGTAAGCTTATCAGACTTTTTGTAGACTGTAGACCTGAGTGTTTAGTGAAACAACTTGTGGACGACGGCCAGTGACGCAAGGCTTGAGTCACTGCAGTGTTAAGGGGTGAAGCAACTTGTGGACGACGGCCAGTGACGCAAGGCTTGAGTCACAGCTGTGTTAAGGAGTGAAACAACTTGTGGACGACGGCCAGTGACGCAAGGCTTGAGTCACTGCAGTGTTAAGGAGTGAAACAACTTGTGGACGACGGCGAGTGACGCAAGGCTTGAGTCACTGCAGTGTTAAGGAGTGTTACAAATTATGGACGAAGGTCAGTGACGCAAGGCTTAAGTCACTGCAGTGTTAAGGAGTGAAATAACTTGTGGACGAAGGCCAGTGACGCAAGGCTTGCGTCACTGCAGTGTTAAGGAGTGAAACAACTTGTAGACGACGGCCAGTGACACGAGGCTTGAGTTACTGCAGTAAGCGGCGACGGCACTGCTGGGACGTGACGGATGTGAATACACAGAATAATTGTTGCGAGAGACGTGGGTAGAGATGAAGAGGCGAGAAGGGGGAGGGGTGAGGGCTGAGAGGAAGGATGAGGGGAAGGGTGAAAGGTGCGGAGTGGGTGGAGGGGTGAGGAGGGGTAAGAGGATGGGTGAGGGTAGGGGTGAGGGGAAGAATAAGGGAAAGTGAGGGGAGAAAAGATGAATCAGGGGATGGGTGAGAGGAGATGAGGGATGAGGAGGGGGTGAGGGAAGAGATGAGATAAGATGAGATGAAGGGTGAGGTGACCCATGAGGGGAGGAGTGAGGGAAGGGAAAGATACTTTCATCTAAGCTTTAAAGATTCTAAATGAAAAATTATTCATCATTTTGAGGTATAAATACAATGGTAGATGTAAGCTGCCATGACTAAGGTGGGTTAATTACTGTACTCAGTCACGCACAACAAACATAGACATACAAACACTGGTTCCATTACGTCCCCACAATTCCATTTAAAACTCACATATACAAACATAAACAATTACATATATTACCCACAATACATTCATATAAACATAGTATTGAATAATAGAATGGATACACATATACTGTATTTACAAAAATGATCAAATGCAAACATCAATGCGCACAAAAAAGACTAAATAACAAATGGTTGACCACACACACACACGACCGTCCAAAAACAAGGCTTATCCTTCACAAATAAACACATGCACCAGTTCTCACATACATATGGACACACACAAACAATTTCAGAATATTGACAAACAGAATGAAAACTAAACACTAAGCCACGCTGAGCAATTTTGCCCAAATAAAAATAAAGGCTTGGACAGGTCAACAGCAGTGTAACACCAGACTAGTATCAAAAGAGGAATTAGGAATGAACATTTAATCTCTATCTGTTGTTCATATAATACATGCATGGGACATGCTCAGAGGGGTGGTACCTTCATTATCTTATGTAACTTGGCAATTCTAAATGCTATTCAGCCCAGCGTGTTCACCCCGCTGTTGTATTGGCTCTGACACCTCCAGATATGTTTGAGAACTGGACACATCTGCAAGCCTGCAAGGAAGTTGTTCCCCCTTACTCCTGCGAGTCTTGGTTGGGAGGAGACTAACAGGTGGGGTAGCTGGGGCCCTCTTCCCTAGTATCATATCCCTACAGTAAGGAGTAAAAGCCTCAGACGTGGGTTGGGTCCATGTGACCATCTTAAAAACAACTCAGCGGGAGGTAGGAAGAAAGGAGAGTGTAGGAGAGCAAGAGTCATGAATGAAGAACGTGAGAGAATGAAAGCCGAGGACGTGTTTAGAGTAACCCGGATATGTTAATAATGTTGTATGTGGGAAAACGAATGAAAGGTTTTAAGAATTTTGCTTGGAGTGAGATTAATAGTTTGGGTTAAGTTTTGCTGAAAGAAAAATGACCATGTTTATAGAAATAATATGACAGAATGTGTGTGTGTGTGTGTGTGTGTGTGTGTGTGTGTGTGTGTGTAGTGCAGCGTTTGTGAGCGACAACAGGAAGAAAGGAATCAAGGAACAGTTGTCTGGATTGAAAAAAAGAAAGTGCCAGTAAACATAAGAGAGAGTGTGAGAGAGAGAGAGACTGATTGACTGTATTGGGAGGTTTGAGTGAAAGAAAAAAGGCGATTGACTGGAAGATAGATTAAGTGGAAGCTTTAAGGTGTCAGGAGAGGACTGACTGTTCCAAGACAATCTACAGAGTAACTGGTCGAGTGGCTCCCCGATGACACCGACTTAGGTCACGTTAATTTATCTTCTTAAAGTTTTGTGCCACCACTTGAGGATGTTGAGCGAGACCATTGGTGTACAAAAATAACTTCGTTATTTTTAGATATATGTATAGAGTAGACTGCTGGGGGTACACACAGCTTCATGCAACACACACACATACACACACACACATCAAAAAGTACTCAACGTCGCTGTATCTATAAGGTGATATATACAGTAGAGGAATAACATACACATGAAAATTAATCACCAGTTTATTTGTCTCATAAGTTATGAAAGTGAATAACTGGTGAATAAAAGAAACGCTGTAAAAGACGTAATAAAGACATGATTAAGATTTAAAGAAAGACGCATCATAAGTGAAGGCGTAAAGGCGTAGATAAAAAATTATTTACCCTCGGCCTCCACCCAGTCAGAGCGTCGTCTCCTGAGGCTGGTGACACAACATCCTGAGTATAATTGACTTAACTATCATAAAGAACCTCGCATATGTGAACATTTATAATACATACACGGGCGGGCAGGAGGGCAGAAGAATCATGATATTGGACGTAAACGTGATGAGAGAGAGTGTATGATGTTGGGTATGTATGCAGGAGGGACTTGTATAGTATTAGTAAAAGTAACAGCCACGTCAGCCACCACTCTCAGCTTATCATCCTACACTGTTTACTGACGTTACTTTACAATATACACTGTTTATCTTACCTTATAGTCTCGTTACTTCAGTAGTCTTGAGGCGACCAACACCCGCACTCACTGCTTGATATTATCATTAATTTTTTTTAAGGATTTGTGTTCAAACTGACGTCTTTGTTAAGTATGTAAATAGACTTTTCTTCTGTATAAATGTTCTAATTTAATGTAACGTAAATATTTACAGCATATTCAACTAACCGGGCGTTAAGTGGCTTATGGTAGTCGGTTCTTAGTGATCTTTATTTGCCCTCACCCTGCATACACATACCGGAGAACAGTCACATAAGATATCCTGTTGTACAGTGTATGCAGTCACGGTAGCACATCCTCACAATACTGTATTGTCATTACTCTGAATCTTGACTGTGAGTGTAGACGTCCACTTGCTGCTCACACCTCCTGCAACAAGCACAAGAAAACATTACTAAGAATATATTAGGTAAGAATGATGAAACACTTAACTGTAGCAATTAATGTTGAACTCCTGTACGTGTTGGGTCATTCACGAGGGGGTAGAGGGAGAGAGACGGAGACAGAGAGACAGACAGACAGACAGACAGAGAAGCAGATGTCTTCCACTAGTTTACACATTATGACACAGGTCTTAAAAATTAATCAGTGTAGAGCAAATTTGAGTTCACTTACTAACTCGCCTGTGTCAGTGGTCCCTTGGTGGCGCTCAGAGTAAAGGATAGCCCCGCGGGAGACCTAAACTTTCACCCATTCTCTCCAATTCAAACAAAACTTCGCCTACCATGACTATATCAATCTTAAATTAATTGATATTAAACGGAGATTCTCAAAAATTACTTCCAAAATGTTTGAAAAATTGACTGAACTTGTCCTTATGTTGGGTTTTGTATCTACACAACGGTGGGCGGCGTCATTAAAGGTGAGCTACACCTCTTTGTTTACTTTCATCCACTCTTTGTTGGTAGACGTCTTGTGTCCCACAGCAGCAAACATTGTGTCCTAATCATTCTTACGATTCTTGATCGAACATGGTCTACGGTCCAGCTGACTTCCAGACCCCTCATGATTGTTGCTCTCCGGCTTCCTCTATGAGGCTGCCTACATAACTACATACTCCAGGGGTGTCGTGTTAGCTCTCATCACCTGGGGCTTTAGTTTACGTATGTCAGACGTACCCGAGTCCTGCTTCTGCTGCCATGTTGCTCTCTGGTAATGTTCCTGGCTACTGTACCCATCAGCCTCATGGTAAGATTTTGTTTTCTTTAACCAAAAGCTTTAAGGTGGAGAAAAAGGATTTAACACATTGTAAACATAACTAAAACCGTGTTAATTCAGGTTGATGTTTTATAGTTTAACCCAACCTTCAAGTAATTTTTAATTGCTTGAAAAATGTTAAGATTCGATTAACTTAATTTTAATCAAGTAAGAGACAGTTAGGAAAAGTCAATTTTTGGTTAAGTTAGGTTGAGGCAGTGTGAAGTATATTTTTATATATACTTGGAGGTTACTGGTTAAATACGAGAAAAATCTCACCCAGACACAAAAAGGTGGTGGCAGCCCTTGGTGTTACTCAGGAAGTGATGTACAATACTGGCTGCCTTCACCACCCTGCCTGCCTGCCTGCCTTCACACACACACACACACACACATATTTCCCCTCAGCGTGTGTGTGAGCAGGGCTGTGTGCGTGGACCACCTGTGATCTTTTTAAGATTACGGTGGTACACACTCGGAATTAAGGTGCAGGATTCTCACAGGGTGGTACTGAATATTAGGTGTTCTTCCAAACACTATCACTTGGAGGATTACCTTAACCGATAGGTTAACAACTGCAAATATGTTGCCTGTATAACAAGGAACTAACGTGGGTTGAGCGCTGTGTCGTGTGTAGGTGCCCGCGAGGCAAGGCCTATACCCTTGTGGTCACGCTCAGCCATGTGGTGAGGGTTTGTTTACACAAATCCCCCGCCTCATAGTGTGCCAGGCTTGATTGATTGATTGATTGAAACATTTTATTTAGCCAGAAAAATACAGATACAGAGTGGATAATAATAACAATATTAACATGGCTGAGTGAGTTGAGAACCTGAGCTCTCTTTGAGGCACCTGATACATTTATCTCAAGGAAGTATAATGTAACATTTAATATCATCTGGAATAGTACAATAGCATGGTAGTAATAAGTACATCTCATAATGTTCCCACGGTTATCACTTCAATATTTATATATTTTATTATTTATTATTTATTTATACATACATATACACATACATATACATATATACACATATATATACATATATATATATATATATATATATATATATATATATATATATACATATATATACATACATACATACATATATATATATATATATATATACATATATATATATATATATATATATATATATATATATATATATATATATATATATACATATATATACATACATACATACATATATATATATATATATATATATATATATATATATATATATATATATATATATATATTTATATATATTTATATATATTTCATTAGCCCAATAAAGCACGTGGACTTCTACATACAATCAACACCTCAACCCGCCAGGATTGTATGTCGAAGTCTGCGCGCCTTATTGGGCTAATGAAATATATATGGATCCTAGTGTTTCGAAGCCGGATTTGGTAAAACGTTACTCTGACCACCTACGTGATACGGGTAGTCCACATTAGAGGTTCACGGCGCCATAAGCTCGTTGAACAGGCTTTGTGTGAAATATAACAAAGTCTAGGACTGCTTTTATTATCCTGGTGGTCCAGCGGTTCGCGTTCCCCGGTCACAGTCATGGGCTCGTGGGCCGTGGGTTCGAATCCTGGCGGGTTGAGGTGTTGATTGTATATATATATATATATATATATTAGAGTGAAATTTAAAAACATAAGTATAATGGAGGAGCAGTACAACCTGGGTTGTACAGTAATAAGGTTGAACAAGAGGACAGAGCTTTCAGGATTATGTTTAGTTGGCAATTCAGTCCAGGAACAAGCGGAAGGCCGAAAAGGCAGAAAAACTTAGAGACCATCAACTACAACCTCAACCCCCCATGAGAGTAAGATTAAACTTCCCTGAAGGTACACCACCTGAAGTCAAGTATCTCTGGCTGAACGATGCGGAAGATAAACACCCAGACGCTGAGTTTCACTTCAGACTCGGTACACAAGATCGTGTTCTGATTCATGTTCTGATTAGAAGCTACCCAGCAGTCATTCAGGATCTCCTCACCAATAGCATAAGGGAAATAACCATGGAGCAATCATCCCAATCATCGAGCAAGAAAACTATCTTAATCATAGGGCTCGACCAGTACCAGACCCCTACACTACTAGAAGCTCATCCCGACATCAGAAGGACGAAGCGACTCAGGGGCAAGAATGCAGTTATTGCAGACTGGAGGACCCACCCAAGACCATTCGAGTCCGTGGTGCCTATCGGACTCTGAAGGTAACTCTCTGTCAGCCCCCTACCCGGAGGTGTTACAATTGTCAGCACTGGGGCTATGTGGCCCGATTATGCCCCTCGACTAAGCCGTGGTGTGGTCTCTGCTCAAGACAACATGCAACACAGGCTTGCAGAGATACAGTTGCTCGAGGGGGTGTCATTCAACAGAGGTGCATTAACTGCAAAAGAGTTGGAGTTCCTGTATGGCACCCTGACTGTCCTAGAGCTCCTACACCCCTTCAGCGCCCAAACCCGCCACCCAGGCAGGTCTCAAGAAACACTACTGCTGCTAGGGTACTCCCTACGGCCAACACTTGGCCCTCCCTCCCCACCAAAGCTCCAGGATCATCACCAGCAGTCATCGAAAGATCAGCATGGGACAACACAGACGTACCGACACAACAGGTTGCTGCCAACACACACCGTGAACACACACACAGTGAAGAGATCAATGATATGAAAAATGAAATTAAAGAACTCAAAGCTCAATTTACAGCTCAAACTGATATGTTAAGGAGCCTCTGTGATACACTACAGAAAAAGAACACCACTAACACAGTGCAGCAGCTATGGAAAGATTACAGTCAAACTGAAGACATTCAGATGTCAGTACAAGATGTGGAAACTCAAGACCCACCAGGAACTAGTGTCCACGCAAATGAAAATAGTGATACTGGTAACAGTTCTACTGATGCCTCTGTGGACATGGTCAGTGAAGATGAACAAACACAAACAGAAAATGGTGGTGATGTCGAGTGTAACCAAAGTGTGTCGTTGTCTGCCACTGACATACAACAACTGTTGAGGGGTACATGCTCCAGATATGTTTCAAAAAGGTTAAATGGCCTACTGCCTGCAGCGCAGAAAAGAACAGTATCATGCAGTGCGTTTTGCTTCTTTCCAAATACAGTTCATAATGGCCAGTGTTAATACCAGACAAAGCTACAGAACGGTGAAGGTGATGAGTTGGAACATCTCATCCCTTAGAAAACGATACCCTGACCTACACCACGAAATTGTGACTGAGGACATCGATATTGTGTGTCTCCAGGAGTATCTCACACCTAATGGTAAGCCCCCACCCAGTCTGCCCAATTATGTGTATTATGATCCTAGTTCTACTCACATATTTGATGTTGTCACTGATCTTATGTCTGACCACAGCCCAATCCAAGCTGGTATACATGTAGCCAATGACACCCCCACTGGTGGTAAATTCAACAAACGTAGAATCACAGTCAAGCAAGAACATGAAAGCCAGTTCTTAGACTTCATCCATGACTGGTACAAGGACTACAAGCCTGACAACTACCAAAGTTTCCATGACGATCTGATAGATAGGACTTATGCATACTTCACCAACAATGCCTCCACCAAAAAAAGGAGAAAACGTGGTCAGCATAATGGGAACAGGCAACAGCAGTGCTATAACGACCATGAGCTGAAAAAACTCAGGGTTAGAGTCAGGAGGGTGGGTAAGGGTTACAAACAAATTGGAACACCTCAAATGTTACAATTGTATCAAGCTTCCCTTGCTGCTGTCAGGGAACGTGTAAAAGAACTCAGACAAAATGCATGGGAGACATATGTCAACAGCCTGAACCAACACAGGAGGTAGGTTGTTACACTGGATAAGTGGTTACCTAACCAACAGAAGGGCTGCTGCACTGTTTCAGGGTTACAAAAGTGAAGTTAAAGATATGCATCATGGTACCCCCTCAAGGTGGAGTACTTAGCCCCACTTTGTTCAATGTTCTTATGAATGCATTATTAAATTTAATTCCAGACAACCCCAGCAATATCTCAATCAGCTATGCTGATGATATTCTTATACATACTAAAACTCATCGTGAAATGCAAACCACCCTGAACCATGTATGCGCAGCCTGTGAGAACCTTGGTCTTATTATCTCCACGCGGACTTTGAACATATAATCAACGACCTCACCAGCCAGGAATCGAACCCTCCACTTACTGGGTAAAATGCTACTGACACCACATATGAGGTTCACGGCGCCATCAGCTCGATAAACATGCTTTGTGTGAAATATAACAGAGTCTAAGACTGCTTTTAGTGTCCTTGTGGGTTGGTCGGTAGCATTCCGTAGTCCCACCCAGTAGGTCGAGGGTTCGATTCATGGCTGGTGAGGTCGTTGACTTTATATATATATATATATATATATATATATATATATATATATATATATATATATATATATATATATATTAGGGTGGTCCAAAACTATATGGTAAAAAATATAAGTAGTAATATATTGCCTCCACAAGCCTTAAAATTGTCCATTTGGTTCATAGATAAGGTCTGTAAAATTTTATCCATATTCATTAACATTTAGAGGTCAATCCATTTTGCATATTATACTTGTAGTGTAGGACTGAATTTTCTTGTCCGCATGATACAGTCTTAATATACACAACACATTATATTGGGTATTTTTCAATGTATATAGCCTAGTTGCCTATTTGGAAAGGGCAAAGAGTCAAGTATTGAGTCATAGGGACTGACAATGACAGGTTGAAACAGGAAACACAGACAAGGGTTACCATTAATCAGATGAAGTTACTTATTTCATTTATATCTCATCAGTTCTACAATTATTTAATTATCAATCTAAATAGTATATTTTGCTGAATAAAGACAATGTGTTTATAATGTGTTTATCTAGCCCCGAAAAATCCTTATTACGTACTAAATGGAAAAAAAGAGGACATTGGATTGACCTCTAAATATGCTTTAAATGATCCATTTTTTTTCTGGGATGCATTTTGTACCTAATGGACAAAAATAAACCTTGTGGAGAAAACGTATACAAATATGTGATATTTTTGACCACCCTAATATATATATATAAGTACGTGGACTTCCATATACAAACAATACCCCACTAGACGCGCGGTGGTAGCGATCCTTGTTCACACCCAGATGTCTAGGGTTCGATTCCCGACTAGTGAGGTATTGTTTGTATATACACACGGAAAATGAGAATTTGGGAGTTGGTGGGGAAGGAGGGGTTGGTCGGGGGTGAGTAGTGGGGAGAGGCGAGTTTGATCGGAAGTAATGGAGAGGTTCAAATGTGGGGAGGGAGCAAGGGGCAGGGGGAATGGGGAGTGTATAGGGGGGAGGATGTAGGAGGTAGGGAGAGAAGAAGGAGGATGTGGGGGGGGGGGGGGGGGTGCCAGGTCTCAGCTGTCTTCCACCGACCAATAACTAGGAGACCTTACCCAGTCAACGCAGTCAGTGATCGTTCCTTTGTTGTGTTCAGATCCTCCCCACTCGTCTTGCGAAACAGAGACCATTAATATTCTATCTCTGTAACACACCCACAAGAGGTAGTGAAAGCTCAAGAAGGCTTCGTCTATAGTGAGTTTCCTCTCAATAGTTTCAATTAAAAAGAAGTGATGTGAGAATGATGTTTGGAAGGTATCATAATAGCGACTCTATCAAGCTTGTCAACACGCACACTCACACACACACACACTCATATTTCATTACAGTTTTGACCTCTCGTGAAAGTCCTTGTCAGTATTTCCAAGAAAGTTTTAGAGGGTGGGCTAAAATATGTTTATATATACGTGGATTTTTTTTTTTGAGAGTAAATATTCCTCTAGTTTGTCAGCTACTGTAGTTTGTCTTACAACCCAATAGGTATACGTGGGAGAAAGAAATAAAATACAAAATGTGGGCTGTAGTGTGACAAGCTACAGCAGTGTGTTGTAGTGACAGAAGTACAACAGTGTGTTGTAGTGTGACAGAAGTACAACAGTGTGTTGTAGTGTGACAGAAGTGCACCAGTGTGTTGTAGTGTGACGGAATTACAACAGTGCGTTGTAGTGTGACAGAAGTACAACAATGTGTTGTAGTGTGACAGGCTGCAACCGTGTGTTGTAATGTGACAGAAGTGCAACAGTGTGTTGTAGTGTGACAGAAGTACAACAGTGTGTTGTAGTGCGACAGGCTGCAATAGTGTGTTGTAGTGTGACAGAAGTACGACAGTGTGTTGTAGTGTGACAGAGATACAAAAGTTTGTTGTAGTGTGTCAGAAGTACAACAGTGTGTTGTAGTGTGACAGGCTGCAAAAGTGTTGTAGTGTGACAAGCTACAACAGTGTGTTGTAGTGTGACAGGCTACAACAGTGTGTTGTAGTGTGACAGGCTACAACAGTGTGTTGTAGTGTGACAGGCTGTAACAGTGTGTTGTAGTGTGACAGGCTACAACAGTGTGTTGTAGTGTGACAGGCTGCAACAGTGTGTTGTAGTGTAACAGAAGTACAACAGTGTGTTGTAGTGTGACAGGCTGCAACAGTGTGTTGTAGTGTGACAGGCTACAACAGTGTGTTGTAGTGTGACAGGCTGCAACAGTGTGTTGTAGTGTGACAGGCTACAACAGTGTGTTGTAGTGTGACAGGCTGCAACAGTGTGTTGTAGTGTGACAGAAGTACAACAGTGTGTTGTAGTGTGACAGAAGTACAACAATGTGTTGTAGTGTGACAGGCTGCAACCGTGTGTTGTAATGTGACAGAAGTACAACAGTGTGTTGTAGTGTGACAGAAGTACAACAGTGTGTTGTAGTGCGACAGGCTGCAATAGTGTGTTGTAGTGTGACAGGCTGCAACAGTGTGTTGTAGCGTGACAGAAGTACAACAGTGTGTTGTAGTGTGACAGGCTGCAACAGTGTGTTGTAGTGTGACAGGCTGCAACAGTGTATTGTAGTGTGACAGGCTACAACAGTGTGTTGTAGTGTGACAGGCTGCAACAGTGTGTTGTAGTGTGACAGAAGTACACCAGTGTGTTGCAGTGTGACAGGCTGCAACAGTGTGTTGTAGTGTGACAGAAGTACAACAGTGTGTTGTAGTGTGACAGAAGTACAACAGTGTGTTGTAGTGTGACAGAAGTACAACAATGTGTTGTAGTGTGACAGATTACAACAGTGTGTTGTAGTGTAACAGAAGTACAACAGTGTGTTGTAGTGTGAGAGGCTGCAACAGTGTGTTGTAGTGTGACAAGCTACAACAGTGTGTTGTAGTGTGACAGGCTACAACAGTGTGTTGTAGTGTGACAGGCTGCAACAATGTGTTGTAGTGTGACAGGCTACAACAGTGTGTTGTAGTGTGACAGGCTGCAACAGTGTGTTGTAGTGTGACAGAAGTACAACAGTGTGTTGTAGTGTGACAGAAGTACAACAGTGTGTTGTAGTGTGACAGGCTGCAACAGTGTGTTGTAGTGTGACAGAAGTACACCAGTGTGTTGTAGTGTGACAGGCTGCAACAGTGTGTTGTAGTGTGACAGAAGTACAACAGTGCGTTGTAGTGTGACAGGCTACAACAGTGTGTTGTAGTGTGACAGGCTGCAACAGTGTGTTGTAGTGTGACAGAAGTACACCAGTGTGTTGTAGTGTGACAGGCTGCAACAGTGTGTTGTAGTGTCTCAGAAGAACAACAGTGTGTTGTAGTGTCTCAGAAGTACAACAGTGTGTTGTAGTGTCTCAGAAGTACAACAGTGTGTTGTAGTGCATCAGAAGTGCAACAGTGTGTTGTAGTGTCTCAGAAGTACAACAGTGCGTTGTAGTGTGTCAGAAGTACAACAGTGTGTTGTAGTGTGACAGGCTGCAACAGTGTGTTGTAGTGTGATAGAAGTACACCAATGTGTTGTAGTGTGACAGAAGTATAACAGTGTGTTGTAGTGTGAGAGAAGTAAAACAATATGTTGTAGTGTGACAGGCTGCAACAGTGTGTTGTAGTGTCTCAGAAGTACAACAGTGTGTTGTAGTGTGACAGGCTGCAACAGTGTGTTGTAGTGTCTCGGAAGTATAACAGTGTGTTGTAGTGTGACAGGCTACAACAGTGTGTTGTAGTGTGACTGGCTGCAACTGTTTCCGCAAGCGGTACATAATTATGATGACATATAATCAAATGTTATGTTAGGCTGTAACTCATGTCATGTTTATTGGGCGTGCTTGCCCGTATACAATGTAGAGTGTTGAGATGGTTGAAGATGAGAGGCCCAAAAGGAGGTTGGAGGGTGTGAAGGGAGTGTGTTTATGTATAATTATAATCACCTGACTCAGCCATAGCTGATCAGCCAAGGGGCCAGGCTATAGGGTGGGCATTTCAGTATAGCTACCCATATCTTAGAGTCAACACCTACCCTGGCTTCTCTCTAGACTTTCAACATGTAAGTTTAACTAGTACTTATTGTGTACACAGGTAGACTGTGTCATTGTTTTTGTGTTAAGATTAGACTAATTACATAGCCATATATATTGGATTAAACATTTATGTAAGAGTGCCTATGTATTACTTATTTGAAATACTAAATGAATTGTATTCAACAGGTTTGACCGAATTATAATGTTCGTGTACGACGTGAGAAGTATTATTCACCCTCTAACCGTCTGATTGGCGGTTACAGCAACAGTGTGTTAAAGTGTGACAGAAGTACAACAGTGTGTTGTAGTGTGACAGGCTGCAACAGTGTGTTGTAGTGTCTCAGAAGTACAACAGTGTGTTGCAGTGTGACAGGCTACAACAGTGTGTTGTAGTGTGACAGAAGTACAACAGTGTGTTGTTGTGTCTCAGAAGTACAACAGTGTGTTGTAGTGTGACAGGCTGCAACAGTGTGTTGTCGTGTCTCAGAAGTACAACAATGTGTTGTAGTGTCTCAGAAGTACAACAGTGTGTTGTAGTGTGACAGGCTGCAACAGTGTGTTGTAGTGTCTGAGAAGTACAACAGTGTGTTGTAGTGTGACAGGCTACAACAGTGTGTTGTAGTGTGACAAGTACAACAGTGTGTTGTAGTGTGACAGGCTGCAACAGTGTGTTATAGTGTGACAGGCTACAACAGTGTGTTGTAGTGTGACAGAAGTACAACAGTGTGTTGTAGTGTGACAGAAGTACAACAGTGTGTTGTAGTGTGACAGGCTGCAACAGTGTGTTGTAGTGTGACAGGCTGCAACAGTGTATTGTAGTGTGACAGGCTACAACAGTGTGTTGTAGTGTGACAGAAGTACAACAGCGTGTTGTAGTGTGACAGAAGTACAACAGTGTGTTGTAGTGTGACAGGCTACAACAGTGTGTTGTAGTGTGACAAGTACAACAGTGTGTTGTAGTGTGACAGAAGTACAACAGTGTGTTGTAGTGTGACAGGCTACAACAGTGTGTTGTAGTGTGACAAGTACAACAGTGTGTTGTAGTGTGACAGGCTGCAACAGTGTGTTATAGTGTGACAGGCTACAACAGTGCGTTGTAGTGTGACAGAAGTACAACAGTGTGTTGTAGTGTGACAGAAGTACAACAGTGTGTTGTAGTGTGACAGGCTACAACAGTGTGTTGTAATGTGACAGAAGTACAACAGTGTGTTGTAGTGTGACAGAAGTACAACAGTGTGTTGTAGTGTGACAGGCTACAACAGTGTGTTGTAGTGTGACAGAAGTACAACAGTGTGTTGTAGTGTGACAGAAGTACAACAGTGTGTTGTAGTGTGACAGGCTGCAACAGTGTGTTATAGTGTGACAGGCTGCAACAGTGTGTTGTAGTGTGACAGAAGTACAACAGCGTGTTGTAGTGTGACAGGCTGCAACAGTACACCCAAGTCCTGGTCGACAGATAAAAAGTTGAAATTGGCAATTCTTCACGATAATTAAATCTGTCCGAGGTATTCGCGATAACACTGTGTGCAGGATTTGTGTTTCAGTTTCAATTAATGAAGTCCAATGAAGTCCACTGCTGTTGGTAATGACCAGAACATTGTTTGATGTACTACACCTCGGGTTACAAATAGAGATAATATCCTCAACCCTTAAATAGTGTTTTAGTGGGAAAGTGGAACAGTTTCTTAAGAGTAAAATGATGAACCAAACTGTAGGAACACTCAAGTGTTATTCAACAAACTCAAGTAGACTCAAACATGTCAATATTGGTTCAAGTCTCGTAGAGGTATACAGTATAGTAATTCACTACAGGTTCCTTTTTTTTTTTTTTTTTTACGTTGATTAGCCCACCCGGGCACAGGTCACTGACCCACATCGGGGCCTGGGGGGCTAAATGTAATAATACTAATAATAACAATAATAATAATAATAATAATAATAATAATAATAAGAATAATAATAATAAGCAATAAAGAAATACAAACATGATAAAAAAGATCAGGAGTGAGAAACAATATATGTATGTTGTGTTGTCAATGGTAAGAGAAACAATTGAGACCCTGCAATTGTGTGTGATTGACGCAGAAAGTCAGTTCAGCAACTCGGGACCTGGTCACAATTTTTGTGATGCCATATGGCAGCAGGGTCTACCATTAGACAACACATTATGCTTCCAATATCTTCCCAGGCGGTAGTACCTCCCTGTTTGGTAGCTGCCTACTACCTACTACCTGTATTATAAACTGTATTATAAACTACTAAGTGTCTACACGTGTCAACACAGTACAAGCAGGAATGTGGGAGAACGATAGCAGCGTGTGGCAGATTCGTGGCCAGACCAAACTGTGGACCATGATGATTTTCACGATTTTACATTATGTCAAAGTAAGTCCTCAGTGTGATGAATAGATGAATATTGTGTTGTATTACTGGTAGTGACCCAGGAGCACCAGGTCTTTCTAGGTTGTGGTGGCAATGGTGATGATGATGGTGTGGTGGTGGTGTTGATGGTGAATGATGGTGGTGACTGATGATGGTGGTTGGTGGTAACTGATGGTGGTGGTGGTTTGATGGTGAATTGTGGTAGTAATGGTGGTATCTAATGGTGGTGGTGACTGGTGATGGCGGTGGTAACTAGTGATAGTAGCGACTTGTATCAGTAGTTATGGTAAACATCACAGAATGCTCGACACTATACACAGTAGTAGGGGGGCCTTCACACTCATTATAGCGCCGCTGTCATTAGCCTAAGTGCACTTTAAAAAATTGTGTGGCCGTGTTAAGCGAGTTCCTGAATACTCGCTGTCCTCAATATTACCTTAATTTTTTTTGGTAGGTTAAAAGGTAAAATAATATCTTAGAACGTGTTTAAGTTTTACATCCTTATCATGACTAACCTTGTTCGTGACTATGTAGAAAAAACCATTCTTCTCTGTCAGATAAAAAGAACAGATACATAATTTGAAAGCAATGGAAAAATCAAAACTAACTATTTTTATTAAAACTGACGCCCTGAACTTTACTTGGGAGCGAGGTTAAGTTAAGTTTGGTTAGGTAAGGGAGCTAGGGCGGCACCGTAACTCTTGGGATGTGTAGTGTTAATTAATGCTCACCTGCCCTGCCCCCAGCGGTATAATCATACTTAATGAACTAGAAGATGATAGAAAATATAGGTGCAACACTTTACCTCGAAAACATACGATATAAAATGTAAGTCAAACTGAAATGAGGATATTGCTGAGGATATTAACAATGTCACTCAGGAACAGGATGAGACACAAGGGCATGAAAACAAATGGGGGAGTCACATATATAAGAGGTGAGAGGCAGAGATGTTTTGGTCATGTGACGCAACGAGAAGAGGGAGGGAGAGGTGATCAAAAGGGCCTGGAATGAGCCAGTCAGAGGAAGAGACAAGTCAAGGTGGAGAGGCGAGGTTGACAAGAATATTGGGATGAGTGTGAAGGAAGCTGAAAACAGATAAAAGTGGTGTAGATGAATTCGATAAGCTAATGCTAATCTCGGTGTATAGCAGAATAATAATTATTTTCTTAGCTTGGCGAGACAGCTGTGTGGCTCTCCTCAGTAATGATAGCACCAGAACCCTCCCATCCTAAAACACAATTGCCATAAACATCTTGTCGAGCTAATACTACACTCATCACTTGCACGTATGCTAGTTATTAATTCATATATCAACAAGAGTCACTTCTTAAAACACATACATATTGCTGATGTATATTGACAGCCGACGTTTGACTGTGGTGTTGATCCATACATGGGACCACTACACCTTTATTTTATACTAAAAAACGAGTTGTGTATTTTTTTTTGGAATTTTTCTCTTCCAATCTTTTGTTATTTTCTTTGTCTTTTTTATGGTTATTTCTGTTTTCCTTTCTCATCTTTTATTTAATTTTCCTCTATTATTCCCTTTGTTTCTCTTTTTCTTTCCCTTTTCTCTTGTCTGTAATCCCATGTGTTCCCCTTTGTACCTCTCTCTGCTCTCTCTTTAAAATCTTTCTTTTTATTCTTCCTCTCCTCGTTGTTTTATAATGTTACCGCCTTCATTCTCTGGGTTCTACCTCTGTGCAAAGTGACACTCACTTATACATTACAGACTAAACACAGTTATTAGCGAGCAACATCCACGCTATGTGTGTTAAACACAATGATATATATATATATATATATATATATATATATATATATATATATATATATATATATATATATATATATGATATATATATGTATATATATATGTATATATATATATATATATATATATATATATATATATATATATATAAATATATATATATATATATATATATATATATATATATATATATATATATATATATATATATATATATATATATATGAATAAATGTAGGAATAAATGTAGGAATACGGATACAGCGACTTCACACGCCCCCCCCCCCCCCCATAGTGCAATTAACTCCGGGGGCAGAACGCTGGGGACCCCTAACCTGTATATTTTTGTTGCCAAAAAGGGAAAGAACAAAGAAGATTGGGGTGTTTGAATGTGTGTATGTGTGGATGTATTGAGCATGAAAATAAAAGTGATTGAAATAGTGATAAATGAGAGGAACCGAGATGGGATGGCATTGATTGAAACAAAGTTGATGGGTAACCACTGTGATGGGGACAAGTGAGGAGAGTAAAGTCAGGAATGTCTGTATATGATGGGGACAAGTGAGGAGAGTAAAGTCAGGAATGTCTGTATGTGATGAGGACAAGTGAGGAGAGTAAAGTCAGGAATGTCTGTATGTGATGAGGACAAGTGAGGAGAGTAAAGTCAGGAATGTCTGTATGTGATGGGGACAAGTGAGGAGAGTAAAGTCAGGAATGTCTGTATGTGATGAGGACAAGTGAGGAGAGTAAAGTCAGGAATGTCTGTATGTGATGAGGACAAGTGAGGGAAGTAAAGTCAGTCATGTCTGTAATGGTAAGAGTGTATGAAGGTGTGGTGTTACTGACTACTGTTGATATATGGAGACGCATGAGGGGACAGTCAGTCACAGGACACTATGGATCAGGTTAAAATGGGGGAATGAGAGATGGGTTACAGTGATTACATAATTATTTATAGAAAAGTGAGAAGACAACAAGCTTTGGAAGTACCTTACTAACTGTGTTGAAAACTTCTGTGATGGAGAAAGAGGGGAATGGATAATAACTTTTCATATTTTCTTTAAAAATATTCGTCACTGCTTACAGGGGGCCCACGTTCAGGTGGGACCGACACACTCTTCCCAATTTAGATTTTCGTGAGCATTCTGAGGAAATATCGGACAGAAGGTAGATCAAAATTGCTTAAGATGGAGTGAGTAAGGAGGGCCATGGCAGCAGCAGTGTGTGTGCCGGATCCTTGGGCATAATGATGAGTGATGAAGGAACTCGGCTTAACCAGATGGCAGACTAGGACATAGTTGTTGAAATGGAACACCATGAGGCAACACACCTGTGACAATACTTAAAGAGAATGGATAACGATGAATAATGGGAGAGTCTGTGCTCTTGAATTTAGTCACCCTCTACCACATATACAGCGTGTTTCAATTTCCAGGCAATTTGTGAATTACCTGATTCACTCAGTAAATTTATAAATTAGCTAAATATTCCAGACAATTAACAAAATTATTATTTTTTTACATATTGACTGAAATGGTTTTTTCTTTCACTGTGCCTACGAACTGAAAACAGACTTATTAGGTTGACATATCAGTCTTTAATGTCTTTCTATTGGTTAATATATATTGACCCTAAAACCAGATTTCTTGAAAAGGTTAGCAAATGGATATGAAATAAGGCTTTAGCCTGTATATGTCTGCATTGTATAGTTCTCAGTGGCACCTGTGGTACTTGTGACCTATTTTGACATAACCTTCCCCTCGCAGTACAGTTACATTTAGCATAGCCCTGACCACCGAACCTTGATGCATGTTACAACGCTTGTACTGAACCATCAATAACTCCAGGTGACATTATTGACACCACTCACGGCAGTCCTAACCTATGCTCTTTAACTCCATGTCGTCTGTGCATGGCTAATGTCTCTCTGTGCCCCCTATCTATCTATCTATCTATGTTTTGTTCCCCCTTCTTCCTATTTCCCTCTTTTTCACCCTCTTACTATCCCTCTTTATTTCCCTGTTCAGTTCTCCCTGTTATTCCCCCTTTTTTATTTTCATTCTTATTCCCCTTCTTCTATCCTCTCATTTCCTATCTTCCTTTCCACTCCTCCTCCTACCTGTTATTGTCTATAGTTTTACCCTCTTTTTCCTCCCCTTTTCCGTCTCATCCCTTACTCCCACCCTTTCAATTCTCCTCTACCACTCACCTAACACCCCCCCCCCCCCACCACCACCCTTTCATTTCCCCTCTATCCCTCCCATAACCTACCAACACATCATTCAGCTATTTTGTTGTATAATTTTCATGACATCAGAACCCAATGATACGTATAATAATTTTGATTGGGTTACCTTTAATGACGTCAGAGAAGGATGACGCTGGTGGACAATGTTGGGTGTGGAGAAGAAACTATCCAACACGGCTATTGTTTGTCTCGTAAAGTCAACACAACACGGACAATAGCTCATATTTCGTGCTCTCTGGGGTCCCTCCCTCCCCCTTCCCCACCTCCCCTCTCTCCTACCCCCTTTGTTATTGTCATATTGGTGGGACGACAAATTTCCTCCCATTCATATTCTTCCAACACCTTGCGTCTAGCTGGAGTTGGTTCTGGGTGTGCGAGCGCAACCTCACCTAACCCAACTTAACCATGTCGTCAGTTCCCCATCGGTGTTATTAGTTATCCAAATTTAGTTATAAATGTACTAAAAAATCTCATAAAAATATATAATATATACATCATTTGACTCGACTAGTTATTTTTAGTACAAGAATTCAATGGCTGAGAAAAACATGATCTGAATAATGGACTTAAAAAAGTATTGTGATTTAGTTCATCAATAAATCGTATATAATACCCTACACAGCGCCTTGTAGATGTTGAATGTTGTAACCTAAAATAGATAACATAATGTTAGTTCTTACACCCAGTAAGCTACTTACTAACGAGGGAATACGATATCCTGCTTTTAGCATCTCATAATAAAGATGCTATTGTTTTACTGCATCGTAGAGAGACGCACATCTTTGATTATTAAAACTTCTCACCAGATGAAGCTGACAACTGAACAGCAATATGCGTCTCGTGAGAGTTACTTACCGCTAGTGGGGCGCTACCTGCCGCTAGTGGGGCGCTACCTGCCGCTAGTGGGGCGCTACCTGCTGTAAGTGGGGCGCTATCTGCTGCTAGTGGGGCGCTACCTGCCGCTAGTGGGGCGCTACCTGCCGCTAGTGGTGCTCTACCTGCCACTTTTGGTGCTCTACCTGCCGCTAGTGGGGCGCTACCTGCCGCTAGTGGGGCGCTGACTGCCGCTAGTGGGGCGCTGACTGCCGCTAGTGGGGCGCTACCTGTTGTAAGTGGTGCTCTACCTGCTGCTAGTGGGGCGCTACCCGCCACTAGTGGTGCTCTACCTGCCGCTAGTGGTGCTCTACCTGCTGCTAGTGGGGCGCTACCTGCTGTAAGTGGTGCTCTACCTGCTGCTAGTGGGGCGCTACCCGCCACTAGTGGTGCTCTACCTGCCGCTAGTGGTGCTCTACCTGCTGCTAGTGGGGCGCTACCCGCCACTAGTGGGGCGCTACCGGCCGCTAGTGGTGCTCTACCTGCCGCTAGTGGTGCTCTACCTGCTGCTAGTGGGGCGCTACCTGCTGTAAGTGGGGCGCTACCTGCCGTTAGTGGTGCTCTACCTGCTGCTAGTGGGGCGCTACCCGCCACTAGTGGGGCGCTACCCGCCGCTAGTGGTGCTCTACCTGCCGCTAGTGGTGCTCTACCTGCTGCTAGTGGGGCGCTATCTGCCGCTAGTGGGGCGCTACCTGCTGCTAGTGGGGCGCTACCTGCCGCTAGTGGGGCGTTACGTGCCGTTAGTGGTGCTCTACCTACCACTAAAGGAGCGCTCTACCTGCCGTTAGTGCGGCGCTACCTGCCGTTAGTGGTGCTCTACCTACCACTAATGGAGCGCTCTACTTGCTGTTAGTGGGACGCTACCTGCTGTAAGTGGGGCGCTACCTGCTGTAAGTGGGGCGCTATCTGCCGCTAGTGGGACGCTACCTGCTGTAAGTGGGGCGCTACCTGCTGTAAGTGGGGCGCTACCTGCTGTAAGTGGAGCGCTACCTGCTGTAAGTGGGGCGCTATCTGCTGTTAGTGGGACGCTACCTAAGATCCCGACGCCTTGTCATGAGATACCAGCAAAATGGGAATTTACCATAACATTACAAGTGTAAAAGACGTATTTGTATTGACAGTGGAGGATGAAGGTGGGAGATTGTGTTGCAAGATGACATCTAAAGAAACTTTTATATGTGATAAGGTTTAGTGTTGGGTGAGAGTAGTGTATGTGTGTGTGTGTGTGTGTGTGTGTGTGTGTGTGTGTGTGTGTGTGTGTGTGTGTGTATGTGTGTGTGTGTGTGTGTGTGCGTGTGTGTGTGTGTGTGTGTGTGTGTTAAGTTTAAAACATTTCATCATCTTATTGGGGAGGGGTGCGTGACTGGGCACCTACGTCACCATGCAGGTCATCTCCACAGTTTTTATCCCAAGTGTGGTGTTGATGGCGTGTGGGGTCGCTGGGAGAGGTCGTTAGCTTTTATAGGTAAGGTCAGACGAGTTCACGAGCCAGGGCGGTCTCCCTCTCTCACTTTAGTTTCAAGACATAAAAAATACAAAAAATTATGCTTAGCATAAATGGAAATATTTTTCAACAAATACAGTAGATGCCACAAATTATTGAATATTTAGGCATCATCGTTGACTGGCGACACGAATACATCTTACCATTAAGTTTCAACAACTAACATACAAAATTTTCTCAACCTTTTACCCTAAAATATCTATACCATAAAATGTTTAAACCCAAGTTAAGAGTCCACCCTCGCCTCGCTGGTTACAACGACTAAAATATAAAAGGCTTAACCCTTTAGCTTTCCACATTTTCCTTACCAAACTGACTACAGGATATAAGATATAGGACTTGGTGCTGCCAGTTTCCATAACCACTATTACTAAACTGTTAAGTAAAGATGATGTGTTAAATAGTTGGCAAGAAATATTTAACACACAAAACTTACTCCAACAAAACGTCATTATATGCTTACTAAATTTAATGAAACAACTATAATTATTGAACATGTGTGTGTGTGTGTGTGTGTGTGTGTGTGTAAGTGTGTGTGTGTTCCTGTACACACACTACACCTAAACTTTCATTATTGAATGTGTGTGTGTGTGTGTGTGTGTGTGTGTGTGTGTGTGTGTGTGTGTGTGTTACTGTACACACACTACACCTACACTTTCATTATTGAGCATGTGTGTGTGTGTGTGTGTGTGTTCCAGTACACACACTACGCCTACACTTTCATTATTGAATGTGTGTGTGTGTGTGTGTGTGTGTGTGTTACTGTACACACACCACACCTACACCTTCATTAATGAACATGTGTGTGTGTGTGTGTGTGTGTGTGAGTGTGTGTGTGTTACTGTACACACACTACACCTACACTTTCATTATTGAACGTGTTTGTGTGTGTGTGTGTGTGTGTGTGTGTGTGTGTGTGTGTGTGTGTTCCTGTACACACACTACACCTACACTTTCATTATTGAATGTGTGTGTGTGTGTGTGTGTGTGTGTGTGTGTGTGTGTTTGTTACTGTACACACACCACACCTACACTTTAATTAGTGAACAACACTATTGACTATGTTTCTTCTTTTAAATATCTTGGTGTTTCCGTCCCTTGTACCCTACCTGCCATACAACAGCTAACCCGCCAATGTACTGACAGACTGAGACCTCTTAGAAGTGTAGCGGGGTACAGCCCGCACTATGGTGCTAGTATTAGAATTGTTAAGACAATGTACCTAGGCTATATAAGATCTCTGATAGATTACCACGCACCAGCCCTGGTCATTCGTGACAGGAAAGGCGTTGACAAGCTCGAGAAAATGCAAAATAAAGCCCTCAGAATTATCCAAGGATCTCCCATGAGCACTAAAGTACTTAATATGAGGAAAGAACTAGGTATACCCAGTGTTAAAGATAGAATAATTGAAGTCAACCTCATGATAGCCTTGAGGCTTCTGCGTGGTGATGCTGATAACATTGTTTCCTTAAAATTGCTAGAATGTATGAACCATGGGACTACTGAGTCTAAATGGATCCAAACTACAGCTACACATATGAAGATGTTTGGACTAGACCACCTGTACAAAGTTGAGACACAACAGCGCTTCCTGCCACCCTGGCGGACAGTTCCCTTCGATATCACAATACCGACATATCCGCCTAAAAAATCAATTATACAAAGCATTTATCTCCAACACACTGCCAAATTGAGAGCTCTTGAACACATACACACTCTACAGACTGATGATAATATCACACAGACCATCTACACTGATGGATCTCTTAACACCGCCTGTGGGAGGGCTGGAAGTGCTATTGTTGTGACTCAACCTGACGGTAATATAATTGAGAAAGGAGTTAGAATTAACAACAGGGCATCCACTCTACAAACTGAATTAGTTGCCATACTCACAGCTATTAAATTCATTGAAACCACTGTTACTGACAGTCTCATCATCACTGACTCTCTATCCTGACTACTTGCCCTTGACACCCTCGACTCAGGTTGTCACGCTCTTGTCTGTGAAGCCAGACACAAATATGCGTGCCTTAGTGACCGGGGTGTCAAGGTCAAACTGTTGTGGATCCCCTCTCACATAGGCCTCATAAAACATAACAGAGTTGATGCCCTCGCCAAACTCGCGTCTAACAAAGACACCGTTGAATACAATTTGGGTCTGTCAAAAAGAACCCTTAAAACTGTAATTAGGAAAGAACTTATTGATGAGTTTGACGCAAGTAGACAAGTGCAAACAGGCACTAGTCGATCCATAGTTTACCATGATGAGATGTATCAAGTGAAACATGTACATGGAAAAAGTAACAAGATCACTAGATTACAAGATGTAACCGCTAGATTAAGGTTAGGATATAAGTACCTCTGGCAGTATGTTCTTCAAGCAGATGTAAACAAAACTAAATGTAAAGTGTGTGGCCAGACATATGGCCACGCACTTGAACACTACGTCCTCTACTGTGTGAAGATAGAACCTTTTAGGGACAGGTCCAAGCACACTGTGTGTGAAGTGGTACAACACTTCATCTCTAATGGCAAGATAGCCGACATATTAAGATTGTATCCACTTTTTTGCACTTAGTAACTATATCAGTTCTCATGTACAGAACCAAATACGCAATGTGCTTGAATACCTCCCACGTAAATGTGAATAACAAAGTGTGAGGCCAGACATACTGCCTCACACGCCTGTACTCACGCATTTGTGAATAAGTTACCCTTATGTATAGAACTAAACAAATAATGTAATTAAAATACTGTGTAACATTCAGTGTTATAATATCCTGACAACGGGGATTAATTATTATGACCCGTTGTAAACTCTACTCTGTAATCCTTTTGCGCTACCGCTCACAGGATGAGTGTGGGGTGCACAATAAAGTAGCCGCTGTAAGCTGCAAAATCAAAATCAACCTTCATTAGTGAACATGTGTGTGTGTGTGTGTGTGTGTGTGTGTGTGTGTGTGTTACTGTACACTAGGGGGCAGGGAAAAAACACTTTTATTTGAGTTGCAGGCTGCACTTTTCAGGCATCGTTTGTATGGCTATAACAAACACCTGTGCAAAATTTCATGCCATTTCATGCATACTTACCCTGCCGCATCGCGAACGACTTTTTGTCAACTTTTAGTGTATACCAAAAATTAGGTGTCATTTAATGTTTTCCAGGATAATGATAAATTTTACATGGGTGACATCGATTTAATTCACATGTTATTTTACAGGTACACCTTATAGAAAATCATTACAAGTTCATATTGAAATTCTTTTTTGTGCGGAACCTTGGCATAATTTTCCTAGACAATAATATTTGCCTAATATATCCATCTCTCGATTCTTATCCCGTCACTTCAGTGCAAGCTTCAGTCATCACTTTTATGCCTCTCTCGACCGCCTGAGTGCTGTTTGGCCACTTGGGCACCACTAATGGTGTCTCAAGAATGTCATTAACCTGTAGATTTGACAGAGAAGCAATGTAAGGAGGCTCAGTCTTGAGTTCATTCCTCCAGTTAATCATGGAATGATAGTTTTTTGCTTGCCACTTTAGTTTCGGAGTCACCACCTTTCTCATGTTGACTACAGGAGGCACATCCTCATTCCCATCTCCATCTTTACCCTCCTCATCAGTATAGTTTAACAAATTCTCGTCAACAGCAGCATCAGAATCTTCCTCCTCTTCAGATCTGCCAGTGCATTCTTCCTTTTGCTGATTCTCCTCTCTAATTTTTCTTATCATTGAGACAGCTTTTTCTCTAACAGTCATGTCCTCATCTGCACACATACCAAGAAGTTGTTGATCTGTGTGGGCGAAGTATGCATTTCTCTGGACAGCCTTCTTCACTATCGTCTCCTCCTCACTATTGAGGTGTTTCATATATAGCAGGGACTGGAATACGTTCCTTGAGCCGTGTGTTACGTAAGGGTGTATCTTGATGTAAAACCACATTGGAGCACTGAACTTTATTATTGTAATGACAATTCTTTTCAACTCATGGCTGGGTCTTGATGTTGCTACATACAGCCTGAGGATTCTACTCCATAAGGTGTTCCACCTTGACACACAGGGAGGACCTGGCTCAATAGCAGCCAAGTCATCTTCAACAACACCTGTGATAACTCCTTTACAAATCCTATAAGGTATTTCTGATCCCAGGACAGATCTTTCTCCACTTCATCATTAAACACAGGGAAATCAGGGAAACTGACTGACTGGCTGGAAGGCGACAACTGGAAGCTCAGACAAAGACTCCTTGATCTGCTTTCCAATAGGACCACGCCAATGCTCAGGACCACTTGGTTTACCATCATAGTGATAAAAAACTGCGCGGAAAGGCAGCTCATTTCCGTGAAGCTGACATATGAAATAATGGAGCGGGTGACCAAGTAACATTTCAAGATGATGAATGACTCCATTTTCTGATCCTACATTTACATTGGTTCCATCACAACCAACACACACAATGGGCTGCTGGGTTAGATTTTTCTCCACCAGAAACTCGTGAATAGTTTTGGCAATCTGCTTTCCGTGTCCAGTCTTGGGAGTCACATGTGTGAGATATTCATTGCCAGGCTCAACCATGATGACATAATGATCTTTCACCATCATCCTCGAACTCCATTTCTCGGTCTTCTCATTCTTTATCATCACACGAGTGGCGGTCTTCTTACCATCAAAATAGAGTGACGTCAAATTATCTAACCTAGCCATCTCAATTTCTTGCCTCTTAAATCGGTATTTTTGTCTCGCATCCCGCAGCTTATGTGGTCCAATAACCTGACTCTTGTCATCCTTTGTGATAATGCCATAGTCAGTTAAGGTGGCAGTAGCAATGGCAGCTCCAGCATAATCACTAATCAAGTATCGGTCACAAGCGGCAGCCAGTGTAGGGAGTCTTGTCCGGTTCTGTGAACTGGTGTCTGTCAGAGCCCTTGGATCAGGGACAAAATCAGCATCAGTATTGACGAGAGGAATATCTCTTGAATCATCTGAATTATCCTCAACATAAGGAATATCTCCAGCTACCAGCGGCTGTTTGGCTAGTACTGTAGGTAAATTTAAAAATTTCAGTAGAAAATGCGGCAGACAAAACCTCGACATATCAGCTTCAAATTTGGCATGGAGTCTTAGATATGTATAAGGAACAATGCCTGAAGAGTGCAGCTTTGAGCAAAATTTCACTGCCCCCTACTGTACACACACCACACCTACATCTTCATTTGTTAGAAGATATTGTTTTAATATCTGACCATTTTCATATATTATGTAACGCTTCAACTGAGTTATTCCTTAAGATATTTATAATCATAAGTTGTTAAACAAAGTAAACAATGATCACCCCTGTGCACCGCGCCGCAGAACACTACGAGTGGAAGAAAGAAGAGATTACGTTGATGTCTATGGTGCTACTTACACTGTGTTTTCCATACCTAGAGTAATATATTTCCTGTGGTGATCACTGTCTCTCAACAGTCGTAAATCACCACAATGTAATAAGTTCCTAAAATTTATATTCCCCAGAGCTATTTGTCTCTCAGCGTGACTCACAATTAGGAACAATTAATCCTTCCGGTAAAAGTAATCCTTTCTGGTACAACTAATCCATCTGGTATAACTAATCCTTCTGGTACAATTAATCCTTCCGGTAAAAGTAATCCTTTCTGGTACAACTAATCCTTCTGGTATAACTAATCCTTCTGGTACAATTAATCCTTCCGGTAAAAGTAATCCTTTCTGGTACAACTAATCCTTCTGGTACAACCAATCCTTCTGGTACAATTAATCCTTCTAGTTTGTTGTGACGGAGTGTGTGCCCACAAAGCTTTCAAAGATCACTTTACATGAACTCTTATCCATATGTGAAGTAACTATAGAATCTACTGAAGCAGGACTTTTTAAATATCTCGTCACAGCTGCAGGAGACAACAATCCAGGGTTCACTAAGGCAGCAACATACTAGGATGGACTCATATCCCCGATGGCTAGATGACCACCTTCCATAAAAGATCACAAACATGCTTCGAGCTGTGGGTGCTGCTCTTACAGCCTCGAACATCATCCTTGCATCGCCCCTCAATCCTTTTGGGTCGGGATAACCCTTCACCTGGTCACTCTAGCCACACTACACACCAGTTTATCTAAAGGTGCACCGACACAGTCTCTCCTGTCATTGACTCCAACAAAAGCAGCCTCACAACTATTAACTAATCTTCACACTTAACACATCTGGGAAGTTTCGTATTGGGGCTACAATGTTCCTCTGAAATAATACTTGACAGTCAGTGAGCTGAGTTAGTCTTATCTTTGTAACATAACAAAACAAGAAGCAGCAGAAAGGCTATTAGTTATGTTTTGTCCTCAGCTGCTGGCAGTTATATATATATATATATATATATATATATATATATATATATATATATATATATATATATATATATATATATATATATATATATATATATATATATATATATGCTGATAACCACAAGGAAAGAAGAAAACACGAAGTTCCCAAGCGCTTTCGTGTAACTCACATCTTCAGGGGTGAGTACAGACTAAAGAGAAGTACAAAACAAGGTGTACCTGTATATATACTAATCTTTAAATAGCACGGCAACGGTCGGTAGTCAGGTCAGAGGGTAAGGTGACCCAACCTTCTCACCTGGGTACAAATCTTCTTAATTACAAAATTGTCCAGTTTGTACATGCCATTACTCAAATTCATGTTGAATGCTTTGGTATGTTTAATGAGACTAGATTCTATGTTGTTCCTACTATCAATTGAATTACATGGTAATATTGAGGAGGCATTATCCCAGTCAATGCAATGCTTGTTATCCCTCAAATCCAACGCTTACCGGCTAGGCCAGCTGGATTCGGTAAAATGCTACTGACACCACATACGAGGCACGGGCAGTTTCCCAATGAGGTTCACGGCGCCATCAGCTCGATGAACAGGCTTTGTGTGAACTAACAGAGTCTAGAACTGCTTGTTTAATGTCCTTGTGGCCTAGCCGTAAGCGTTCCCTAGTCACACACACATAGTCGAGTTCGATTCCTTGCGGTGAGGTTCGTTGATTGTATTTTCAGAAATCCGGCGTGTTAAATGGACTAAAACTAAGTAATTATATATATATATAGTTACGCCGTCTCTAATTTACTTTAATATCCAGTTCTAGCGTACCAAAAAAAAAGTGAAGTAAATTAAAGGGAATAAAAATAAATAAGTAACCCTTTAAGAATTTATTAATTAAATATTACTACATAAAGAGCCTCGTAGCTGTCACAACAATTGGATTCACCATCGAAACTTTAGACACAAATGAATACTAAACATCGAACTCAAAAGATAAAAATAAGCATTGGATTACGTTAACACTGCTAAACCATATAAAACTAACACGGAAATTACTACACTGAAACCACACTGAATTACTTAAATGTAACTAAGGCAAATAACTGATGGCATAAAGACATAAATAGGTACTCACAATAAGATATACCACATGGTGGCGACAGGAACAACACAATCAATTAAGTTAGTATATGTGAACGAGTGTCACTCAAAGGATGTGAACTGTAATGACAAGAGGACTGACTAAACTCTCTGGCTGGTGGGGCCAATTCCCGCCAAACCCGCCTGTTTGGTTCGTTTAAACGATGCAGATAGTCGTTAAAACAAAGAAAGAATCTTGTTACAATCCTAAATAGATGAAATAATACATGGGCTTGAACAAATAATGACAAGTTAAACCTTAACACGCTACGGTGAGGTGACTAGTATATAATAGTAATGTAACACATCATTACAGGAATTATGGAACAACATGGGAGCATGTTATATAAACAAAATAGAAAAATCGACACTGGTCGGTAACAATATATCTATATATATTTATTTTTCTATAATATAATATATATATATATATATTTAATATATATATATATATAATTCACTGAGAACCATAAGACTCCAAGACTAAGACTTTCCCGCACCCATCATATCACACAAGACTCACAACCCTCAGACGAGAAGGTCAAGGAAATCTGTAGCACATGAGGTGTATTACGCCTTTTGGATTGAAATATAATGAAGTTGTTAAATAGTGGCCATCGTTCACACACTAAAAATGTTTTTCCACCTACCACCACAAACTGAGTCAACCAACATGGCCGAAAATTGACACTGACGAGAAGAATGTGACATCGTAGGGGAAGACTATGACTCCATCGTACGAGAAGAATGTAACACCTTCGTACGAGAAGAATGTGACACCAACGTACGGGAAGGATGTAACACCATCGGATGGGAAGAATGTAACACCATCGCACGAGAAGAATGTAACACCATCGGATGGGAAGAATGTAACACCATCGTACGGGAAGAATGTAACACCATCGCACGAGAAGAATGTAACACCATCGGATGGGAAGAATGTAACACCATCGTACGGGAAGAATGTAACACCATCGTACGGGAAGAATGTAACACTATCGTACGGGAAGAATGTAACACCATCGTACGGGAAGAATGTAACACCAATAGCTCTAGGTACACTATATAAGGTCACTAGTTCAGGGTATATAGAGCCACCCCTTCCTCAGTTCATTACTGAATTACTTCCTAGCAAGATAATACATTTATTAACACGAATAAAAACATATTAACAAATTCTATTAATCAGATTTGTTCTACTTTTATACGAATTATTATTATTATTATTTTTTTAGATTTAAATTTTTATTTTTATCTGCAGGGCCAGATAACTTTGTTGGAGTGCTCGTTATAAAGTTTATGTTGGCTTGTTGAAAAATGTATCTATGTATATATAACTAAGGGTTGTCACAGCTGGTTATTACTGTAAGAAGGACTGTAATATTACTCACGGAAAACTAAGTTAATCTCCTCAAATGTTTCTAAATATTATCTTGCTTCTCCACAGTCATTTTTTTCTTTTATAATTTTTATTGACTTTATTTCGTTGTTGTGGAGATGAAGATAATAAAGTTATGGTAATAAGAGTAGCAATTGATATATGAGTGAAATATTTAGTAGTGAGAGAGTCGCAGATACAAGAGTACCACCACCATGGGAGAGACGAGCACAGTACTGTACTTCATGTGGGTGATCACGAGAGATAACTAATAGCCTCCAGTCTCCTAATGACATTGACTTAAGCTTCCATTACACTTCTACTTTCAACGTTATCTCCAACATATTTTCCTCTTCCTGATAGACAAGGAGTGGCCACCAAGCACCATACACTCTAATTCCTGATAGTTGGTTGTCTTTAAAACTCTTAATTTCTTACTTTACTACGAACTGAGATACACCATATTTCTCACTTATTTACAGTCACTATGTTTCTCATTAACAGCCTTGAGACACACCCACGTCCTTCCCTTTGTTAATCTCTTCTGCCTCCTGCCTTTTCCCTCCCTTTCCTTCATGTCACTGTCCATTTTTCTCTCTTTTATTTCTCTTCTCACTTGTTTTCATCATTCCAATCACTTATGTCCTTCAAGCTGCAGTGTCGTGTATATAATGCGGGTCTGGGGTGGGGCGGGGCGGGGCGGGGCTGGGCGGGGTGGAACAGACCTGCTCACTCTCACATAATCAGTCCAGCCGTAATTGCCAATCTAAACTGTCCCCGGAATACCTTCACTCTCAAGCTGCTGGTAATGTTTATGTCACTGTCATTTCAATCTTTAGCTCTGTCCCTTTATTCTCTCGTGACATATCCTTCATTCCTGTCTCCACCAACCATTTATTCCCGTCTCCTCCAACACTTTATTTCCGTCTCCTCCAGCACTTTATTTCCGTCTCCACCAACACTTTATTTCCGTCCCCACACTAATAGTTTATTCTCATCTCCACCAACATTTTATTCCCGTCTCCGCACTGACAGTTTATTCCCGTCTCTACATTAACAATTTATTCCCGTCTTCAGCAACACTTTACTCCTTCGTGTGTGGTATTTTATTTCCCTCAGTGATTTTTTTTCACTCTCGCTTTATTTTACTTCCAGATATTTCTTTCCCTCACTCATTAATTTCCCATGTCATTAGATTCTCTTCCTTCTTTGTTTATCATCTTCTTTCCCATTGCTTAATTCCTTCTTTCTTTAAACCTTCCCACCTCTTTCTTTATTTCCATTTTCCTCTTTATTTATTACTTTGCTTCCCACCATTTCACCCAAACTTGCTGGCTCCACTATGCTTGTTTTATAACTCTGTATGACACTTGCCAAACTTGTGTTCTCTGAGTAAGTGTTCTTCTCAGCGGTGCAGATGTGGGAGACTCCAGCCGTCTCTCTCTCTCTCTCTCTCTCTCTCTCTCTCTCTCTCTCTCCTGTTTGCTTATCAAGCGACATGTGACATTGGTCTGGTAAATTCAATTCTGACGCGATTCCCATCATCTTAGTTCTGATATCTTAGTCAATACCTCGTTCTGCCACCATTGACATCATATCAACTCTACCACCAAGATCAGTACCATAAATCTGCAATCGTTGCCAGTAAATTAGTTCTGTCACCATAGTCACTAGTTCGTCTGCCCTCATTACCATCATCTTAGTTCTGCCAACATTACCATCACTACTTCCTACCACTATCTACATGTCTTCCAGCTGCTATCATCATCTCAATCTACCACTACCCTCACCTCCCACTTCCATTACCATCACCTACCACGACCACTATCATCAGCTCCCACTACCACTACCAACACCTACCACTAGCACTACCCTCACCTCCAACTACCACTACCATCACCTTCCACTACTACTACCATCACCTCCCACTACCATCACCTTCCACTACTACTACCATCACTTCCCACTACCATCACCTCCCACTACTACTACTATCACCTCCTTCAGCCAACTTCTGCTACACTACTTTCTCCACTCATCCCCCCCCCCACCCCGACCTTTTATTCCAGTAATAGGGAGTTTAAACTGCGGGCATAAGACATTAATATGAGTTGTGTGGGACATTAGAGCAAAGATCGCTCTTATCGTGGACCAGTTGTCGCCGATGACACTCGCCAACACTGAAGATGAGGACAAGGAAAGGAAACAGAGAGAAGAAAGAGGAAGGATCTGAAAATAGTAGATAAATGATAAATAATGTGAAAATTTAAGACTGAATTAAGAAAAACTACCATTGGTTTCAAAACTCCGAGGCAATTTCACATATTTATTTTGTCTTTATCAGCAGTGACCCCCCCCCCCCCCCCACCATTTGCCCCTCGTGTCTCATTGCTCATTTTTCTAAAGTTAATTCCTGCTTTATCTCGCCCACCTACTTAACCTCGGTCCACTGTTTACATTTGCCACAGCTGAACGGTGGCGTGATTTATTGTTCTCAAAACATTAAAATTTCCAAATTCAAAAGACACTTATTATGATACATCGTTTGTACCAACGTAAAATTGAGGTTAAGTTATCGTGTATTTGGAATTAAGTTTTCGAACATCTGGGTTATTTGCCGTCCATTGGGATGAGATTAGTCATAGTTCTTAGGGGAAAGTCGTGGTTTATTGAGATTAGTCATCATAATTCGGGGTCTAGTCATTGTAAATCGGATATAGTCATCATAAATTGGATCTTGTCATTGCAAATTTGATCCAGTCATCGTCAATTAGATCTAGTCATCATAAATCGTGATTTTTTTGTGGATTGAAAAGAGGGAAAATGAAAGAACAAAAGAAGCAACAGCACTATGATGCAACACGCATATTAATATATTTGAAGACAGGAAGAAATTTTCTCTGCCCATAATTTCATTTTCTTCACATTTGACTCCTGGTAAAGTGAAACAAAGTCAAGTTTCACACAGTCCTCCATTTACAGTCTGGTGAATGTTTTAAGCTTCCATTTGACAAAATATATTTACAATGTTTCAGATTTAAAGGAGTGGTGATCAATGTTACTGTTTTCTAATCTCTTCATAATGGCTCCTTCATGAAACTGAATGATACAAAGGCTAGTTCCATTTTCTTTGACTTTCAAAGGTACTCGTATATCACGGATCAGTTTATTACCCCATGTAAAACCTACCACGTGATTTCTTTATTATATTCTTCTGACATGTAATAGAGAAATAACATGACTAACATAAACGCCCTTATATATGGGAATTAATTTAAACATTGTATTTCAACAGAATTTTTTTAGGAGTCTCATTATTGTATATTTTCTATATTAAGAACTTTACGAGATGTCTTTGGGATAAGTGTCATCTAGACTGACTATTATTTGAAAGAATTAATTGTATATTTATGAAACATTTGAACTATGATATCTCTAAATTCAAATGACGGATTAATGTGTGTGTGTGTGTGTGTGTGTGTGTGTGTGTGTGTGTGTAGGGATGTGTGGCAATGTGTGAGTGTGTGTGTAAGAATGTGTTAGACTGTGTGAGTGACAGAGAAGTTACCCCACCCACCAGTTCCAACCTCAACACCTAAAAAATATAACTATGACGCTATTATATTTTCCTTGAAAAGGTGCACAGAGGGAAAAAGAATACATGTATCTCTCCTATCAGAGGAATCGTAATAAAACGACGAGGAAATGGTGGAGGAGAGAAACACAGGTGGAGGCGGAGGAAAGGTGGGCTGCGTTGTGAGGGAAGACCCGTGATGGCTCCGGCTGGCTGGAGGTGAATGGTCTTGGGGGAGAGGGGAGGGAGGGGGTCTGTTCTTCCTTCTTGATGGTCGGGGATGAAAGGTTGTGTATTTCTCTCGCTATATATCCTTTAATACACACACACACACACTCTCTCTCTCTCTCTCTATATATATATATATCTCTGTTTTTTTCTCTTCATCTGCCTCTCTCTGTTTTCCTACCCTTTCTATTTTTATATATAATTCTTTGTCTATTCTTTCATTTTCTTTCTCTGTATTTTCCTTACCCTTATTCTTAGTTATTTAAATCTCTATATTTATAAATCAACATACAACATACCACGTATTCACTAAAATGTAACCACAGGTGTCCGTAGCTTCACTATACAATACACAGGAAACTCGCCCCTCTAAATACATCTTTTAAATTACGTATTACCTAAACTGGACCGGCTTACTATGGTAACTATACCCTTTAAGGGATAACATACAGAGTGAAAGTGAGCAAAACAATAATTTAATCCCCATGTCTTTAGGGACGAGATTAATAAAAATAATGTGGGTCAATGCCCTGATCATTAACTCTTGTCCCCAGATTCAACGAAATGTTTTCTTTTGAGAAGGATCTGAATCATTCGTCTTAAGAGAGTCGCTCACTCACTCCAAGTTGTAACAAGTTTAAGTTGTTCAGTTAACTGCAGTGATGGGAGACTTCAGGTGCTGGTTAAAGTTTCATATCAGAGGTTCAAACTTGACTCCATACTGTTTTGGAAATTTTGTGTGAATTTGTGTTCAGAAAACGTTGATAGTATGCAGTCTTTGGCTCTAAAAGTTAATATTTCTCCACCAAACACCTGATCAGTTGTATAAGTTCAGGGTTAAAAATTCTGGCGTTGTCTTGCTTAATATGTAACAGTACTGACAACTTCGTACACGATCACTAAAATACCAGAAGTAGAGAATTTACCAACGTTGTTTACAGCATGAAGCCTCCTTACTGCCTCACTGCAGTAAACTGTTTTCACTTTCTCACAGCAGGAGTATGACAAAAACTTACTGCGTTTTCAGTGTCCTTGGAGGATATGTCTACAAATATCGTGTTGTCGTCCACCAAGGAAGAGAGGAGGTGTAACAGCAAGATGTGTGAGCATTTTGATGATTGATACTGAGCTTTTCACAGCTGCTACAGTAGATTGATTGGTTGACTCTAATTCCCCCCAAATAACTTGTTAGAATGCTTAAGATTCATCGTTGAATGTTCTCTCACTATATGTGCGATGAAACCTCGGCTCCATTTATCAACAGCTGTGAAAGTAACGAGAGCAGTGTGCGTGTCTCTCGCGTCTCAACGATTTTATCACAATGGCGAAATTACACCCGGAGGGAATCAACTGCACCAAGATCATCATCTAGAGAGAGAACTTATAAAACGAGGCATGTGGAATACATCGTATTTTGGGAAGTGAAATTGTACACCAGAGTCAAGTTGGTTATCAGGGCAGGTTACACTACAGAGCAAAAACAGTGTACCATGGAGAAAAAAGTAGCCAGAAAAGATGAAAAGAACAAAAGGAGCTAAAAACGAAAAAAAAAAAAGAGTATGCAAAGAGGTTCCCTGCAGCGTAACTGTGAGCTCAACAATCCTCCGGGAATATTAGTGCAGGCAGCTTAACGTTGCTGGATCTTGATAAAAAAAAGCAAAAAAAAAAATAAATAAAGGAAAACTTCAATTACTGTATATCTTACGAGTTACGTCACTTGATATGTAGATAAAGGCTTTAGGTTCTGAGTCTTGATGGGCAGCGAGGAATGGTTTATCTGCTAATCTACAACAGTTAATAGTCTTGGGCATGATCTTATCGTTATGATAGGTAAAGTAGGTCACACAGGCCTGACGGTCACTTACAGTTATTGACGATACAGAAACTTGAATACCAAATTAGATACACAATACGTGATGCCACTCGATAGCCTTCACTTCCCCAACTGTAGTGTTAGATGCTTATTTACTTCGTCAACATAGTGTCTTAATAGATCCTATACAACACCAGTTAAGGCCTCATGTTAGAGTTGTGTCCTAGAACCAAAATATCAACGTCACCTTAACTCTGAACCTTTATACTTAAATAAAAATATTCTAAAATTTGGTCTTCACACACACACACACACACACACACAGGCGCGCACACGCACACATACGCACATACACGCTCATACACAAATCCTTGACCACCGGAGGGTTAAGACCTATCAGGCGCTGCTCCTGCTGTGCAGCTGCCCCCCTTGGCTATCTCCAGCTATTCCGAAAGTCCCTCACCTCCACCCATCCTCACCACCAGGATATCAACATAATCAAAAGTGACAATTTCGTTTTGGAAAGAAGTGGGATCAGTGTTGAGCAGTGATGAACAGTGTTTAAGCCAGTGAATTCAGCACTAGACAGTGCCAGCCAGAGCCATGACCCACCAGTGAGATAAGCACCCTTGGGAACCATCCTCTGACCAGACCGTGTTAATCCGTCCACCCTGGGAACAACAGGAGGCCGGCTTTATGCCTGACTACGAAATAACACAACACCACCTAGCAGAGAGTGAGGTACTGTGACACCATCCCACCACCACCCGGTTTCTCCATGACCACCTGAGGTCCTTCATATTAACACCGGAGGACGAGTCAATATACCACATGAACACCACACCACCCAATGTCTCCATGAACATGTGATGTCCTTCATGTCAACACCCGAGAACGAGTTACTGCACCACGTGAACACCACACCACATGATGTCTCCATGACCACGTGAGGTCATTCATGTCAACACCTATGAACGGGTTACTGCACCACGTGAACACCACCACCACCCGGTGTCTCCATGACCACGTGAGGTAGTTCATATTAACACCTACGGACGAGTCACTACACCACGTGGACTACGTGACCTCACACAGTATGGCAAGAGACCAGCCCGGGCCATCAACTGTAAACTATAATAATTTGTATGTTCAAATCATGTTCCTTCTCCAGCAAGTGCAGCGTACTTAATATTGGAAGAACAAATACTGTCAATGTATACAGCCTTAACAACATCAACCTAGAGAAGTCGACTTGTGAAAGAGAATTAGGGGTATTTGTAAGCCCTGACCAACGGCCTAGAAAACAATGCATTAACGTTCGAAATAAGGCAAACAGAGTATTGGGTTTTATATCTAGAATTGTAAGTAATAAGAGTGCAGAGGTCATATTGCAACTATATCTTGCGCTAGTCAGGCCGCACCTCGCTTATGCTGTTCAGTTCTGGTTCCCTTATTATAGAATGGATATCAATTCACTGAGTGTTCTGACCTCACTAGGGGAAAGGTCACGGCAGGGTTAGCTCCCGAGGGATAATTATCAGATATGGCCAATGCTATGTGTGGCCTTGGGTGTGGGAGTTTGTTGACCAAACTGGAGTGGTCCATGGAAGAATTGGCGAGGGCCAAGGAAGAAATTGAGAGGGCCACGTTGGAGAACCTGAAATTAAAGGAAGAGTTGGCGAGGTTAAAAGGGGAGGCGGGACAGGGAAAGCCAGTATCTGACGAAAACTCAAGCGAGTGGAAGGTTGTGAGGAGTGGGAAGACGAAGCTGGTGGTGAAGAAATACACCAAGGATACAACAACAACGACAACAACAGCTAAGTGTACTAACTCGTTCAGTCCCTTGATAGACAAATTGGATGTTAGTACAGTCAGGGACAGGGATGACAAGGAAGGTATATAAACTTTAATTGTTGGTGACTCACAGGTAAGGTACATGGACAGGGTCTTTTGGGTAAAAACAAAAATAGGATGAGGGTGTGTTTGCCAGGAGCTGGGGTGGGGGATATAATTGACAGGATGGACAATATCTTGTCTGGTAATGGGAACAAACCCATTATCTGCCTCAGTGCAGGAGGCAATGATATTAGCCGGTGTAGGAGCGAGGAGCTTCTTGATAAGTTCAAGGCAGCTATAGATCGTATTAGGTCTAAGGGGGGGATCTCTATCATATACGGTGTCCTGCCTGGAAGGAGAGTTGGCAGTGAATGGTTGTCAAGGGCGGTTGGTGTCAACGACCGTCTTGACAGCTATTGCAAGTCAATATCTGTCCCATTCATTGACAAATGGGACAACTTCTACGGCAGAAGGGACCTTTATGCTAGGGATGGGGTGCACCTGTCTCGGGATGGGGTGGCAACCCTGGCTGGGTCTCTAGAGGGGGCAGTTCAAAGGATATCGAAGTCTTTAAACTGCGAGGGGAACATATGGGCACCGGGTTGGGGGAAACTGCAGTGGGAGCGGGTAAACAAAGTAAAAGATTACAGGGAAATAGTGTTAGTAGGGTGTGTCATACGGAGGCGAATTTTCTTTTTTTGAGTTTGAAAAATCGGCCCATGGTATTAATGATGTAGTTCTATGTGCAGAATCATGTGATATCTTCAGATTTGAAAAGTTTTCATTTTTTGCTAGGTAAATTTTAACTTGAAATCTTATGAAAATTCAGTATTCCCACCCTTTTACCAACACCACTAAATAGCTTATTTAAAGTAAAGTAAATGTATCAGGTTAACTTATTAGGATGAAAATGATCCAGAATAGTGAAACGAATGATCTTGACACATTTATTAATTTTAATATTCCTTTAGAAAACAAAATCATCAAATACAAAAACCTGTTTTACTACTACGACCCGGTGTTGCTGCACACCATAGAGAACATGTCTTTCTTGCTTCTGTTTCTACTCATCCCCTCCCTGCTGACCACCTGAGCTCGGATGTAGCCTTCCCTCCTCTCCTGGCTGTACACGTGACTGCTGGCCTCGCTCACTTGCTATACACAACGCTCTATACTCTGGGTGTGCGAGGGCCAGGCAGGGACATGCATGGGGTTGTCCAGGAAAGCTCTGACTTGAACATTGGTGAGGCTGCAGGTAAGAGGGGGCTCACTGCCAGCCTGGATGCTATCCAGATCTATGAGATCAGTGAGGGTCTTGGCACCTAGATTGACTTGAGGAGTCTTCCTGACCCTGAAGGAATCGTCACCAACTGATTCGTCATGCCCAGATCCTCTCATAAGTCTCATATCCAAGATCTTTTTGACTGCCACTCTTCTCTCCTCCTCATCCTTACTGCAGAGCATTGTCTGCAGAACTGCCTCGGGATGAGCATACCAGGAAGATCTCCTCACAGTCTGCTCCACAATCTGAACAACCTTCCTTGGCTGACTCCTCAGGAGCTCAAGCTGGAAGAGAACATGCCTCGGACCTTCGGAGAACGATGACTTGACCTTGGTGTTGAACCAATTTGGCAAGTAGACACTCACGATGAATTGGACAATAAGTCTCAGGTTGTGAAGCTGGTTCCCTTTCAGTTTATGATGAGCGACCCAAATTCTGCAGAACCAGAGAGCCGTTGTGAGCCACCTAGCATGTGAGACTGGACCTATCTGCAGGTAAGCAAGTCTATCAGGCATGACCCCAGTTTTGATGGCACTGCAAATCATGTAACCATAGTACTGGTCAGTACTCAGGTCGTCAATGACAGTATGTGCAAGCTCAACGAGTGGAGGGCCAACTGTGATTTTTTCAAAGCTCGGATTTATTTCTAACTCAGTGGCAGAGTCCAGCATCTTGCCAAGAGGACCAGACCATCTGTTGTTTGAAAGAGTCTTGCCATCCAGCTCCTGGATCAGATGTCTGAGTGGCAACTCGTTGGTGTGGAGGTCACAAACAATCCAGACCAGCTTCCTCCCAATCTTCCGCTCTATCCACTGTATGACCCCCCCTTGCCACCCTGTGTTCGTGTTGGTGCTGTCCCCTCCAATGGCCTGCAGGGTCTGGTCTACGTTCCTCTCTCTGAGCCAGTTCACAATGTTATCTGCCACTATCTCAGCTGGTTTCCTGATGTCATCTTTCTCTGGAGTGAAATGCCACAAATACTTCCCTCCTGGTTCACTGCAGCAGGAGTAGTGTTCCTCCTTCACCATGGCAGGGAACAACTTGTCAGAATCTCCAACTTTCATGAACACTTTAGTGTCATCCCTTCTCCCATCAAAGAACAAACAATTGATTCCATTTTCTCTTATCCCCTTATCAAACTCCTCTTCTAGGTTTCTGACAAGTTTCTCCTGAGCTCTCCTTACTTTGTTATGATCTATCACCAGGTGAACATCATCAGGTGTTATCAAACCACCGTCAATCCAGGCAGCTGTTGCTATCTTTGCAGTTTCTCTGAGACCAGTGTGGTGTCGCATGCTGGCCAGAGCTATGCTCGGGATATCTTTCCTATTTCGAATCTTATGCCTGGAAGGTTTGGGATCATTATTTTCTGGGTTAGGGACAAAGTCACCATTCTCCTGGTCAGCAATCGGATCAGCCATGGGGAAGTCATTAAACTCTGAATCAGCTTGACTCCAATCATCGGCCTTTTTTACCTCACCCTGGGCCTTCTCAAGTCTCTTTTCCTCGGCAACTCTTATCCTCTTCTGTCTCTCTGCGGCAGCCTCCTGTCTCTTGGACTCCGGAATATCTTGGCTATAAATCATGAGAGCCCCTATACTGCCAGTCTTCTCTCTCTGTGCTTTGACAAATGCCAGTTCGATCACAGGAATCTTCAGTTCACGCTTGCAAATACAGGAGATGTGGGCCTCGGATTTACAGTCACGATCGCATCCAAACTCAGGACAGAGAACAATTGGGCACTTGCAAGTAATTATGTCAAATAACTGGTCCAGTTGCTTGGCAAAGCTGTCCTTAATTGCAAGTTTTCCTCTCCCAAGAGAGATATCTCTTGCCTTTTCCCAACTGGCTAGCAGTCTCTCACTAATCTTCTTCTGACTTGTTATGACTGGAGGCTTGAACTGAGCGTTAGCCAGAGTGTACTGTGCCAAGACAGCTTTGGTCATATCACTGGCAATGTCTTTGTTTGTGTAAGTTCTTTGGTTCTTTTCACTGATTTGCCTGATTAAAACACCGTATCTCAAAGCATCTCTCAATGTAGGCAACTCCCACTTCAGGAGCTCTCTCCCAGACCCAAGATAGTGACTGAGATGGCTGGAATTATGGTTCCTCGTCCTGACACAAGCAGCCATCGCAAATATTATCAACTTATAAATGCATCAGAATCTGAAACAGAAAAAAATATTGTTAGTTGGGTTGTTAAAGAATGAAGTCAGAAAGCAATGTTCACTATTTAATTGTAATGCACTAATGCAGCTGTACGTTAGATTTTCGATAAATTTCACACTAAAATTTACCTAGCAAAAGGTTGCAAAATATTGAAACTTTTATGACACACCCTAATAGTGTTAGGAATGATGACAAAACTAAATTAAACAATGAGTTTAAAACTAAACGCTGTAGAGGGAGGACTCAGAACACGACTAACTTAAATGTCTACTACGCGAACAGTAGAAGTATGAGAAACAAAATGGATGATTTTTGGGCCTTGGTATGTACCGAAAAAATCGATATAATAGCATTCACTGAAACATGGATCAACCTAGACACACGTGAGTTACCAGTCGAATACCAAATTGCTGGTTACCAATTGTTCCATACCGATAAGCAGACCAGGAAAGGAGGAGGAATAGCAATCTATGTTAGGGATAATCTGAAGTGTGAAATAAATAAGGAAATAAAAACTGACCGGAATACAGAAACAATTTGGATAGAATTAAGAGACGGTAGGGAAAAATTCATCATAGGAGTAATATACTAGATTTAGTTCTCTCGAACAGAGAAAACCTCATTAGCAATGTCGAGGTAGGGAACGAACTTGCAAACAGAGATCACAAAGAAATTAGATTCCTGTTAGATTTTCAGGGTAGACGTAAGGAAAATTCCACTGAAGTACCAGATTTCAGATGGGCAAACTTTGACAGTTTAAAGAGGCAGCTGAGAGAGGGGGTGTCGCGCTTGGCCGTGAACCTGACAGATGACTCAGACCTGATAATGAGATCTGAGATTGCCGAGTTCCACGACAATTTAAATAATGAGTTACTTAATGCAAAAAGGCAGAACATACCATACAAAAAACTCAGATCAGACAACAATGACCCTAAATGGCTAAATAATTATTTAAAGAACATCATTGGCCAAAGGAAGGCTATAGGTAGAAGGATAAAGCGTGGCGAAATTTATCTCCAGGATTATTATAAGATATTGGCGAGTAGGGTTAAAACCGAGATAAGGAAAGCTAAGAGGAATAATGAGGTAAGGATAGCAAGGGAGGCGAAGACAAACCTCATAGGATTCTACCAAAGGTTTCAAACTAAAACAAGAGAAAAGATTGGACCAATACGGTCAGATACCGGCGAGCTCACTGGTAACAACGGAGAAATGAGCAATAATTTGAATAAATATTTTTCAACAGTTTTCATCACTGAAAATTTAAACATGATACCCGAGGCACCGACTCTATTCAGAGATAGTGAAGAAAACAAATTAAGTGAGATAGTAGTGACTAGTAACGATGTTAGTAAGCAAATAGACAAACTAAAGCCTAATAAGTCACCTGGTCCCGATGAGATATTTGCCAGAGTATTAAAGGAATGTAAGGAAGAGCTTAGTATGCCCTTAGTAAAGTTGTTTAACATGTCCTTAAAAACAGGTGTAGTACCAGAATCCTGGAGGATAGTGAATGTAATTCCGATTTTCAAGAAGGGGGATAGATCACTATCCTCTAACTTCCGCCCAATCAGTCTAACATCAATAGTAGGCAAATTACTGGAAGCAATCATTTCAAACTCTATATGAAATCACCTGGAGAAGCACAGATTGATCAATGATTCCCAGCATGGCTTCACAAGCGGACGTTCTTGTCTAACTAATCTATTAACATTCTTTTCATCAGTTTTCGAATCGGTGGACGAGGGGCACAATTATGATGTGGTATATCTCGAATTTAGCAAAGCCTTCGACAGAGTCCCCTACAAAAGACTAATTAGAAAGGTAGAAGCACATGGCATCAAAGGTAACATCCTTAAATGGATTAGGGCGTGGTTACATGACAGGAAAAAGCAAGTGAGCATTAACGGCACCAAGTCCCATTGGAGCAACGTCACAAGTGGAGTTCCCCAAGGCTCAGTACTTGGACCATTATTCTTTATTATATACATAACCGACATAGATATCGGCATAGACAGTGTTACGAACCCGGCCACCAATTGTCATGATCTACCTACCCAGCACTACGAACCACGCCATCTATTGTCCTGATCTACCTACCCAGCACCACGAGCAACGCCATCTAGGGACGAAACACGAGTATGACTAGTCTTAGTTACCACTCCGGGGTTTCCCTTCTCCATATCCTGGTTGTTGCGTCACCTCCTACAAGTCTTCTTCGTCAGCTCCAGTTCGATGAGAGTTCAGTTCACTCTGGGAAGTGACCACAGGATCACCTATCCTGGAAACCTACGGCACAGTGACTACCTACCGTCTTCTACAATACTCAGCCTTACTCGTCAGCCATCTCAGCTCTGCACTTAAGTATTTGTAATCTTGTATTGCCTCCCCCACCTCCACCTTGCTTCAAATTTTTGTATGTTCTATAAATATGTATATACTGTTAATGTTTAGGTTAAGTATGGTTAAGGGTAAATTATAGAAAGCTGAATATTTTGTTAAGGAATTTATGGTACTTTATTATACACAACAAAAACTCGCATCCTTTGTCTACCCTTTTATAGTCCGATTGTCTTTGTTTTTTTTTTGTTGTTGCCTGTTGGGATCTGGGTAGACTTTTAACTATATTCTAAATCCCCAACTCGTAACAAATGGCGACCGTGACAGGACAACCTTAAGTACCATATTCCTTCCTCCCTTGTAACGCCTTGTTAATTATTCCTCCCAGTCACTTCTGTTCACAATTGCTTTACGGTGGTTTAAAGTTTCCTTCATATGTGTGTGCATATATTGATATTATCGTACAGTAGGAGTGACAGACGTAGGATATTAGGTTCCAAGTGTCATAAGGCTTACCTGTTATTACACGTGGCAGTCGTGTAGTAAGTCTTATCGAGTGTAGGGAAGAATCCGGATCTGTTTAATGCCATACCCTCACTCCAGAGTAGGCTGTTCCATAGTCACTAGTTTAGGGTGAAGTGATATCTTGGGATGCCCTGCTCTACCAGGACCCCATAATTATAAAGCCTCAATTATTGTTCTTATTATCTCATTCGGGGTCAATAGTCAAGTAACTCAAGCGTTGTTAATCCGGATCTTTATATTAATGCCTTAATACGCCCTTCCTCTTTCAAGTATCTCAGGGCTGTTAATCCAGATCTTTATATTAATGCCGTAATACGCCCTTCCTGTTTACTCAAGGGTTGTTAATCCGGATCTTTACATGAAATGCCGTAATACGCCCTTCCTGTTTCAAGTATCTAAGGGTTGTTAATCCGGATCTTTATATTAATGCCGTAATACGCCCTTCCCCTTTCAAGTCTCTTATCCTTATCTAAGGATCTTCTCAGAAGAACAATATTCATAAGTGTAATTTCCCTAGGTATAACTTGGGTAGTTTCCGGGACTTTCTGGTTATCCACTGCCGTGATATTTTCTAGGGTAATCCACTTATCTTATCTTTTGACCATTAATTAATTTATCTAGGTTTTCTTAATGGCCACCTCAGGATTTGTTAAACTTGGTAGTCCTGGAGGAGTGGAAGAGCAAGATACCATTTCACATCTTGAAGCATGTGGAGGATCGTGGAGAGGTTAATTTAGGACGTCCGTAGCGCTGAGCTGGCTGATGCGTACGCATTGCTGGTGGAGTCACTGTGCCGTAGGGAACGTGGTACTTTCCGGCATGTTAGGTCCTCCTCTGATGATAACCTTGGGGATGTGAGTGGTAGGTCGAAAGGTCCCACACCTACCCCCCCCTGATGCAACCAAGTTTTTTTGTTCTTACTGTAAAAACCCAGGCCATACGATCCAGACTTGTAAACACCCAAAGTGTCGAATTGCTAAAAGTAGTTCCCTGGATCCCAAATCCAAACCAATAGCAACCACCAATGTGGAAAGGCCCCATCAGAATCTCTTCTCTTCATTCACCTATGAGGGAAGAATTTCAATCATAGAGGGGTCTCGTTCTTTCCCTATTCGTATACTACGTGATACGGGCGAGGCACAATCTATCCTCCTGTTTGACGTCATTCCTGATATATCTACCGCATTTACTAATGAGAGTGTTCTAATTTCAGATCTCTCATCCCATTCTTCCTATCCCTTAGCTAAAGTGCACCTCCAATGTCCCTTGATTACTGGGGAAGTGCAAATAGCCATTAGGAAAGATCCAATGCCTGTGAGCGGCATTCATTTATTATTGGGTAATGACTTGGTAGGAGATCTAGTGGTTCCCAATATAAAGGCAGTCGACTCTCCCTTACCTGTCAACTCCACCACTGACCTTGAAGAAACAATTCCTCACCTTTTCCCATCTTGTGCTGTCACCCGGTCACAGAGTGTGCGAAATGGGCCCTCTTCATCTTTAACCACCTCCAATATCTTCCTGCCCACAGAAGATCTGAACAATAAGACCATTAGTAAGGATGAGCTCATTAAAGCCCAACAATCTGATCCATCTTTGTTCAACCAGGTGATCACCTCCTTCGCGCCCGCGCTACGGAGGGTCTTTGGAGGGGGGGTGTGTTACGAACCCCTCCACCAATTGTCATGATCTACCTACCCAGCACTACGAACCACGCCATCTATTGTCCTGATCTACCTACCCAGCACCACGAGCAACGCCATCTAGGGACGAAACACGAGTATGACTAGTCTTAGTTACCACTCGGGGGTTTCCCTTCTCCATATCCTGGTTGTTGCGTCACCTCCTACAAGTCTTCTTCGTCAGCTCCAGTTCGATGAGAGTTCAGTTCACTCTGGGAAGTGACCACAGGATCACCTATCCTGGAAACCTACGGCACAGTGACTACCTACCGTCTTCTACAATACTCAGCCTTACTCGTCAGCCATCTCAGCTCCGCACTTAAGTATTTGTAATCTTTTATTGCCTCCCCCACCTCCACCTTGCTTCAAATTTTTGTATGTTCTATAAATATGTATATACTGTTAATGTTTAGGTTAAGTATGGTTAAGGGTAAATTATAGAAAGCTGAATATTTTGTTAAGGAATTTATGGTACTTTATTATACACAACAAAAACTCGCATCCTTTGTCTACCCTTTTATAGTCCGATATTCTTTGTTTTTTTTTGTTGTTGCCTGTTGGGATCTGGGTAGACTTTTAACTATATTCTAAATCCCCAACTCGTAACAACAGCATCATAAGTAAATTTGCTGATGACACTAAAATGGGACGTGTTATTAAATCTGACGAGGACTCCGCAAAACTACAGGAAGATCTAAACAAATTTTTCGAATGGTCTGAAAATTGGCAGATGAAATTCAACGTGGACAAATGTAAAGTACTCAGTATAGGAGATGTAAACAGGGAAACTAGATACCAGATGAACAACGATGCCATAGACAAATCCGACTGCGAGAGAGATTTAGGAGTAATGATAAGTAGGAATCTTAAGGCAAGTAAACAATGTGTTTTTGCTCGTAACAAGGCTAATAAAGTACTTGGGTTCATACAAAGGAGTGTTAGTTACAAGACTAGCGAGGTCATCCTAAAACTGTATCTTGCGCTTGTGAGACCACACCTGGATTACGCAGTTCAGTTCCGGTCACCGTATTACAGGATGGATATAGAATCATTGGAAAGAATTCAGAGGAGAATGACAATACTAATCCCGGGCATTAGGAACCTTTAGTATAGAGACAGGTTAAAGCATCTTAATTTGCACTCCCTCGAGAGACGAAGAGCAAGGGGCGACCTCATAGAGGTGTATAAGTGGAAGTCAGGGCTAAACAAAGGGGACATTACAAAGGTTCTCAACCAGGAGCGAACTCGTAACAATGGCTTTAAATTAGACAAATTTAGATTTAGGCGTGAAATAGGTAAACACTGGTTTGGAAACAGAGTAGTAGATGAATGGAACAAGTTACCAAATATCATCATTAACTCGAATACGCTGAATAGCTTCAAACATAGGTTGGATGCTTATATGAGCAATAGGGGTTGGGTGTAAATGGGACTGCCCAGTATGGGCCAATAGGCCCGCTGCAGTTTCCTCCATTCTTATGTTCTTATGTTCCTATGAGTCGGTGCTGCGAAGAATGACGAAAATTATTCCGGGACTTAGAAACCTTCCATATCAAGATAAATTAAAGAAACTAAACTTGCATTCCCTAGAAAGACGAAGAGTGACTGGAGATATGATAGAAGTATTTAAGTGGGTGAAAGGAATCAATAAAGGAGATATAGATAAAGTTCTTATAATATCCAAACAGGATAGGACTCGTAGCAACGGATTTAAGTAGGATAAGTTTAGGTTTAGGAGGAAGATAGGAAGGAACTGGTTCACAAATAGGGTGGTAGACGAGTGGAACAAGCTTAGCAACTTTGTAGTAAGTGCTGGAATGCTGGAAAGTTTTAAAAGGAGGCTAGATAGATTCATGGATGATAGAGAGTGGTTGTAACTCTAGGCAGGAGCTGCCATGCACAGGCCAACCGGCCTATTGCAGACTCCTTATTTTCTCATATTCTTATGTTCTTTTAGTAATGAGAGCTTTTGTTAAACGACCCACCCACCCCATTTCTTTGTATCTAATAAGTCATATTTTCTAATGTATATTTTCAGCCTTCTGGCTGCAGAACTTTCTCAATAAACCGTTAATTATTATTATTATTATTACACACACACACACACACACACACACACACACACACACGCACCTCCTTTGAGAATTGCTGTTCGACACCACAATCGCATCCAGCCCATGAGAGCATAAACTGATCGCTATAAGAACAGCACAGTCCCAACCATTGTAAAAATTATCAATAACTTGTAATCAACCAGTGTATTCACTCCCAGTCAATCTTACTTTTGCCCTGTCACTATGTTGAAATGCCCTATAGTTTGAGCTTCTCTCCACCTAGTTATTATATATCATATTTGTATCACTTATGTTACTTGTGTATCATTTGTAAATCAAGAGACCCATTATGTAATTGTATATTTTCAGCCTTCCGGCTGCCATGGTCTTTCAATATTCTGTTAATTATTATTATTATTATTTTTATTATTATTATTATTATTTTTATTATTATTATTATTACATGCCTGCGTGCACTCAGTTACGAATCGAAAGCAATCTGGCCACGTGGAAACAACATGTGCGCAGTGTGAAACAATCGCCCATGAAATAAAAAGTTTCACTGTAAAATATTATGCTATTTACATCGTTAAAAAAAATCCATTCCGTAAAATTAACTTACAAATAAAAAAAGTGAGAATCGTTAAACAGAGGATCGTATAGTGAGAAAAAAATTAAATTGGATAGGAAGACTTTTGCGAGGGAAAAATACCAGCACACGATAAAAAACAAAGGCGCATCGTATAAAGAAACGACCATAATAAACTACCCCCCCTCCCAAAAAAAAAAATAATAAAAAAAAAATAAAAAAGAGAAAGTCATGGAAAATATAGATCATGTAAAACTGCTGTTTTGGGGAATAAACTATTGTGTATTTATATTGCGAACGTCACGAAAACAAGCGAACATCGTCAAGGTTATGAAAGAGTATCAGTTCCTCTTGTGTGAACAGGTTCTACACTTCTGCTTCTCCCTGTATATGGATGTAATTAGCCTGCCTCTCTCCCTCTCTACCTGACACCGTTGATGAAAGGCTATTTTGAAACCAGATCTGTGGCTGTCGGTGTGTCGTCTCCAGGTGTGTAATATATGACCCCTGGTGTAAGAGGTCAGTTATATAGTCTCCAGGTGTGTTTCCGGGTGTATAATAATAATAATAATAATATTAATGATAATAATAATCGGTTTATTAATAGAGTTGCAACCGTTGGCTGAAAATATACAAAATTACATGTGATTTAGACATAATGATATGCGTTCAATACATTTACAGGGCTGTACAGTACATAAATCAGGAGTTGTTTATTATTTTTACAATAGATGGGATGGTGCTATTCTTATATCTGTCAGTGCGGGCCCTAATGGGCTGAATTTTGTTGTAGTGGTGGACTGCACGAGGTGGGCGGGGGACTGCCGGTGGCAGGAGGTGGCGATGACGAGGATGGTGCAGTAGTCCACTGCCAAACCTTGCTAGTGCTTGGTGGTGCAGGTCACTGAGGGATGCCATTTCCAGGGTGGAGAGAGCGTTGTTGTAGCTGGAATAGTCTGCGCCGAGCATGATTATGCAGGCCCTTTTCTGTACCTTCTCTAGTTGACGTTGATGGGTAGAGTTGAGAGAAGACGACCAGGCTGGTGACGCATACGTTAATTTGGGGAGAATAAAGGCGTTGTAGATAGTCCTCAGCTCTGGCGTGGGTGCCCCAAGTGACCTGAGTCGTCGTACCATGGAGAGTCGGTACGAGACTGCCTTGATTGTGTTGTTTACATGGTGAGTGATATGTGGCCCCAAGTGAAAGAGGTCAGGTATGTAGTCTCCAGGTGTGTGATATGTGGCCCCAAGTGTAAGAGGTCAGGTATGTAGTCTCCAGGTGTGTGATATGTGGCCCCAAGTGTAAGAGGTCAGGTATGTAGTCTCCAGGTGTGTGATATGTGGCCCCAAGTGTAAGAGGTCAGGTATGTAGGCTCCAGGCATGTAATATGTGGCCCCAAGTGTATGAGGTCAGGTATGTAGGCTCCAGTGTGTGATATGTGGCCCTAAGTGTATGAAATTAGGTATGTAGTCTCCAGGTGTGTGATATGTGACCCCAAGTGTAAGAGGTCAGGTATGTTATCTCCAGGTGTGTGATATGTGGCAGCAAGTGTATGAGGTTAGGTATGTAGTCTCCAGGTGTGTGATATGTGGCCCAAAGTGTATGAGGTTGGGTATGTAGTCTCCAGGTGTGTTGCCTTAGGAGTGTGTCTTCAGATAGAGTTCCTTTAGTTATCATACACGATAGAGTATGTTCCTTTAGTTATCATACACGATATAGTATGTTTCTTTTTATCATACACGATAGAGTATGTTCATTTAGTTATCATACACGATAGAGTATGTTCATTAAGTTATCATACACGATGGAGTATGTTCTCTAGTTATCAAACACGATAGAGTATGTTCCTTTAGTTATCATACACGATAGAGTATGTTCCTCTAGTTATCATATACGATAAAGTATGTTCCTCTTGTTATCATACACATCACTTAACTTTCAGACGCAGCGGTAATAATGAGATCAAATATTTCTTCATCATGTATAAGCGTGTGTGAATACCAGTGTGAGAGGGAGAAGCTTGAGCACACACATAAAACCCATAAATGAATCCAAAGACGAGGCTCTCTGTGTATGCTTGTTGTGAAGGATTTAATCTCCTTCCTGCTGACACACAAACATTTACCCAACATCCATTATTCAGCGTCCTAACCTGCTCTGTAGGCTACAGGACCAGCCCGGGTACATGGTTATTGGATAAACTTGATTTTGAATATCTGAAAATCGCCTCGGTCCCTAAAGAAGGAAATCTCTCGTTAAATTATTATTATTCAACTGAGGACTCATCCAAGAGCCAAGTTGTAATGGAAGAATTTCATGAATTCAGACAGTCAGACGGACTTTGTGTGATCGAGAACGTGCAGCGTATATACAAAGGTTTTCAGTATCAACAGTCTCATTATAAACCTTTCGTAAGGGTTCACTATATTTATGTTACAGATATATTTTCCGTCTAAATTTTCAACGACCTTACAGCCACATATTAATGTACACTTCGAACAATACAGTGAAAGATATTATTAAGTACAATCTATAAGAAATATTAATCAATTCTATTTTAGTATCCCCCCACTACTCTAAGATTCACGAGTACAGAAATGCTTGTCAAATATTACCTTTACAAGCATTTGGTAACACCTTGTAGATATCACCGCCAGAAGAGAGTAACGATGCTTCATAACTTAAACAAGGTTAATCATCCAGGAAAATATTGAAGTAGACGATCTTATAAATTAATATCTCGTTAACAGCGAATAAAGGAGGACAATTCTCTCATTAACACGTATTAGTACTGAAGTCATCTCTGGTAATTACCGACTAGCGATTACTTCTATATATCAATCTATTGTGGATACTTCTGATTGGTCATAAATGTTCATATAGATGTCTAACCTAACCTAACCTAACCTAACCTAACCTAATCTAACCTAAAAGTGCCAGACATATTACCCGAACGAGCAAAAACTAACACCACCCCCCCAACTCCCTTTCGGAACTCAATTTTCTAAGCACTTGGAGACGAACCTTCAGTCGATGTGCAACAACGACAATATCCTCACTACACATACTTGCTTATATCTCAAACTTGAATGTGCAGTATAGAGTTAATCTTAGCGTCAACAGTGAGTCACAACATTTCCTATTTGGTGCATTGCTAAGCAGGACACGTCAGTTATTATACTTCTCGTCCTTAGTAGCACTTAATGAGGTTTCTTAGAGTGGCCACGTGGACTCCGCTCATATGTGAAGTATTTACACCTGTTTAAAAATGTGCATGTCCTCAGAGATATACTGGATCTCCACACATACCTGGGGTTATAGAGACAGTAAACAGAGGAGAGGGAAGAGGCTGGACAGTAAACAGAGGAGAGGGAAGAGGCTGGACAGTAAACAGAGTGGAGGAAAGAGGCTGGACAGTAAACACAGTAGAGGGAAGAGGCTGAACAGTAAACAGAGTGGAGGGAAGAGGCTGGACAGTAAACAGAGTGGAGGGAAGAGGTTGGACAGTAAACACAGTAGAGGGAAGAGGCTGAACAGTAAACACAGTAGAAGGGAGAGGCTGGACAGTAAACACAGTAGAAGGAAGAGGCTGGACAGTAAACACAGTAGAAGGAAGAGGCTGGACAGTAAACACAGTAGAGAGGCTGGACAGTAAACACAGTAGAGGGAAGAGGCTGGACAGTAAACAGAGTGGAGGGAAGAGGCTGGACAGTAAACACAGTAGAGGGAAGAGGCTGAACAGCAAACAGAGGAGAGGGAAGAGGCTGGACAGTAAACACAGTAGAGGGAAGAGGCTGGACAGTAAACAGAGTGAAGGGAAGAGGCTGGACAGTAAACACAGAAGAGGGAAGAGGCTGAACAGTAAACACAGTAGAAGGGAGAGGCTGGAGAGTAAACACAGTAGAGAGGCTGGACAGTAAACACAGTAGAGGGAAGAGGCTGGACTGTAAACAGAGTGGAGGGAAGAGGCTGGACAGTAAACACAGTAGAGGGAAGAGGCTGAACAGCAAACAGAGGAGAGGGAAGAGGCTGGACATTAAACACAGTAGAAGGAAGAGGCTGGACAGTAAAGAGAGGAGAGGGAAGAGGCTGGACAGTAAACTCAGTAGAGGGAAGAGGCTGGACAGTAAACACAGTAGAAGGAAGAGGCTGGACAGTAAACAGGGGAGAGGGAAGAGGCTGGACAGTAAACAGAGAAGAGGGAAGAGGCTGGACAGTAAACAAAAGAGAGGGAAGAGGCTGGACAGTAAACAGAGGAGAAGGAAAAGGCTGAACAGTAAACACGGTAGAAGGAAGAGGCTAGACAGTAAACACAGTAGAAGGAAGAGGCTGGACAGCAAACACAGTAGAGGGAAGAGGCTGGACAGTAAACACAGTAGAAGGAAGAGGCTGGACAGTAAACACAGTAGAAGGAAGAGGCTGGACAGTAAACACAGTAGAGAGGCTGGACAGTAAACACAGTAGAGGGAAGAGGCTGGACAGTAAACACAGTAGAGGGAAGAGGCTGGACAGTAAACACAGTAGAGGGAAGAGGCTGGACAGTAAACACAGTAGAAGGAAGAGGCTGGACAGTAAACACAGTAGAAGGAAGAGGCTGGACAGTAAACACAGTAGAGAGGCTGGACAGTAAACACAGTAGAGGGAAGAGGCTGGACAGTAAACAGAGTGGAGGGAAGAGGCTGGACAGTAAACACAGTAGAGGGAAGAGGCTGAACAGTAAACACAGTAGAAGGGAGAGGCTGGACAGTAAACACAGTAGAAGGAAGAGGCTGGACAGTAAACACAGTAGAAGGAAGAGGCTGGACAGTAAACAGTAGAGAGGCTGGACAGTAAACACAGTAGAGGGAAGAGGCTGAACAGTAAACACAGTAGAGGGAGAGGCTGGACAGTAAACACAGTAGAAGGAAGAGGCTGGACAGTAAACACAGTAGAGGGAAGAGGCTGAACAGTAAACACAGTAGAAGGGAGAGGCTGGACAGTAAACACAGTAGAAGGAAGAGGCTGGACAGTAAACACAGTAGAAGGAAGAGGCTGGACAGTAAACACAGTAGAGAGGCTGGACAGTAAACACAGTAGAGGGAAGAGGCTGGACAGTAAACAGAGTGGAGGGAAGAGGCTGGACAGTAAACACAGTAGAGGGAAGAGGCTGAACAGCAAACAGAGGAGAGGGAAGAGGCTGGACAGTAAACACAGTAGAGGGAAGAGGCTGGACAGTAAACAGAGTGAAGGGAAGAGGCTGGACAGTAAACACAGTAGAGGGAAGAGGCTGAACAGTAAACACAGAAGAAGGGAGAGGCTGGACAGTAAACACAGTAGAAGGAAGAGGCTGGAGAGTAAACACAGTAGAAGGAAGAGGCTGGACAGTAAACACAGTAGAAGGAAGAGGCTGGACAGTAAACACAGTAGAAGGAAGAGGCTGGACAGTAAACACAGTAGAAGGAAGAGGCTGGACAGTAAACACAGTAGAGGGAAGAGGCTGGACAGTAAACAGGGGAGAGGGAGGAGGCTGGACAGTAAACAGAGAAGAGGGAAGAGGCTGGACAGTAAACAAAAGAGAGGGAAGAGGCTGGACAGTAAACAGAGGAGAAGGAAGAGGCTGAACAGTAAACACGGTAGAAGGAAGAGTTTAGACAGAAAACACAGTAGAAGGAAGAGGCTGGACAGTAAACAGGGGAGAGGGAAGAGGCTGGACAGTAAACAGAGAAGAGGAAAGAGGCTGGACAGTAAACAAAAGAGAGGGAAGAGGCTGGACAGCAAACACAGTAGAGGGAAGAGGCTGGACAGTAAACACAGTAGAGGGAAGAGGTTGGACAGTAAACACAGTAGAAGGAAGAGGCTGGACAGTAAAGAGAGGAGAGGGAAGAGGCTGGACAGTAAACTCAGTAGAGGTAAAGGGAAGAGGCTGGACAGTAAACACAGTAGAAGGAAGAGGCTGGACAGTAAACACAGTAGAGGGAAGAGGCTGGACAGTAAACAGAGTGAAGGGAAGAGGCTGGACAGTAAACACAGTAGAGGGAAGAGGCTGAACAGTAAACACAGTAGAAGGGAGAGGCTGGACAGTAAACACAGTAGAAGGAAGAGGCTGGACAGTAAACACAGTAGAGGGATGAGGCTGGACATTAAACACAGTAGAAGGAAGAGGCTGGACAGTAAAGAGAGGAGAGGGAAGAGGCTGGACAGTAAACTCAGTAGAGGGAAGAGGCTGGACAGTAAACACAGTAGAAGGAAGAGGCTGGACAGTAAACACAGAGGAAGGAAGAGGCTGGACAGTAAACACAGTAGAGGGAAGAGGCTGGACAGTAAACAGGGGAGAGGGAAGAGGCTGGACAGTAAACAGAGAAGAGGGAAGAGGCTGGACAGTAAACAAAAGAGAGGGAAGAGGCTGGACAGTAAACAGAGGAGAAGGAAGAGGCTGGACAGTAAACACAGTAGAAGGAAGAGGCTGGACAGGAAACACAGTTGAGGGAAGTGGCTGGACAGTAAACACAGTAGAAGGAAGAGGCTGGACATTAAACACAGTAGAGGGAAGAGGCTGGACAGTAAACAGAGGAGAGGGAAGAGGCTGGACAGTAAACAGAGGAGAGTGAAGAGGCTGAACAGTAAACAAGAGAGAGGGAAGAGGCTGGACAGTAAACAGAGGAGAAGGAAGAGGCTGGACAGTAAACACAGTAGAAGGAAGAGGCTAGACATTTAAACACAGTGGAGTGAAGAGTCTGGACAGTAAACAGAGTAGAGGGAAGAGGCTGGACAGTAAGCACAGTAGAGGGAAGAGGCTGGACAGTAAACAGAGGAGAAGGAAGAGGTTGGACAGTAAACACAGTAGAAGGAAGAGGGTGGACAGTAAACACAGTAGAGTGAAGATGTTGGACAGTAAACACAGTAGAAGGAAGAGGCTGGACAGTAAACAGAGTAGAAGGAAGAGGCTGGGCAGTAAACACAGTAAAGGGAAGAGGCTGGACAGTAAACACAGTAGAAGGAAGAGGCTGGACAGTAAACACAGTAAAGGGAAGAGGCTGGACAGTAATCTCAGTAGAGGGAAGAGGCTGGACAGTAAACACAGTAGAAGGAAGAGGCTGGACAGTAAACACAGTAGAGGGAAGAGGCTGGACAGTAAACACAGTAGAAGGAAGAGGCTGGACAATAAACACAGTTGAAGGAAGAGGCTGGACAGTAAACACAGTAAAGGGAAGAGGCTGGACAGTAAACAGAGGAGAAGGAAGAGGCTGGACAGTAAACACAGTAGAAGGAAGAGGCTGGACAGTAAACACAGTAGAAGGAAGAGGCTGGACAGTAAACACAGTAAAGGGAAGAGGCTGGACAGTAATCAGAGGAGAGGGAAGAGACTGGACAGTAAACAGAGGAGAGTGAAGAGGCTGAACAGTAAACAGAAGAGAGAGAAGAGGCTGGACAGTAAACACAGTAGAAAGAAGAGGTTAGACAGTAAACACAGTAGAAAGAAGAGGTTAGACAGTAAACACAGTAGAAGGAAGAGGCTGGACAGTAAACACAGTAGAGGGAAGAGGCTGGATAGTAAACACAGTAGAGGGAAGAGGCTGGACAGTAAACAGAGGAGCAGGAAGAGGTTGGACAGTAAACACAGTAGAAGGAAGAGGGTGGACAGTAAACACAATAGAGTGAAGATGTTGGACACTAAACAGAGGAGAAGGAAGAGCCTGGACAGTAAACAGAGGGGAGGGAAGAGGCTGGACAGTAAACAGATCAGAGGGAAGAGGCTGGACAGTAAACACAGTAGAAGGAAGAGACTGGACAATAAACACAGTAGAAGGAAGAGGCTGGACAGTAAACAGAGTAGAAGGAAGAGGCTGGACAGTAAACAGATTAGAAGGAAGAGGCTGGACAGTAAACACAGTAAAGGGAAGAGGCTGGACAGGAAACACAGTAGAAGGAAGAGGCTGGACAGTAAACACAGTAGAGGGAAGAGGCTGGACAGTAAACACAGTGGAGGGAAGAGGCTGGACAGTAAACACAGTAGAAGAATGAGGCTGGACAGTAAACAGAGGAGAGTGAAGAGGCTGAACAGTAAACAGAGGTAGAAGGAAGAGGCTGGACAGTAAATACAGTAGAGGGAAGAGGCTGGACAGAAAACACAGTAGAGGGAAGAGGCTGGAGAGTAAACACAGTAGAGGGAAGAGGCTGGACAGTAAACACAGCAGAGGGAAGAGGCTGGACAGTAAATACAGTAGAGGGAAGAGGCTGGACAGTAAACAGAGGAGAGTGAAGAGGCTGGACAGTAAACAGAGGAGATGGAAGAGGATGGACAGTAAACACAGTAGAGGGTCGAGGCTGGACAGTAGATACATTAGAGGGAAGAGGCTGGACAGTAAATACAGTAGAAGGAAGAGGCTGGATAGTAAATACAGAAGAGGGAAGAGGCTGGACAGTAAATAGAGGAGAAGGGAAGAGGCTGGACAGTAAACACAGTAGAGTAGGGTGTGTCATACGGAGGCGAATTTTTTTTTTTTGAGTTTGAAAAATCGGCCCATGGTATTAACGATGTAGTTCTTTGTGCAGAATCATGTGATATCTTCAGATTTGAAAAGTTTTCATTTTTTGCTAGGTAAATTTTAACTTGAAATCTTATGAAAATTCAGTATTCCCACCCTTTTACCAACACCACTAAATAGCATATTTAAAGTAAAGTAAATGTATCAGATTAATTTATTAGGATGAAAATAATCCAGAATAGTGAAACGAATGATCTTGACACATTTATTAAATTTAATATTCCTTTAGAAAACAAAATCATCAAATACAAAAACCGGTTTTACTACTACGACCCGGTGTTGCTGCACACCATAGAGAACATGTCTTTCTTGCTTCTGTTTCTACTCATCACCTCCCTGCTGACCACCTGAGCTCGGATGTAGCCTTCCCTCCTCTCCTGGCTGTACACGTGACTGCTGGCCTCGCTCACTTGCTGTACACAACGCTCTATACTCTGGGTGTGCGAGGGCCAGGCAGGGACATGCATGGGGTTGTCCAGGAGAGCTCTGACTTGAACATTGGTGAGGCTGCAGGTAAGAGGGGGCTCACTGCCAGCCTGGATGTTATCCAGATCTATGAGATCAGTGAGGGTCTTGGCACCTAGATTGACTTGAGGAGTCTTCCTGACCCTGAAGGAATCGTCACCAACTGATTCGTCATGCCCAGATCCTCTCATAAGTCTCATATCCAAGATCTTTTTGACTGCCACTCTTCTCTCCTCCTCATCCTTACTGCAGAGCATTGTCTGCAGAACTGCCTCGGGATGAGCATACCAGGAAGATCTCCTCACAGTCTGCTCCACAATCTGAACAACCTTCCTTGGCTGACTCCTCAGGAGCTCAAGCTGGAAGAGAACATGCCTCGGACCTTCGGAGAACGATGACTTGACCTTGGTGTTGAACCAATTTGGCAAGTAGACTCTCACGATGAATTGGACAATAAGTCTCAGGTTGTGAAGCTGGTTCCCTTTCAGTTTATGATGAGCGACCCAAATTCTGCAGAACCTGAGAGCCGTTGTGAGCCTCCTAGAATGTGAGACTGGACCTATCTGCAGGTAAGCAAGTCTATCAGGCATGACCCCAGTTTTGATGGCACTGCAAATCATGTAACCATAGTACTGGTCAGTACTCAGGTCGTCAATGACAGTATGTGCAAGCTCAACGAGTGGAGGGCCAACTGTGATTTTTTCAAAGCTCGGATTTATTTCTAACTCAGTGGCAGAGTCCAGCATCTTGCCAAGAGGACCAGACCATCTGTTGTTTGAAAGAGTCTTGCCATCCAGCTCCTGGATCAGATGTCTGAGTGGCAACTCTTTGGTGTGGAGGTCACAAACAATCCAGACCAGCTTCCTCCCAATCTTCCGCTCTATCCACTGTATGACCCCCCCCCCCCCTTGCCACCCTGTGTTCGTGTTGGTGCTGTTCCCTCCAATGGCCTGCAGGGTCTGGTCTACGTTCCTCTCTCTGAGCCAGTTCACAATGTTATCTGCCACTATCTCAGCCGGTTTCCTGATGTCATCTTTCTCTGGAGTGAAATGCCACAAATACTTCCCTCCTGGTTCACTGCAGCAGGAGTAGTGTTCCTCCTTCACCATGGCAGGGAACAACTTGTCAGAATCTCCAACTTTCATGAACACTTTAGTGTCATCCCTTCTCCCATCAAAGAACAAACAATTGATTCCATTTTCTCTTATCCCCTTATCAAACTCCTCTTCTAGGTTACTGACAAGTTTCTCCTGAGCTCTCCTTACTTTGTTATGATCTATCACCAGGTGAACATCATCAGGTGTTATCAAACCACCGTCAATCCAGGCAGCTGTTGCTATCTCTGCAGTTTCTCTGAGACCAGTGTGGTGTCGCATGCTGGCCAGAGCTATGCTCGGGATATCTTTCCTATTTCGAATGTTATGCCTGGAAGGTTTGGGATCATTATTTTCTGGGTTAGGGACAAAGTCACCATTCTCCTGGTCAGCACTCGGATCAGCCAAGGGGAAGTCATTAAACTCTGAATCAGCTTGACTCCAATCATCGGCCTTTTTTACCTCACCCTGGGCCTTCTCAAGTCTCTTTTCCTCGGCAACTCTTCTCCTCTTCTGTCTCTCTGTGGCAGCCTCCTGTCTCTTGGACTCCGGAATATCTTGGCTAGAAATCATGAGAGCCCCTATACTGCCAGTCTTCTCTCTCTGTGCTTTGACAAATGCCAGTTCGATCACAGGAATCTTCAGTTCACGCTTGCAAATACAGGAGATGTGGGCCTCGGATTTACAGTCACGATCGCATCCAAACTCAGGACAGAGAACAATTGGGCACTTGCAAGTAATTATGTCAAATAACTGGTCCAGTTGCTTGGCAAAGCTGTCCTTAACTGCAAGTTTTCCTCTCCCAAGAGAGATATCTCTTGCCTTTTCCCAACTGGCTAGCAGTCTCTCACTAATCTTCTTCTGACTTGTTATGACTGGAGGCTTGAACTGAGCGTTAGCCAGAGTGTACTGTGCCAAGACAGCTTTGGTCATATCACTGGCAATGTCTTTGTTTGTGTAAGTTCTTTGGTTCTTTTCACTGATTTGCCTGATTAAAACACCGTATCTCAAAGCATCTCTCAATGTAGGCAACTCCGACTTCAGGAGCTCTCTCCCAGACCCAAGATAGTGACTGAGATGGCTGGATTTTTGGTTCCTCGTCCTGACACAAGCAGCCATCGCAAATATTATCAACTTATAAATGCATCAGAATCTAAAACAGAAAAAAATATTGTTAGTTGGGTTGTTAAAGAATGAAGTCAGAAAGCAATGTTCACTATTTAATTGTAATGCACTAATGCAGCTGTACGTTAGATTTTCGATAAATTTCACGCTAAAATTTACCTAGCAAAAGGTTGCAAAATATTGAAATTGAAACTATTTTCTGTTTATATACACTAAAATCTACCAAAAAAGTGATAGGCCATTAGTTTTAGCTGATCTTCCCTCCTATGACACACCCTAACAGTAGAGGGTTAGAGGCTGGGCAGTAAATTCAGTAGAGGGAAGAGGCTGGACAGTAAACACAGTAGAGGGAAGAGGTTGGACAGTAAAAACAGTAGAAGGAAGAGGCTGGACAGTAAACACAGTAGAAGGAAGAGGCTGGACAGTAAATACAGTAGAGGGAAGAGGCTGGACAGTAAATAGAGGAGAAGGAAGAGGCTGGACACTGGACAGTAAACACAGTAGAGGGAAGAGGCTGGACAGTAAATACAGTAGAGGGAAGAGGCTGGACAGTAAACACAGTAGAGGGAAGAGGCTGGACAGTAAACACAGTAGAAGGAAGAGGCTGGACAGTAAACACAGTAGAGGGAAGAGGCTGGAGAGTAAACACAGTAGAAGGAAGAGGCTGGGCAGTAAACACAGTAGAAGGAAGAGGCTGGACAGTGAATACAGTAGGGGGAAGAGGCTGGACAGTAAACACAGGAGAAGGAAGAGGCTGGACAGTAAACACAGTAGAAGGAAGAGGCTGGACAGTAAATACAGAAAGGGGAAGAGGCTGGAGAGTAAACAGAGGAGAAGGAAGAGGCTGGACAGTAAACACAGTAGAGGGAAGAGGCTGGACAGTAAACACAGTAGAAGGAAGAAGCTTGACAGTAAATACTGTAGGGGGAAGAGGCTGGACAGTAAACAGAGGAGAAGGAAGAGGCTGGACAGTAAACACAGTAGAAGGAAGAGGTTGGACAGTAAACACAGTAGAGGGAAGAGGCTGGATAGTAAACACAGTAGAAGGAAGAGGCTGGTCATAAAACACAGTAGAAGGAAGAGGCTGGACAGTAAACACAGTAGAAGGAAGAGGCTGGATAGTAAACAGAGGAGAAGGAAGAGGCTGGACAGTAAACAGAGGAGAGGGAAGAGGCTGGACAGTAAACACAGTAGAAGGAAGAGGCTGGACATTAAACACAGTAGAAGGAGGAGGCTGGATAGTAAACAGAGGAGAAGGAAGAGGCTGGACAGTAAATACAGTAGAGGGAAGAGGCTGGACAGTAAACAGAGGAGAAGGGAGAGGCTGGACATTAAACACAGTAGAAGGACGAGGCTGGATAGTAAACACAGTAGAGGGAAGAGGCTGGACAGTAAACACAGTAGAGGGAAGAGGCTGGACTGTAAACAGAGGAGAAGGAAGAGGCTGGACAGTAAACACAGTAGAAGGAAGAGACTGGATAGTAAACACAGTAGAGGGAAGAGGCTGGACAGTAAACAGAGGAGAAGGAAGAGGCTGGACAGTAAACACAGTAGAAGGAAGAGACTGGATAGTAAACACAGTAGAGAGAAGAGGCTGGACAGTAAATACAGTAGAGGGAAGAGGCTGGACAGTATACACAGTAGAAGGAAGAGGCTGGACAGTAAATACAGTAGAGGTAAGAGGCTGGACAGTAAACAGAGGAGAAGGAAGAGGCTGGACAGTAAACATAGTAGAGGGAAGAGGCTGGACAGTAAACACAGTAGAGGGAAGAGGTTGGGCAGTAAATACAGTAGAGGGAAGAGGCTGGACAGTAAACACAGTAGAGGGAAGAGGCTGGACAGTAAACACAGCAGAAGGAAGAGGCTGGACAGTAAATACAGTAGAGGGAAGAGGCTGGGCAGTAAACAGAGGAGAAGGAAGAGGCTGGATAGTAAACACAGTAGAAGGAAGAGGCTGAACAGTAAATACAGTAGGGGGAAGAGGCTGGACAGTGAACAGAGGAGAAGGAAGAGGCTGGACAGTAAACACAGTAGAGGGAAGAGGCTGGACAGTAAACACAGTAGAAGGAAGAAGCTGGACAGTAAATACTGTAGGGGGAAGAGGCTGGACATTAAACAGAGGAGAAGGAAGAGGCTGGACAGTAAACACAGTAGAAGGAAGAGGCTGGACAGTAAACACAGTAGAGGGAAGAGACTGGATAGTAAACACAGTAGAAGGAAGAGGCTGGTCATTAAACACAGTAGAAGGAAGAGGCTGGACAGTAAACAGAGGAGAAGGAAGAGGCTGGACTGTAAACAGAGGAGAAGGAAGAGGCTGGACAGTAAAGAAAGGAGAGGGAAGAGGCTGGACACTGGACTGTAAACACAGTAGAAGGAAGAGGCTGGACATTAAACACAGTAGAAGGAAGAGGCTGGATAGTAAACAGAGGAGAAGGAAGAGGCTGGACAGTAAACAGAGGAGAGGGAAGAGGCTGGACAGTAAACACAGTCGAAGGAAGAGGCTGGACATTAAACACAGTAGAAGGAAGAGGATGGATAGTAAACAGAGGAGAAGGAAGAGGCTGGACAGTAAATACAGTAGAGGGAAGAGGCTGGACAGTAAACAGAGGAGAAGGGAGAGGCTGGACAGTAAACACAGTAGAAGGAAGAGGCTGGACAGTAAACACACTAGAAGGAAGAGGCTGGACATTAAGCACAGTTGAAGAAAGTGGCTGGACAGTAAACACAGTAGAGGGAAGAGGCTGGACAGTAAACACAGTAGAAGGAAGAGGCTGGACAGTAAACAGGGGAGAAGGTAGAGGCTGGATAGTAAACACAGTAGAAGGAAGAGGCTGGACAGTAAATACAGTAGAAGGAAGAGGCTGGACAGTAAACACAGTAGAGGGAAGAGGCTGGACAGTAAACTCATTAGAGGGAAGAGGCTGGACAGTAAACACAGTAGAGGGAAGAGGCTGGACAGTAAATACAGTAGAGGGAAGAGGCTGGACAGTAAATACAGTAGAGGGAAGAGGCTGGACAGTAAACAGAGGAGAGTGAAGAGGTTGGACAGTAAACAGAGGAGAAGGAAGAGGCTGGACTGTAAACACAGTAGAAGGAAGAGGCTGGTCAGTAAACAGAGGAGAATGAAGAGGCTGGACAGTAAACAGAGGAGAAGGAAGAGGCTGGATAGTAAACAGAGGAGAGTGAAGAGGCTGGACAGTAACCAGAGGAGAAGGAAGAGGCTGGGCAGTAAACAGAGGAGAGGGAAGAGGCTGGGCAGTAAACAGAGGAGAAGGAAGAGGCTGGATAGTAAACAGTAGAAGGAAGAGGCTGGACAGTAAATACAGTAGGGGGAAGAGGCTGGACAGTAAACAGAGGAGAAGGAAGAGGCTGGACAGTAAACACAGTAGAGGGAAGAGGTTGGACAGTAAAAACAGTAGAAGGAAGAGGCTGGACAGTAAACACAGTAGAAGGAAGAGGCTGGACAGTAAATACAGTAGAGGGAAGAGGCTGGACAGTAAATAGAGGAGAAGGAAGAGGCTGGACACTGGACAGTAAACACAGTAGAGGGAAGAGGCTGGACAGTAAATACAGTAGAGGGAAGAGGCTGGACAGTAAACACAGTAGAGGGAAGAGGCTGGACAGTAAACACAGTAGAAGGAAGAGGCTGGACAGTAAACACAGTAGAGGGAAGAGGCTGGAGAGTAAACACAGTAGAAGGAAGAGGCTGGGCAGTAAACACAGTAGAAGGAAGAGGCTGGACAGTGAATACAGTAGGGGGAAGAGGCTGGACAGTAAACACAGGAGAAGGAAGAGGCTGGACAGTAAACACAGTAGAAGGAAGAGGCTGGACAGTAAATACAGAAAGGGGAAGAGGCTGGAGAGTAAACAGAGGAGAAGGAAGAGGCTGGACAGTAAACACAGTAGAGGGAAGAGGCTGGACAGTAAACACAGTAGAAGGAAGAAGCTTGACAGTAAATACTGTAGGGGAAGAGGCTGGACAGTAAACAGAGGAGAAGGAAGAGGCTGGACAGTAAACACAGTAGAAGGAAGAGGTTGGACAGTAAACACAGTAGAGGGAAGAGGCTGGATAGTAAACACAGTAGAAGGAAGAGGCTGGTCATAAAACACAGTAGAAGGAAGAGGCTGGACAGTAAACACAGTAGAAGGAAGAGGCTGGATAGTAAACAGAGGAGAAGGAAGAGGCTGGACAGTAAACAGAGGAGAGGGAAGAGGCTGGACAGTAAACACAGTAGAAGGAAGAGGCTGGACATTAAACACAGTAGAAGGAGGAGGCTGGATAGTAAACAGAGGAGAAGGAAGAGGCTGGACAGTAAATACAGTAGAGGGAAGAGGCTGGACAGTAAACAGAGGAGAAGGGAGAGGCTGGACATTAAACACAGTAGAAGGACGAGGCTGGATAGTAAACACAGTAGAGGGAAGAGGCTGGACAGTAAACACAGTAGAGGGAAGAGGCTGGACTGTAAACAGAGGAGAAGGAAGAAGCTGGACAGTAAACACAGTAGAAGGAAGAGACTGGATAGTAAACACAGTAGAGGGAAGAGGCTGGACAGTAAACAGAGGAGAAGGAAGAGGCTGGACAGTAAACACAGTAGAAGGAAGAGACTGGATAGTAAACACAGTAGAGAGAAGAGGCTGGACAGTAAATACAGTAGAGGGAAGAGGCTGGACAGTATACACAGTAGAAGGAAGAGGCTGGACAGTAAATACAGTAGAGGTAAGAGGCTGGACAGTAAACAGAGGAGAAGGAAGAGGCTGGACAGTAAACATAGTAGAGGGAAGAGGCTGGACAGTAAACACAGTAGAGGGAAGAGGTTGGGCAGTAAATACAGTAGAGGGAAGAGGCTGGACAGTAAACACAGTAGAGGGAAGAGGCTGGACAGTAAACACAGCAGAAGGAAGAGGCTGGACAGTAAATACAGTAGAGGGAAGAGGCTGGGCAGTAAACAGAGGAGAAGGAAGAGGCTGGATAGTAAACACAGTAGAAGGAAGAGGCTGGACAGTAAATACAGTAGGGGGAAGAGGCTGGACAGTGAACAGAGGAGAAGGAAGAGGCTGGACAGTAAACACAGTAGAGGGAAGAGGCTGGACAGTAAACACAGTAGAAGGAAGAAGCTGGACAGTAAATACTGTAGGGGGAAGAGGCTGGACATTAAACAGAGGAGAAGGAAGAGGCTGGACAGTAAACACAGTAGAAGGAAGAGGCTGGACAGTAAACACAGTAGAGGGAAGAGACTGGATAGTAAACACAGTAGAAGGAAGAGGCTGGTCATTAAACACAGTAGAAGGAAGAGGCTGGACAGTAAACAGAGGAGAAGGAAGAGGCTGGACTGTAAACAGAGGAGAAGGAAGAGGCTGGACAGTAAAGAAAGGAGAGGGAAGAGGCTGGACACTGGACTGTAAACACAGTAGAAGGAAGAGGCTGGACATTAAACACAGTAGAAGGAAGAGGCTGGATAGTAAACAGAGGAGAAGGAAGAGGCTGGACAGTAAACAGAGGAGAGGGAAGAGGCTGGACAGTAAACACAGTCGAAGGAAGAGGCTGGACATTAAACACAGTAGAAGGAAGAGGATGGATAGTAAACAGAGGAGAAGGAAGAGGCTGGACAGTAAATACAGTAGAGGGAAGAGGCTGGACAGTAAACAGAGGAGAAGGGAGAGGCTGGACAGTAAACACAGTAGAAGGAAGAGGCTGGACAGTAAACACACTAGAAGGAAGAGGCTGGACATTAAGCACAGTTGAAGAAAGTGGCTGGACAGTAAACACAGTAGAGGGAAGAGGCTGGACAGTAAACACAGTAGAAGGAAGAGGCTGGACAGTAAACAGGGGAGAAGGTAGAGGCTGGATAGTAAACACAGTAGAAGGAAGAGGCTGGACAGTAAATACAGTAGAAGGAAGAGGCTGGACAGTAAACACAGTAGAGGGAAGAGGCTGGACAGTAAACTCATTAGAGGGAAGAGGCTGGACAGTAAACACAGTAGAGGGAAGAGGCTGGACAGTAAATACAGTAGAGGGAAGAGGCTGGACAGTAAATACAGTAGAGGGAAGAGGCTGGACAGTAAACAGAGGAGAGTGAAGAGGTTGGACAGTAAACAGAGGAGAAGGAAGAGGCTGGACTGTAAACACAGTAGAAGGAAGAGGCTGGTCAGTAAACAGAGGAGAATGAAGAGGCTGGACAGTAAACAGAGGAGAAGGAAGAGGCTGGATAGTAAACAGAGGAGAGTGAAGAGGCTGGACAGTAACCAGAGGAGAAGGAAGAGGCTGGGCAGTAAACAGAGGAGAGGGAAGAGGCTGGGCAGTAAACAGAGGAGAAGGAAGAGGCTGGATAGTAAACAGTAGAAGGAAGAGGCTGGACAGTAAATACAGTAGGGGGAAGAGGCTGGACAGTAAACAGAGGAGAAGGAAGAGGCTGGACAGTAAACACAGTAGAGGGAAGAGGCTGGACAGTAAACACAGTAGAAGGAAGAAGCTGGACAGTAAATACTGTAGGGGGAAGAGGCTGGACAGTAAACAGAGGAGAAGGAAGAGGCTGGACAGTAAACACAGTAGAAGGAAGAGGCTGGACAGTAAACACAGTAGAGGGAAGAGGCTGGATAGTAAACACAGTAGAAGGAAGTGGCTGGTCATTAAAGACAGTAGAAGGAAGAGGCTGGACAGTAAACAGAGGAGAAGGAAGAGGCTGGACAGTAAACAGAGGAGAAGGAAGAGGCTGGACAGTAAAGAAAGGAGAGGAAAGAGGCTGGACACTGGACTGTAAACACAGTAGAAGGAAGAGGCTGGACATTAAACACAGTAGAAGGAAGAGGCTGGATAGTAAACAGAGGAGAAGGAAGAGGCTGGACAGTAAACAGAGGAGAGGGAAGAGGCTGGACAGTAAACAGAGGAGAAGGGAGAGGCTGGACAGTAAACACAGTAGAAGGAAGAGGCTGGATAGTAAACAGAGGAGAAGGAAGAGGCTGGACAGTAAATACAGTAGAAGGAAGAGGCTGGACAGTAAACACAGTAGAAGGAAGAGGCTGGACATTAAGCACAGTTGAAGGAAGAGGCTGGACAGTAAACACAGTAGAAGGAAGAGGCTGGACAGTAAACACAGTAGAAGGAAGAGGCTGGACAGTAAACAGAGGAGAAGGTAGAGGCTGGACAGTAAACACAGTAGAAGGAAGAGGCTGGACAGTAAACACAGTAGAAGGAAGAGACTGGATAGTAAACACAGTAGAGGGAAGAGGCTGGACATTAAACACAGTAGAGGGAAGAGACTGGATAGTAAACACAGTAGAAGGAAGAGCCTGTACAGTAAACACAGTAGAAGGACGAGCCTGGGTAGTAAACACAGTAGAGGGAAGAGGCTGGACAGTAAATGCAGTAGAGGGAAGAGGCTGGACAGTAAACAGAGGAGAAGGAAGAGGCTGGACAGTAAACACAGTAGAAGGAAGAGACTGGATAGTAAACAGAGTCGAGGGAAGAGGTTGGACAGTAAATACAGTAGAGGGAAGAGGCTGGACAGTAAACACAGTAGAAGGAAGAGGCTGGACAGTAAATACAGTAGAGGGAAGAGGCTGGACAGTAAACAGAGGAGAAGGAAGAGGCTGGACAGTAAACACAGTAGAAGGAAGAGGCTGGACAGTAAACATAGTAGAGGGAAGAGGCTGGACAGTAAACACAGGAGAGGGAAGAGGTTGGACTGTAAATACAGTAGAGGGAAGAGGCTGGACAGTAAACACAGTAGAGCGAAGAGGCTGGACAGTAAACATAGTGGAGGGAAGAGGCTGGACAGTAGACACAGTAGAAGAATGAGGCTGGACAGTAAAGAGAGGAGAGTGAAGAGGCTGGACAGTAAACAGAGGTAGAAGGAAGAGGCTGGACAGTAAATACAGTAGAGGGAAGAGGCTGGACAGTAAACACAGTAGAGGGAAGAGGCTGGACAGTAAACACAGTAGAGGGAAGAGGCTGGACAGTAAACACAGCAGAGGGAAGAGGCTGGACAGTAAATACAGTAGAGGGAAGAGGCTGGACAGCAAACAGAGGAGAGTGAAGAGGCTGGACAGTAAACAGAGGAGAAGGAATAGGCTGGACAGTAAATACAGTAGAGGGAAGTGGCTGGACAGTAAACACAGTAGAGGGAAGAGGCTGGACAGTAAATAAAGTAGAGGGAAGAGGCTGGACAGTAAACTCAGTAGAGGGAAGAGGCTGGACAGTAAACAGAGGAGAGTGAAGAGGCTGGACAGTAAACAGAGGTAGAAGGAAGAGGCTGGACAGTAAACACAGTAGAGGGTCTTCCCTCTACTGTGTTTACTGGACAGTAAACACATTAGAGGGAACAGGCTCTTCAGTAAACACAGTAGAGGGATGAGGCTGGACAGTAAACACAGCAGAGGGAAGAGGCTGGACAGTAAATTCAGTAGAGGGAAGAGGCTGGACAGTAAACAGAGGAGAGTGAAGAGGTTGGACAGTAAACAGAGGAGAAGGAAGAGCCTGGACTGTAAACACAGTAGAAGGAAGAGGCTGGACAGTAAACAGAGGAGAATGAAGAGGCTGGACAGTAAACAGAGGAGAAGGAAGAGGCTGGACAGTAAACAGAGGAGACTGATGAGGCTGGACAGTAACCAGAGGAGAAGGAAGAGGCTGGGCAGTAAACAGAGGAGAGGGAAGAGGCTGGACAGTAAACAGAGGAGATTGAAGAGGCTGGACAGTAAACACAGTATAGGGAAGAGGCTGGGCAGTAAACAGAGGAGAATGAAGAGGCTGGACAGTAAACAGAGGAGAAGGAAGAGGCTGGACAGTAAACAGAGGAGAATGAAGAGGCTGGACAGTAAACAGAGGAGAAGGAAGAGGCTGGACAGTAAACAGAGGAGACTGAAGAGGCTGGACAGTAACCAGAGGAGAAGGAAGAGGCTGGACAGTAAACAGAGGAGAAGGAAGAGGCTGGACAGTAAACAGAGGTGACTGAAGAGGCTGGACAGTAACCAGAGGAGAAGGAAGAGGCTGGGCAGTAAACAGAGGAGAGGGAAGAGGCTGGACAGTAAACAGAGGAGAAGGAAGAGTCTGGACAGTAAACACAGTATAGGGAAGAGGCTGGGCAGTACAGGAGGAGGAGTTACAATATATGATACGTGTGACTATTAAGATAACTTACACAATGAAACACGTAAGTTTATGTGAGCGGAGACACCAACCACAGCCTTACACTCCTGCCACTGTTCCATGTAACCATATACACCCAGTCTATTATGATATCTCCATCACCTTTAACCCATTCATGGCTCAGCTATCATATATGAATATAGCAGACAAAAACACGGTTTGCAATTCTGAATAGCTCAGCCGTCGTGTACGAGTCGCGGCCAAAAATATTGTTTGTCACACTTGACGATCCAGCGGTGTACCCTATGGTGACAACAGTACTCATACATGCTTAATAGGGCTTATTAAAGGCTATAACTCGGATTTTACCTCATCTAATGTACCTTGAAAAGTAAATGTAATAATTAAAATGGATTAAAATATTTTTTTTACCTAACTCAAATGATAGCGGTCGTTTCTCTTTAAAGCCATTTATGAATCAGTCAGTATTTTCCCACCTACCCGACAATGGTCTTTCTCTTATATATAAACATTTTTCTTTGACCTGTGAAACCTTTGACCGTTTTATAAATAATATCTAACGTGAGGCTGACGTATTCATAACAACAGGTAAATAATAGTAAGATTTACCTTTAATAATTTTCTCAATCACAGACCACAAAGTGCAAGTCTTCCGCTGAGACCTTATGGTGGGGTCGGGAGATTAATGGTTTGATAAACTGGTAAATTAATCTGGAATTAAATTGATTTAGTGTAAGATTAATTATAAAACACTGGGAAACCAAAAAGTATTTTATATGTAATTTTAGTCAGGTCTCTCATCAACTCTCCCTTTCCTTTAAATTTGTAGTAGGTTACTAAATCATTCTTCAAAATCAATCCTAGAGTTAATCTTCCTCGTCACTACGCAGAGAACAAGCGATGATCACTAAACAAGAAAATTACAAAGAGAGAGAGAGAGGAGTGTTGACAGTGGCGAAGCCTGGAGTCTTATTACCAAGGTAACGGCGTCCTCTATCCCCGCCTCCACCAGGTGACACCTCCCGGGAAATCCAATCAGGACACAGGTGGAGTAATCCCTGGGTCATTTCTGGACCTCCGAAAGCGTAAATTTGCAACCAAATTTTAACAGTTAATTCATGTATAAGATGTCTGATAAACTTCCTACGTGCTTATGCTTGAAATAATAAATGTATGTATCTTTATATAATTTAGGTAAATATCTTTCACGTCAGAAACGGTCATCCCAACTATTATTAATAAACTCATTTAGAAATACATCATTACTTCAGGACAAAATCGGACAGGTTTGCAAAAGCCAATCAGCTGTAACTCTTGAAGAGGGGGCGGGGCATCTTTTCTCAGCTGGGAAAAAACGCGCTATAGTAATATAGTAAAGATCTTGATTATGATTATCACTTTCAGGTCTTCAAGAAACATTTTTGAGCATGAGAATTAAGGTGGGTCATTGAGGCTAGTTATGTATTGAAGAATATGTCTTAAGTTCTCATCTAGTTAAAGTTTGGTATCTCCCTTTTGTCAAATAAATCCTCTTGAGCGACATAAGATTTAGAGTCAGGCCTCTTACTCATTAAATGACCGATAATCATCTGTTTTTTTGTTAAACTTTCCCAATATATCTTCTAGTGTCTGGACAAGTATTTCCTTCCCACATTAGATATCCTTTAAATAGCTCAGGAAGAACAATAATCTAATACTGTTCTACCTCCTGAAGCTTCCACACATGGAGAGATTTTGATGCTATAATTCTATCACTGAACATTTATGTTTTATCAGAGTACAATCTGTCTGCATAGAAACTTTTCGATACTAAGAGGAAAAACTAATTGAAATAAAAGATTACACGTAATCTGCTCCAAATCTTCTTCCCCTGACCTCTCTGATAATGATAAGTACGTCCGTACACCAAAGTTTGGGAACTTTCCTTTTTACAGGAAAACCTTTTAAGACTCATTCCTTGTTGGAGTAAGGCTCTTATAATATATGTTTAAACCTGTGAAACACTAAAAGGTAACACCAAGTGAATCTGGTTGAGAAGTTCTTCATAAGATTCTCCAAGTTATATTTAATAAAATAAGAAAAACAAATAAAATTCACCAAATAAAAGGACCAAACTATTATTTCGCAAACATTAAATTTGGAACTTTTCGTTCCATCCTATCCTAGTTTACACGTTCTAAGTCGGTCTTGTTCAACAGTAACGAAATGTTTGCTTCACCCCGGGATGGACGCAGTGCCTAGGCGCCATATAAGGAACGGCTTCCACTTGCAATTGAATGGTCAAGTTATTTGGACGAAAATCTGAGTCGTATCCCCCGGGAGTATCTCAGCGTCAACCACCATCACGGCTCCAACACCAAATATCACAATCTCTCTCTTGAAAGTTTCATATCAACTGTGTTATCTCACTGAAACTAACTTAATAAATGACTGAGTTGATGAACAGTCAGCCACAAAAGTCCAGTAACCTTCCCGTGCCTTCCTAAGCCGAGGCTTTTTCAACCCCTGTACTATTATACCGTCAGCCGTGGTGTTCAGCTCATAAACTACACAGCCAGATTATGGACGTTGGTTTATGAGTCCTGTAACTTTCCACTCTGTGTCTGTTGCCTAGTTAATCATCTACCCAGTATGATGCTGACCAATGTTAAGCCTCCAGAAACTGCGAATGCAAACTATCTTGAAGTGAGTGTTGTGAACTCCTGGAACAACCTGCCAGAGAGTGTCGTGACGGCACAGAGTGTGAGCTCTTTCAAGACCAGACTTGACCAACACTGGCACAGGTACAGATACATTCAGGAGCCAGTACATGCCCAGTACTTGCTAACAGTGCGTAACAGACGTGACCGATCACCCAAGCGGCTAACGAGCCGATCAGTGGTGAAGAGGATAAAAGTAAAAGTAAATAAGATAAAGTGAAGTGAGTCTGGATATACCTGCCTGTTGTTAGTGCTGCCCTGATCTACAGAGTAAAGGGAGGAGGTGTGAGGTGAAGGGGGAGGCAGAGTAGAAGGAAGAGGCAGAGGAAGAACTGTGAGGTGAAGGAGGAGGGCAGAGTAGAGGGAAGAGGATGATGAGGAAGTGTGAAGTGAAGGAGGGGGGCAGAGTTGAGGGAGGTGGGGAGCAGGAGGTGTGGGGTGAAGGAGGGGGGCAGAGCTGAGGGAGGTGGGGAGCAGGAGGTGTGGGGTGAAGGGGGGAGGCAGAGTAGAGGGAGGTGAAGGGGAGAGGCAGAGTAGAGGGAGGTGAGGGAGCAGGAGGTGTGGGGTGAAGGGGGGGGCAGAGTTGAGGGAGGTGGGGAGCAGGAGGTGTGGGGTGAAGGGGGGAGACAGAGTAGAGGGAGGTGAGGGAGCAGGAAGTGTGGGGTGAAGGAGGGGGGCAGAGTAGAGGGCGGTGGGAGAGCAGGAGGTGTGGGGTGAAGGAGGGGGGCAGAGTAGAGGGAGGTGGGGGAGCAGGAGGTGTGGGGTGAAGGAGGGGGGCAGAGTGGAGGGAGGTGAGGGAGCAGGAGGTGTGAGGTGAAGGAGGGAGGCAGAGTAGAGGGAGGTGAGGGAGCAGGAGGTGTGGGGTGAAGGAGGGGGGCAGAGTAGAGGGCGGTGGGAGAGCAGGAGGTGTGGGGTGAAGGAGGGGGGCAGAGTAGAGGGAGGTGAGGGAGCAGGAGGTGTGGGGTGAAGGAGGGAGGCAGAGTAGAGGGAGGTGAGGGAGCAGGAGGTGTGGGGTGAAGGAGGGAGGCAGAGTGGAGAGAGGTGAGGGAGCAGGAGGTGTGGGGTGAAGGAGGGGGGCAGAGTAGAGGGAGGTGAGGGAGCAGGAGGTGTGAGGTGAAGGAGGGGGGCAGAGTAGAGGGCGGTGGGGGAGCAGGAGGTGTGAGGTGAAGGAGGGGGCAGAGTAGAGGGAGGTGGGGGAGCAGGAGGTGTGGGGTGAAGGAGGGAGGCAGAGTAGAGGGAGGTGAGGGAGCAGGAGGTGTGAGGTAAAAGGGGGGGGAGGCAGAGTAGAAGGAGGTGGGGGAGTAGGAGGTGTGAGGTGAAAGGGGGAAAGGGGGGCAGAGTAGAGGGAGGTGGGGGAGTAGGAGGTGTGAGGGGAAAGGGGGGCAGAGTAGAGGGAGGTGAGGGAGCAGGAGGTGTGAGGTAAAAGGGGGGGGGAGGCAGAGTAGAAGGAGGTGGGGGAGTAGAAGGTGTGAGGTGAAAGGGGGAAAGGGAGGCAGAGATGAGGGAGGTTGAGGGAGCAGGAGGTGTGGGGTGAAGGAGGGGGGCAGAGTAGAGGAAGTGTGAGGGAGCAGGAGGTGTGGGGTGAAGGAGGGAGGCAGAGTAGAGGGAGGTGAGGGAGCAGGAGGTGTGAGGTGAAGGAGGGAGGCAGAGTAGAAGGAGGTGAAGGAGCAGGAGGTGTGAGGTGAAGGAGGGAGGCAGAGTAGAGGGAGGTGAGGGAGCAGGAGGTGTGAGGCGAAAGGGGGGGGGGCAGAGTAGAGGGAGGTGAGGGAGCAGGAGGTGTGAGGTGAAGGAGGGAAGCAGAGTAGAGGGAGGTGAGGGAGCAGGAGGTGTGATGTGAAGGAGGGAGGCAGAGTAGAGGGAGGTGAGGGAGCAGGAGGTGTGAGGTGAAAGGGGGAAAGGGGGGCAGAGTAGAAGGAGGTGGGGAAGTAGGTGGTGTGAGGTGAAAAGGGGAAAGGGGGGCAGAGATGAGGGAGGTTGAGGGAGCAGGAGGTGTGGGGTGAAGGAGGGGGGCAGAGTAGAGGAAGTGTGAGGGAGCAGGAGGTGTGGGGTGAAGGAGGGAGGCAGAGTAGAGGGAGGTGAGGGAGCAGGAGGTGTGAGGTGAAGGAGGGGGCAGAGTAGAGGGAGGTGGGGGAGCAGGAGGTGTGGGGTGAAGGAGGGAGGCAGAGTAGAAGGAGGTGCGGGAGTAGGAGGTGTGAGGTAAAAGGGAGAAAGGGGGCAGAGTAGAGGGAGGTGGGGGAGTAGGAGGTGTGAGGTGAAAGGGGGAAAGGGGGGCAGAGATGAGGAAGGTTGAGGTGAGCAGGAGGTGTGGGGTGAAGGAGGGGGGCAGAGTAGAGGGAGGTGAGGGAGCAGGAGGTGTGGGGTGAGGGAGGGAGGCGGAGTAGAGGGAGGTGAGGGAGCAGGAGGTGTGAGGTGAAGGAGGGGGGCTGAGTAGAGGGAGGTGAGGGAGTAGGAAGTGTGAGGTGAAGGAGGGAGGCAGAGTAGAGGGCGGTGGGGGAGCAGGAGGTGTGAGGTGAAGGAGGGGGGGCTGAGTAGAGGGAGGTGAGGGAGCAGGAGGTGTGAGGTGAAGGAGGGAGGCAGAGTAGAGGGCGGTGGGGGAGCAGAATTTGTGGGGTGAAGGAGGGGGGCAGAGTAGAGGGAGGTGGGGGAGCAGGATGTGTGAGGTGAAGGAGGGAGGCAGAGTAGAGGGAGGTGAGGGAGCAGGAGGTGTGAGGTGAAAGGGGGGGCAGAATAGAGGGAGGTGGGGGAGCAGGAGGTGTGAGGTGAAGGAGGGGGGCAGAGTAGAGGGAGGTGAGGGAGCAGGAGATGTGAGGTGAAAGGGGGGGGCAGAATAGAGGGAGGTGGGGGAGCAGGAGGCGTGAGGTGAAGGAGGGGGGCAGAGTAGAGGGAGGTGAGGGAGCAGGAGATGTGAGGTGAAGGAGGGAGGCAGAATAGAGGGAGGTGAGGGAGCAGAATTTGTGGGGTGAAGGAGGGGGCAGAGTAGAGGGAGGTGGGGGCGCAGGATGTGTGAGGTGAAAGGTGGGGAGGCAGAGTAGAGGGAGGTGGGGGAGTAGGAGGTGTGAGGTGAAAGGGGGAAAGGGGGGCAGAGTAGAGGGAGGTGGGGGAATAGGAGGTGTGAGGTGAAAGGTGGAGAGGGGGGCAGAGTAGAGGGAGGTGGGGGAGCAGGAGGTGTGAGGTGAATAAGGGGGGCAGAGTAGAGGGAGGTGAGGGAGCAGGAGGTGTGAGGTGAAGGAGGGAAGCAGAGTAGAGGGAGGTGAGGGAGCAGGAGGTGTGGGGTGAAGGAGGGAGGTAGAGTAGAGGGAGGTGAGGGAGCAGGAGGTGTGAGGTGAAAGGGAGAGGCAGATTAGAGGGAGGTGAGGGAGCAGGAGGTGTGAGGTGAAAGGGGGAGGCAGAGAAGAGGGAGGTGAGGGAGCAGGAGGTGTGAGGTGAAAGGGGGAGGCAGAGTAGAGGGAGGTGAGGGTGCGGGAGGTGTGAGGTGAAAGGGGGAGGCAGAGTAGAGGGAGGTGAGGGAGCAGGAGGTGTGAGGTGAATGAGGGAGGCAGAGTAGAGGGAGGTGAGGGAGCAGGAGATGTGAGGTGAAGGTGGGAGGCAAAGTAGAGGGAGGTGGGGGAGCAGTAGGTGTGGGGTGAAGGAGGGGGCAGAGGAGAGGGAGGTGAGGGAGCAGGAGGTGTGAGGTGAAGGAGGGGGCAGAGTAGAGGGAGGTGGGGGAGCAGTAGGTGTGGGGTGAAGGAGGGGGCAGAGTAGAGGGAGGTGAGGGAGCAGGAGGTGTGAGGTGAAAGGGGGAGGCAGAGTAGAGGGAGGTGGGGGAGCAGGAGGTGTGAGGTGAACGGGGGGGGGGGGGGCAGAAGAGAGGGAGGTGAGGGAGCAGGAGGTGTGAGGTGAAGGAGGGAGACAGAGTAGTTGGAGGTGAGGGAGCAGGAGGTGTGAGGTGAAAGAGGGAGGCAGAGTAGAGGGAGGTGAGGGAGCAGGAGGTGTGAGGTGAAGGAGGGAGGCAGAGTAGAGGGAGGTGAGGGAGCAGGAGGTGTGAGGTGAAGGAGGGAGGCAGAGTAGAGGGAGGTGGGGGAGCAGGAGGTGTGAGGTGAAAGGGGGAGACAGGGTAGAGGGAGGTGAGGGAGCAGGAGGTGTGAGGTGAACGGGGGGGGGGGGGCAGAATAGAGGGAGGTGAGGGAGCAGGAGGTGTGAGATGAAGGAGGGAGACAGAGTAGTTGGAGGTGAGGGAGCAGGAGGTGTGAGGTGAAAGAGGGAGGCAGAGTAGAGGGAGGTGAGGGAGCAGGAGGTGTGAGGTGAAGGAGGGAGGCAGAGTAGAGGGAGGTGGGGAAGCAGGAGGTGTGAGGTGAAGGAGGGGGCAGAGTAGAGGGAGGTGGGGGAGCAGGAGGTGTGAGGTGAAGGAGGGAGGCAGAGTAGAGGGAGGTAAGGGAGTAGGAAGTGTGAGGTGAAGGAGGGAGGCAGAGTAGAGGGCGGTGGGGGAGCAGAATTTGTAGGGGGAAGGAGGGAGGCAAAGTAGAGGGAGGTGGGGGAGCAGGAGGTGTGAGGTGAAGGAGGGAGGCAGAGTAGAGGGAGGTGAGGGAGCAGGAGGTGTGAGGTGAAAGGGGGGGGGCAGAATAGAGGGAGGTGGGGGAGCAGGAGGTGTGAGGTGAAGGAGGGGGGCAGAGTAGAGGGAGGTGAGGGAGCAGGAGATGTGAGGTGAAGGAGGGAGGCAGAATAGAGGGAGGTGAGGGAGCAGAATTTGTGGGGTGAAGGAGGGGGGCAGAGTAGAGGGAGGTGGGGGAGCAGGATGTGTGAGGTGAAAGGGGGGGAGGCAGAGTAGAGGGAGGTGGGGGAATAGGAGGTGTGAGGTGAAAGGTGGAAAGGGGGGCAGAGTAGAGGGAGGTGGGGCAGCAGGAGGTGTGAGGTGAATAAGGGGGGCAGAGTAGAGGGAGGTGAGGGAGCAGGAGGTGTGAGGTGAAGGAGGGAAGCAGAGTAGAGGGAGGTGAGGGAGCAGGAGGTGTGAGGTGAAGGTGGGAGGCAGAGTAGAGGGAGGTGGGGGAGCAGTAGGTGTGGGGTGAAGGAGGGGGCAGAGTAGAGGGAGGTGAGGGAGCAGGAGGTGTGAGGTGAAGGAGGGGGCAGAGTAGAGGGAGGTGGGTGAGCAGTTGGTGTGGGGTGAAGGAGGGGGCAGAGTAGAGGGAGGTGAGGGAGCAGGAGGTGTGAGGTGAAGGAGGGAAGCAGAGTAGAGGGAGGTGAGGGAGCAGGAGGTGTGGGGTGAAGGAGGGAGGTAGAGTAGAGGGAGGTGAGGGAGCAGGAGGTGTGAGGTGAAAGGGGGAGGCAGATTAGAGGGAGGTGAGGGAGCAGGAGGTGTGAGGTGAAGGAGGGAGACAGAGTAGTTGGAGGTGAGGGAGCAGGAGGTGTGAGGTGAAGGAGGGGGGCAGAGTAGAGGGAGGTGGGGGAGCAGGAGGTGTGAGGTGAAGGAGGGGGCAGAGTAGAGGGAGGTGGGGGAGCAGGAGGTGTGAGGTGAAAGAGGGAGGCAGAGTAGAGGGAGGTGAGGGAGCAGGAGGTGTGAGGTGAAGGAGGGAGGCAGAGTAGAGGGAGGTGGGGGAGCAGGAGGTGTGAGGTGAAGGAGGGGGCAGAGTAGAGGGAGGTGGGGGAGCAGGAGGTGTTAGGTGAATGAGGGAGGCAGAGTAGAAGGAGGTGCGGGAGTTGGAGGTGTGAGGTGAAAGGGAGAAAAGGGGCAGAGTAGAGGGAGGTGGGGGAGTAGGAGGTGTGAGGTGAAAGGGGGAAAGGGGGGCAGAGATGAGGAAGGTTGAGGTGAGCAGGAGGTGTGGGGTGAAGGAGGGGGGCAGAGTAGAGGGAGGTGAGGGAGCAGGAGGTGTGGGGTGAGGGAGGGAGGCGGAGTAGAGGGAGGTGAGGTTGCAGGAGGTGTGAGGTGAAGGAGGGGGGCTGAGTAGAGGGAGGTAAGGGAGTAGGAAGTGTGAGGTGAAGGAGGGAGGCAGAGTAGAGGGCGGTGGGGGAGCAGGAGGTGTGAGGTGAAGGAGGGGGGGCTGAGTAGAGGGAGGTGAGGGAGCAGGAGGTGTGAGGTGAAGGAGGGAGGTGAGGGAGCAGGTGGTGTGAGGTGAAGGAGGGAGGCAGAGTAGAGGGCGGTGGGGGAGCAGAATTTGTAGGGGGAAGGAGGGAGGCAGAGTAGAGGGAGGTGGGGGAGCAGGAGGTGTGAGGTGAAGGAGGGAGGCAGAGTAGAGGGAGGTGAGGGAGCAGGAGGTGTGAGGTGAAAGGGGGGGGGCAGAATAGAGGGAGGTGGGGGAGCAGGAGGTGTGAGGTGAAGGAGGGGGGCAGAGTAGAGGGAGGTGAGGGAGCAGGAGATGTGAGGTGAAGGAGGGAGGCAGAATAGAGGGAGGTGAGGGAGCAGAATTTGTGGGGTGAAAGAGGGGGGCAGAGTAGAGGGAGGTGGGGGAGCAGGATGTGTGAGGTGAAAGGGGGGGAGGCAGAGTAGAGGGAGGTGGGGGAGTAGAGGTGTGAGGTGAAAGGGGGAAAGGGGGGCAGAGTAGAGGGAGATGGGGAGGTGAGGGAGCAGGAGGTGTGGGGTGAAGGAGGGAGGCAGATTAGAGGGAGGTGAGGGAGCAGGAGGTGTGAGGTGAAAGGGGGAGGCAGAGATGAGGGAGGTTGAGGGAGCAGGAGGTGTGAGGTGAAAGAGGGAGGCAGAGTTGAGGGAGGTGGGGGAGCAGGAGATGTGAGGTGAAGGGGGGAGGCAGAGTAGAGGGAGGTGGGGGAGCAGTAGGTGTGGGGTGAAGGAGGGGGCAGAGTAGAGGGAGGTGAGGGAGCAGGAGGTGTGAGGTGAATGAAGGAGGCAGAGTAGAGGGAGGTGAGGGAGCAGGAGATGTGAGGTGAAGGGGGGAGGCAGAGTAGAGGGAGGTGGGGGAGCAGTAGGTGTGGGGTGAAGGAGGGGGCAGAGTAGAGGGAGGTGAGGGAGCAGGAGGTGTGAGGTGAAGGAGGGGGCAGAGTAGAGGGAGGTGGGGGAGCAGTAGGTGTGGGGTGAAGGAGGGGGCAGAGTAGAGGGAGGTGAGGGAGAAGGAGGTGTGAGGTGAAAGGGGGAGGCAGAGTAGAGGGAGGTGGGGGAGTAGGAGGTGAAAGGGGTAAAGGGGGGCAGAGTAGAGGGAGGTGGGGGAGCTGGAGGTGTGAGGTGAAGGAGGGAGGCAGAGTAGAGGGAGGTGAGGGAGCAGGAGGTGTGAGGTGAAGGATGGGGCAGAGTAGAGGGAGGTGGGGGAGCAGGAGGTGTGAGGTGAAGGAGGGAGTCAGAGTAGAGGGAGGTGAGGGAGCAGGAGGTGTGAGGTGAAGGAGGGAGGCAGAGTAGAGGGAGGTGAGGGAGCAGGAGGTGTGAGGTGAGAGGGGGGGAGGCAGAGTAGAGGGAGGTGGGGGACTAGGAGGTGTGAGATGAAAGGGGGAAAGGGGGGCAGAGTAGAGGGAGTAGGAGGTGTGAGGTGAAGGGGGGGGGCAGAGTAGAGGGAGGTGAGGGATCATAGGAATAAAAGCTATTATATGGTGTGACTGTTCTTGGGGCCAACAAAAGAAGTGAAGATAATTTTTAAGGAGATGATCACTTGTCTCCGTTACGTTCATGATAATTTTTTTACGATTTTGCTGTAGTTATTCTTAATTATATTGATTTGGCTTATCAGTTTTTGTGTTTTTGTTGTTTGTTTTTCTTTCAATTGGCGAATTTGTTCCTTGAGCCAAACATTGATACTACGGATGATGTGGCAAAGGCTCTGACTGTGACCGAGATTGAACAGTAATTATTCTTGTAAAGCCTCTATATCACCTCATATGTTCTTATTTTGTGGTTACCAAGTATCATTTATCATACCATTTCCCTGTTGTTCTTGTTGTCATCCTCCACCAATTTGCCCTTTGTTACAATGTGTAAGTGTAATAAACTGACAAACAGATATGTAACTAAGAGGAGTAGTAACATTATTAAGATAAAAATGTATACTTCCTCAGGCTCTCCACTGAATTATTAATATATATATATATATATATATATATATATATATATATATATATATATATATATATATATATATATATATATATATATATATGCTGATAACACGAATTACACGAAAGCGCTTGGGAACTTCGTGTTTTCTTCTTTCCTGGTGGTTATCAGCATATACCTAGATCACGCGCACCTACAGTGACTTACTTGCATATATATATATATATTTATATATTTCATGTAAATCCACAATGAAAACGTGGATAAGATAAATCTTGATATAATCACACGGGAAAAGGGAAACAACGGAGCACCTTAGCTTTCGTCTTTATTCAAGCTAAGGTGCTTCATTGTTTCCCTTTTCCCGTGTGATTTTCTCAAGATATATAAATATATATATATATTATATATATATATATATATATATATATATATATATATATATATATATATATATATATGTTAAGATAAACTCCAGAGCCGGGCATTAAAAGTTTTTCGCGAGATTTGCGCGATCCATGAATTTTGATGAGTCACGGCAGAAAATGGTGACCAAAAATGGTAAAACAAAAGAACATGCAGTTGGACGGCTCAATACAAAGGAAAGGTTTATACTCTACCTGCAACTTATCAGTTTGTTCTCTCAGTGTGAAGAGTACAATTTGCATATAGATGACTAAAAAAAAAAACTAGTGTGTTTTTCTACTCCCGCTGTTGTTGGACTTTTTCATTCATGTCTTTTTTGTGGGGGTATAGTTGAAAACTTTCTCCCTGTCCTTTTTTTTTACTACTAAGCTTCTTCTTTGAACTAAACACGAATATACAGTACAACTCGTGTTATCTTTACTATGACAGAAATTGCTGAAAAAAACTGTTTTCTGTCGGTATTTTAATCAAGTTATTTTCTGAAAAGTTTGTGTATTAATTCATGTAATAAAGTCGATGTTATGGTACATTTGTATTATATGTATTTTAAATGATATGCGTAAGGGAGCCACTTGAGATGACAACTGTGGGTAGACATAAAACTACTAAAAGTTATCCCTGACAACGAAAGGTCAATTGGACACTCTCTTATTCCCTGAACAAGACAAAAATTGAATTACCCTTGTAATTATCAACTTCTTTCGATATTTCCTTGGAAATTACTTTCTGCTTCATTTTTTAGACGAGACATCAAATATTTCAAGAGAAATTTCGTCTTGGGACACAATACAGTACAGTACACGCAATGAGTCTCTTGATGACGCCTCGGGCACTCAACTCTCTCCTCTCCTTGCATCCTTTATAGTCTATATCGTGGTCCAGCGCCTTGGGAGGTTGTCGAGTGTACAGTTCTATAGTCTGCATCGTGGTCCAGCACCTGTGGAGGTTGTCGGGTGTATAGTTCTATAGTCTATATCGTGGTCCAGTGCCTTGGGAGGTTGTCGGGTGTACAGTTCTATAGTCTGCATCGTGGTCCAGCACCTGTGGAGGTTGTCGGGTGTATAGTTCTACAGTCTATATCGTGGTCCAGTGCCTTGGGAGGTTGTAGGGTGTACAGTTGAATAGTCTATATTGCATGGTCTAGACTCTAGCGCCTGGGGAGGTTGTCTGGTGTACAGTTCTACTAGAGTCTATATCGTGGTCCAGTGCCTTGGGAGGTTGTCGGGTGTACAGTTCTATGGTCTATATTGCGTGGTCAAGCGCCTGGGGAGGTTGTCGGGTGTACAGTCTTATAGTTACCGACATAACACTATCTCGAGGCTTTAATTTTCCACCTTTAGAAGATCGTGTGTAGCCGTCAAGCTCTTCCTCTCCTTCAACCCTTAAATACAAACATTATTAGTGGTATAACATTATGGTTGCAGTGTCGTGATGCTGATGATCACTCCCTTCCCCATTCCTTTACCTATCAAATTATTCTGCAAAATTGGGAAGTTTGAGTCACGAATTAATTGAGCCCAGCATATAGATCACATTCCACAACCACATTTCCTCTACCTGACAAGTCTTAAAACCTTACCATAGTGAAACCGAGCTTCACTCAGTTTCTCTAATCTTTAAGTCTTTTATTACTTGGGTAGTGCTGCCGTCATATTATAGTGTATGTTTGAGTGTCTCTTGTCTTTTCAGTTTCCTCGTAAATTGTAATATCTGACGATCTAGTACGGTGGTAAATTAATTTTCAGATGTAATATCCATGATTTTGTAAGAATGTAACGTGCATAGTTATAGTGAAGCAAGGGGTCGGTCCTCAAATCATTGTATGTATTATTTACATGAAACAATAACCGGGAAATAAATACCTTTCGATAAACGTAGAATATTGAGTTACTATACTACAGCTGTGCTATAGTTGGGAAAAAGTAAATTCGTCCGTCAAATTCTGGACACATGAAAGGTGGGCCTTTGTACCTAAAAATTGGCATGAAATTTTTTTTCAATCAGAGAACTAGAATGACTGGAATACAACTGTACCTAAAAACTTTTTTTCATATTACGAACATACCCACCCACCCCGCCCGCACGCCCCTCGCAAGCACACACATACTTCTTGACAACCACTATTTAATATTTCTTATTTCCTGTCTCGTTATTTTCGTGTTTACTTTTCTTTGTCACTTATAAAGTAAATAACTGATTTTTTTCAGATTCACAAATAAATATCTAAATCAACAAGTAAATAAAACGTTTAATACAATGTATTTGATATAATATCAGCGAAAAAAGTGTTTGTCAGCGACCATCACAGCTGGACACGTCAGTATAATGCCTGGATTACAGTTGTCACTGCCAATGTGTTTCACAGTATGCACTAATCTCTCACTAGTTCGTTCTGGTTACAACGCAAATTAGAAGTAAAAAAAAAAATAGTTGTAAAGCGGGGTAAAAAATTTCTATATATGGTGATCATTGAAACTGAACTCATAACTCACACGAGAGCCAATATCAATTATTGCCCAAACTAACGTACTTCAAGCACCTAAATATTTACGAAAATGAACACAATGATTCCAATTACAAAAAATACATTAAGAAGAAAATGTTTTGTCTCGTAGAGTTGTTCATATTCTTAAAATTAATGTTACCAACGAAAACATTTCTGGAACCACTGACAATATAGTTTTCCGTACAAATAATTTGCATTAGCAACTTACACGGCAATGAATGAGTGTTTAGTTGCATAAGCTATTTGGGTGTGTTGCACCTCGTGAGTGTAGAGAACACTAGTATGTGTTGCACCGCGTGAGTGTAGAGAACACCAGTATGTGTTGCACCTCGTGAGTGTTAAGGTGTAGGAGAACACCAGTATGTATTGCACCTCGTGAGTGTAGAGAACACCAGTATGTGTTGCACCGCGTGAGTGTAGAGAACACCAGTATGTGTTGCACCTCGTGAGTGTTAAGGTGTAGGAGAACACCAGTATGTGTTGCACCTCGTGAGACCTAAGGGAAAGTTTGTGGTTCCTCTTGAATATTCATGACTAAAACAATTAGGTAATTACGCAGACTGAGTTGTTATTGCATTTTTCCTCACTATCCTGGTTGTTGAAAAAAAAACAGTCCTTGTTACTGGACATGAAATTAGAGTTAAATGGAATCTAATGAAATTATATTTATTATTTTGAATTCATTCATTTTTATTGTTTCTTTTTTTTATAATCGACCAAACTGAATCAATGGATTCAAATTCGATTGAACGAGGCAGCTCTGCTAAACTCGAGGTACCCCACAGGATAGTCGTGTCCGTCATCAACTGATTCACAAACAGCTGTAAAAAATTATGATAAATGTGTTAGACACGAACGCCCTCTCCTCTGTTGTCTAGTTTCAGGGAGGATCTGGTTGTAGGTACAATCAGTAGTTTTATGCGTAAGACTTAGTAATAGGCTGAAGTTGTAGTTATAGGCAAAAGTTTTAGTTGTAGGAAAGAGTTGTGGTTGTAGGAAGAAAGTCTAATTACAGGTTTTAATTGCAGTTGTACGAATGAACGCTCGTTTAGGTAATACATGTACTCTATATTTAGGTAGAATCTCTATTTAGAGGAAGGCAGTCTAGTTGATGGTCTGGCTCCAGATAGAAGGTGTAGTTACAGGTAGAAGGTGTAGCTACAGTTAGAAGGAGTAGCTACAGTTAGAAGGTGTAGCTACAAGTAGGTGTACTTACAGGTAGAAAGTGTAGCTACAAGTAGAAGGTGTAGTTACAGGAAGAAAGTGTAACTACAAGTAGAAGGTGTAGCTACACGTAGAAGGTGTGGCTACAGGTAGAAGGTGTAGCTAGAGATAGAAGGTGTAGTTATAGGTAGAAAGTGTAGCTACAAGTAGAAGGTGTAGCTACAAGTAGAAGGTGTAGCTACAGGTAGAAGGTGTAGCTAGAGATAGAAGGTGTAGTTATAGGTAGAAAGTATAGCTACAAGTAGAAGGTGTAGCTACAAGTAGAAGGTGTAGCTACAGGTAGAAGGTGTAGCTACAGGTGGAAGGTGTAGCTACAGGTAGAAAGTGTAGATACAGGTAGAAGGTGTAGCTACAGGTAGAAAGTGTAGCTATAGGTAGAAGGTGTAGCTACAGGTAGAAGGTGTACCTACAGGTAGAAGGTGTAGCTACAGGTTGAAGGTGTAGCTACAGGTCGAAGGAGTAGCTACAGTTAGAAGGTGTAGCTACAAGTAGGTGTACTTACAGGTAGAAAGTGTAGCTACAAGTAGAAGGTGTAGTTACAGGAAGAAAGTGTAACTACAAGTAGAAGGTGTAGCTACACGTAGAAGGTGTGGCTACAGGTAGAAGGTGTAGCTAGAGATAGAAGGTGTAGTTATAGGTAGAAAGTGTAGCTACAAGTAGAAGGTGTAGCTACAGGTAGAAAGTGTAGATACAGGTAGAAGGTGTAGCTACAGGTAGAAAGTGTAGCTATAGGTAGAAGGTGTAGCTACAGGTAGAAGGTGTACCTACAGGTAGAAGGTGTAGCTACAGGTTGAAGGTGTAGCTACAGGTCGAAGGTGTAGCTACAGGTCGAAGGTGTAGCTACACGTTGAAGGTGTAGTTACAGAGAGAAGGTGTAGCTACAGGTAGAAGGTGTAGCTACAAGTAGAAGGTGTAGCAACAGGTAGAAGGTTTAGCTACAGTGGAAGGTGTAGCTACAGGTAGAAGGTGTATCTGGAGGTAGCAGCCTTACTCTGCAGGTGAGGCCAGGAGCGTCACAGCTAATGTGGCGTTGCTGTTATTGAAAATCTTTACCTGCTCGGGGTTGCTTATTGTGGTTGTTTCCTTGGCTATGTATTAGGCACTGCCGGTGCTAAGAGCACATATTGGGCCCCATCCAGGAGGCGAGGCTCCGTGCCCTGGGCGGGGATGGGCCAGGGAACGCCTTAGTGGTCCAAAGTGGTCTGTTGTGGTGGGGTAATATTCCACGTTGGGATTCTTGGGTTACGCGCCACCAGTATTGCTGAGCGAGGAAGCGGGCACTTAGGTAATGCTTCCTGTAGTGTGTGTGTGTGTGTGTGTGTGTGTGTGTGTGTGTGTGTGTGTGTGTGATCCCTTCTTTGATTTACCGTTAAAAAAAATTAACACAAAAAATGTCTCAACTCTCTCTGATTGTCACTGTTCCACAACACACTCTTCCTTTCTTGATACTTTCCCACAACACACTTTTTCATAACACAATTTCTCACAACACTTTCTTACAACTCGCTTTCATCTTCTATACATCATTCTCCCTTAATACACCTTGTTTTCCTGTCCATCACACCGCTATTGTTTCACACACACACACACACACACACACACACACACACACACATCATCCTTGACCACCGAAGGGTCAAGACGCACCCGGTGCTGCTCTAGCAGCAGCCACGTCAACTGTTATGTTGGCCCATACCAACTCCCTCCCCTGAACACCTCCTCCCCACCGGAATATCAACACGTTCTCGCCAGAAGTTACTATTTCATTTAGGAAAGGAATGGAACCAGTGTTGAATAGTGGTGAACAGTGCTTAAGTCAGTGAAAAACAACTCTGCAGTAACAGCTGAGTCTTACCCAAGCTAACCTTCACTCAGTGAGGTCCCAGGTACCCAGTGATAATTGCCCCTGAGACTCCACAACACCAGCTATGTGTTAATACGTCCACAATAGGGAGGCCTGGGACCACACCTCACTCACTTGAGTGAGTGAGGTCCTGTGACACCAGACCACGTGGTGTCCCCATGATGCTACGACACCACGTAGTGAATGAGTTGCTACAGCATCATGTGAGGTTCCTCATAACACAATCTGTGAGGGAATTACTACGCCACGTGATGCCCCTCATAACACCATCCGTGAGGGAATTACTATACCATGTGATGCCCCTCATAACACCATCTGTGAGGGCATTATTACACCACATCAGGCCCCTCATACACCATCTGTGAGGGAATTACTACACCACATCAGGCCCCTCATAACACCAACTGTGAGGGAATTACTATATTATCAGGCCCATCATACACCATCTGTGAGGGAATTACTACACCACGTCACGCCCCTCATAACGCCACCTGTGAGGGAACTACTCTCCACGTGACGCCTCAGCTCACATGATCTACGTGACCTCTACTGTAAACATTAATCTGTATGTTCACTGTATGTTCCCTTACCTTTCTCTAATGAAGGCGTTTGTTAAACCACCAATGTCAATGTATGTATTAAGTCATTTTTGTCCAATGTATATTTTCAGCTTTTGGGCTGTAGAACTTTTTCAGAACTTATTCAATAAACAGCGAGTGAGCATTAACGGCACTATATCCCATTGGAGCAACGTCACTAGTGGAGTTCCCCAAGGCTCAGTACTTGGACCATTATTATTTATTATATACATAAACGACATAGATATTGGCATAGACAGCAACATAAGTAAATTTGCTGATGACACTAAAATAGGACGTGTAATTAAATCTGACGAGGACTACGTAAAACTACAGGAAGATCTAAACACATTTTTCGAATGGTCTGAAAAATGGCAGATGAAATTCAATGTCGACAAGTGTAAAGTACTCAGTATAGGAGATGTAAACAGGGAAACAAGTTACCAGATGAACAACGATGCCATTGTGAAATCCGACTGCGAGGGAGATTTAGGAGTGATGATAAGTAGGAATATTAAGCCAAGTAACAATGTGTTTTTGCTCATAACAAGGCTAATAAAGTACTTGGGTTCATACAAAGGACTGTTAGTTACAAGACAAGCGAGGTCATCTTAAGATTATATCTTGCGATTGTGAGACCTCACCTGGATTACGCAGTTCAGTTCTGGTCACCGTATTACATTGGGAAACGAAAAAAAATGACAATATGGTCAGAGTCCCAAACTTTCGGTTGGCGGATTATCAGGGGTTAAGAAGGTACCTAGGTGAGCTCACCTGGGAACAGTCAGGTCATTCCCCAGGAGGAAAGGGTGAGGTCACAGATGACACAACAATTGATCATGACTATATTATATTCACTAGTATACTACGTAAAGCACAAGAACAAAATATACCATACAGAAAAATTAGGTGAAATGAGAATGAGCCAAGGTGGATGACCAGAAAAGTTAAACATGACATAGGAATAATGAAAGGAATTTATAAGAAGTAAAGGGAGGAGGAGCAGCAGCTCAGAAATAGGTATAATGAACTATCTAGGAATGTTAAGAAAAATGTAAGGAAAGCAAAGAGAGACTATGAAATCAGAATAGCAAGAGAATCCAAGGCGAATCCCAAGGGATTTTTCCAGGTATATAGAACAAAGGTCAAGGACAAAGTTGGGCCTTTAAAGCCAGGGAGGGGGGAAGTGATCAATGGCAGTGAGGAAATAAGCAAAGCATTGAACAGCTACTTTTTATCAGTTTTCTCATAAGAAATTCTCGAGGAAATTCCAGAGGTGGAACTGATATTTAAGGGAAAGGAAGAAGAGAAATTAAAGAATATCACTATCAGAAAAGAGGATGTTCTTAAGAGGATAAATAAATTAAAGAAGACAAAATCCCCAGGACTGGATGAAGTTTTCCCTCGAGTCTTGAAAGAGTGTAGGGAACAGATTAGCGGACCCCTCGTAAATTTATTTACAAAATCATTAGATACGGGAGTTGTGCCAGACTTGTGGAAACAGGCAAATGTAATACCCATATTCAAAAAGGGAGACAGCATCAGCGTCAAATTACCGGCCGATCAGTTTGACGTCAGTAGTGGGGAAATTTCTTGAATCAATGACAGGCTGTCCCCAATTTACAACAGGGTTAAGTTCCTGGACCCATAGTTTATGTTAGGTTAAAGCCCATACAAAACAACAATAATATCCCATACATAACAAATAATGTAAATAAAGTGATGTTAAACAAAATATAATGATGAAAATAATTTAAAAAATGGGATTTTAATTACAAGTTTTTGTGGTGAATGTATTGGGATCCCGTTCATAAGTGCGGGTGATGGTAAGTCGGACGGTCGTAACTAGGGGACTGCCTGTATAGCAAATAGCATCCAATTGCATTTAGAGAAAAGCAAATTAATCTACGACTCTCAACATGCGTTTACAAAGGGAAAATCTTGTCTAACAAATCTGCTGACGTTTATTAGGAAAGTCTTCGAGGTAGTAGATAATGACGAAAATTACGATGTTATTTACTTAGACTTTAGCAAAGCAGTTGACAGAATACCGCATCAGAGGCTTCTGAGAAAAGTTAAGGCTCATGGTATCGAGGGGAAAGTTTTAAATTGGATAAAATCAAGGCTCACCGATAGAACGCAGAGGGTTAGCGTAGATGGTGTCAAATCTGAGTGGGGCTGTGTAACCAGTAGGGTTCCCCAGGGGTCAGTACTAGGCCCACTCTTGTTCATAATCTACATAAACGATCTAGATACTGGGATCAGCAGTGACATAAGCAAGTTTGTGAATGACACCAAAATAGGGCGGCAGATTAATTCAGGGCAGGATGCAAATGCACTACAGGAGGATCTGAATAAACTGCAGGGGTGGTCTGAAAAATGGCAAATGAAATTCAACACCAGCAAGTGCAGCGTACTTAATATTGGAAGAACAAATACTGTCAATGTATACAGCCTTAACAACATCAACCTAGAGAAGTCGACTTGTGAAAGAGACTTAGGGGTACTTGTAAGCCCGGACCTACGGCCTAGAAAACATTGCGTTAATGTTCGAAATAAGGCAAACAGAGTATTAGGTTTTATATCTAGAAGTATAAGTAATAAGAGTGCAAAGGTCTCATTCAAAAATATCTTGCGCTCGTCAGGCCGCACCTCGATTATGCGGTTCGGTTCTGGTGCCCTTATTATAGAATGGATATCAATTCACTGGATTCGGTGCAGTGAAGACTGACGAAAATGATTCCGGGTCTTAGAAATCTACCATATCAAGATAGGTTAAAGAAACTAAACTTGCATTCCCTAGAAAAGACGAAGAGTGCTGGGAGATATGATAGAAGTATTTAAGTGGGTGAAAGGAATCAATAAAGGAGATATAGATAAAGTTCTTATAAAATCCGAGCAGGATTGGACTCGTAGCAATGGATTTAAGTTTGATAAGCTTTGGTTTAGGAGGGAGATAGGAAGGAACTGGTTCACAAATAGGGTGGTGGACGAGTGGAACAAGCTTAGCAACTTTGTAGTAAGTGCTGGAACGCTGGAAAGTTTTAAAAGGAGGCTAGATAGATTCATGGATGATAAAGAGTGGTAGTAACTCTCGACAGGAGCTGCCATGCACAGGCCAACCAGCCTATTGGAGACTCCTTATTTTCTTATGTTCTTCTGTTCTTATTACAGAATGGATATAGAATCCTTGGAAAGAATCGAGAGGAGAATGACAAGACTAATCCCGGGCATTAGAAACCTTGAGTACAGAGACAGGTTAAAGCATCTTCATTTGCACTCCCTCGAGAGACGTAGAGCGAGGGGCGATATGATAGAGGTGTATAAATGGAAGTCAGGGCTAAACAAAGGGGACATTACAAAGGTACTCAAACTATCCATCCAGGAGCGAACTCGTAACAATGGTTTTAAATTAGACAAATTTAGATTTAGGCGCGAAATAGGTAAACACTGGTTTGGAAACAGAGTAGTGGATGAATGGAACAAGTTACCAAATATCATCATTAACTCGAATATGCTGGATAGCTTCAAACATAGTTTGGATGCTTATATGAGCAATAGGGGTTGGGTGTAAATGGGACTGCCCAGTATGGGCCAATAGGCCCGCTGCAGTTTCCCCCATTCTTATGTTCTTATGTTCTCCCTGCTATGCCATTTGTTATTACCTCTCACTTTCACTGCCTTCAGTTACCCAGCAGAACATTCCTCCTTTCTCCTATAACTCAATACTCCATAGTCCTCCTCTTCTCGTTTCACCTCCTTTCGAGACGGAGAAACTTGGTAGGAACCAAAGACCTTCCCGACAGAGGACAAAAGACTAGTTGGTATCTCGAGGAGCAAATCTTAGTTGGTCTCACTTGCCAAATTTCACAATACCTCAGGAAAAGAAAGAGTTGTTGCTTCAGTTGATGTTCTCACTGTCTCTCTTGTGTGTGTGTGTGTGTAATAATAATAATAATAATAAACGGTTTATTGAAAAAGTTTGCAGCCCGAAGGCTGAAAATATACATTAGACATAAATGACTTATTACATACATTGGTGATTTAACAAAAGCCTTCATTAGAGAAAGGTGAAGGAACATACAGTGAACATACAGATTAATGTTTACACACGTAGATCATGTGAGCTGAGGTGTTGAACAGCAGACACATAGTGTAGAAACTCCCTCACAGATGGCGTTATGAGGGGCATCAGGTGGAGCACTAGTTTCCTCACAGGTGGTGTTATGAGGGGCCTGATGTGGTGTAGTAATTCCCTCACAGATGATGTATGAGGGGCCTGATGTGGTGTAGTAATTCCCTCACAGATGGTGCTACGAGGGGCCTGATGATGTAGTAGTTCCCTCACAGATGGTGTTATGAGGGGCCTAATGTGGTGTAGTAATTCCCCCACAGATGGTGTTATGAGGGGCCTTATGTGGTGTAATAATTCCCTCACAGATGGTGTTATGAGGGGCATCACGTGGTGTAGTAATTCCCTCACAGATGGTGTTATGAGGAACTTCACATGATGCTGTAGCAACTCATTCACTATGTGGTGTTGTTACATCGTGGGGACACCACGTGGTCTGTTGTTACATCGTGGGGACACCACGTGGTCTGTTGTCACAGGACTTCACTCACTCAAGTGGGTAAGGTGTTGTCCCAGGCCTCTCTATTGTGGAGTCTCAGGGGAATTATCACTGGGTACCTGGGACCTCACTGTGTGAAGGTTAGCTTGGGTAAGACTCAACTGTAACTGCCGAGTTGTTTTTCACTGACTTAAGCACTGTTCACCACTATTCAACACTGGTTCCATTCCTTTCCCAAATGAAATAGTGACTTCTGGCGAGAACTTGTTGATATTCCGGTGGGGAGGAGGGTTCAGGGGAGGAAGCTGGTATGGGCCAACATAATAGTTGACGTGGCTGCTGCTGAGCAGCGCCAGGTGCGTCTGACCCGTCTTGACCTGTCGGTGGTCAAGGATGAAGTGTGTGTGTGTGTGTGTGTGTTATAGAATAACATTAACTTTTCACTTTGTAAATGAGTATAAAATTGAGGTTTGTGGACAAAGGCACTATAAACTTCAGTATTGCCTCTTTCTCTCACTTTCCATATACAACGTTACTGTTACCTTATACCTTTATCAAAAAATTATATCAATGCATTTGATCTTCATTAATTGTTCATGAAAATTCGCCTTTAGTCCCAGAAAAAAATAAGACCAAAACTTTTCTGTTCTCTGTATACGATAAACTACATAACTGCTTCATGATAAAAAATTGCAGAGAAAAAAAATTACATATGCCCTTAGACTATAATTCAGGGTATTTCAATATGCTGAATCAGAATACGAAATCAAAAGTAACATACAAAAAATAAGGTTTTTAGATAATTAACCTAATCTATGTTCATCATGAAACTGAAAAATGATGTTTATTTAGTAAAGAGAGAGAGAGAGAGAGAGAGAGAGAGAGAGATACTCCCGTGCGTCGGGGGCAGTGGTGTAAACAACAGGTGGATCTGCTCTAAGTATTTCACATAATTACAAAAGCACAGTGAACACGTCAGACAGCTGATGGACTTTTAAGATACGAAAAGGTCAACGGAACACTTGGAGTGAGCTAGTAGTGGAAGGGAAGTTTGGACTTTGCCATAAAATCGAGTGAAAAGTTGAATCCTCAGTCCAAAACCTTCCCTTGACCACAGTCTCGGTGTCTGCGAATTCGCACTTGGGAGTGAGTGACGTCACTTAGCAACGAGTCCTTAGTAACCGAACCACTACATAACCAAGATACGCACCACACCTCAGAACTACTAGCTCACACTCTTGCCAAAAGTGTCTTTATATGATTGTGCAGAAACAGTACGGTCACTTACATCTAATGAAATTAATAGGCTCACCAATGCTCAACTGAAACGTGCCTTAACTGCAATAGTTAATGCCGAGAGAAGTGATGAACCACCAAATTCTGTCTGACTCGTGGAGCTTCGGAGTTTCAAATAGGAGTTAGCTGAGATGAAAGGACTGAAGTAAGAGGTGAAATGTTTATCCGACAGGCTGGACCAAGCTTATGAAATTATTCACCAACAGCAATTATTCCTGGAATCATTGGATAATAAGGAACGGCGACTAAACTTGGTGATGACAGGATTGTCAGATGATGCTGATGAAACGGGAGCGACGGACAACGATAAGATACGAAAGGTACTGGAGGCTGCGGGATATCAGGATGCCGTCGACCTAGTGAATTGGGAGGTGAGGCGGCTGGGCCAGCCCAACGAACGCAAGAAGAGACCGATTCCTGTAATGGTAGAGTACCAGAGGAAGAGAGACAGTATTTTGAGAGTGGTAAAACAGCTTCAAAACGCTGGAGAACCAATGTTGACTATATTTATTAAGAAGGATGTCCACCCAGCCACGAGGAAGGATGCAGCACGTCTTCGGATGCGGGAACGGGAAGAAAAGGAGAAACCTAAAAATGTTGGAGTGAATATATATTATGATTGGAAGAATCGAGTGTTGCGGAGGGACGGCGTCATCACAGAGAGGTATTCACCTTTTTTTTTCTAACTAGTAGACAACATGACGCTGTTTACAAGTTCAAATTGTGTTCATGGAATATCGCCGGACTTAAGGATAAACTTCAGGAAACAAATATTTTGAAATTTGTTCTCAATTTCGACAGTTTGGCGAATAGAAACAAATAAATATTTTCAAATGAGTGTACCTGGATTTAATGTTTATACCAATGTATCAAAGGAAGGCCATCTCAGAGGAGGAGTAGTGATGCTTGTTTGCTGCAAATTATCAGAAAACATCTGTGTAGACGCCGATACTGAAGGCCAGATCTGGGTGGTGATGTCGGGGTCACCGAGCCTCAGGCTAGGTGGCGTGTACATACCTCCAGAGGATTCACTGTATTACCAGCCATCACACTGCGGTGCACTTGCTGCGCACACTGTGGGACCCGGGAAAGTGATCGCGATCGGAGATTTCAACGCGAGGGTTGGAGAGCCGCGCATCACGGATCAGAATGGTGACTTATATGAGTACAGCGGAGTAAAGGATTATACTGTCAATAACCACGGCAGAGCACTGGTAAATATGTGTATCAATAACTCTATGGTTGTAGCTAACCGCCTAACATGTAACGGAAAACAGTTAGAAGGCGAGTTATCATTTAAACGAAGGGATACATGGATATCTGAAATTTACTTGTGTATCACGAAGGATGAATGCATTAAATTAATTGAAGAATTGGTTGTGTGTCAGGATGTTGGAGGCACCGACCACGCCCCACTCTGCATCACGTTAATAAGCGACAACAATAATTCTGTGTCAGCGGCCCAGCTGTTAGAGAGGTCATCAGCTTTAGGACATTCATACTACCGACCACCGACACAGCACAAATTATGGAAGAGTCTGTGTCATCAAGCAATTGGCAAAGAGCTGGCGAATGCACTACGGGACGTGGAACCACCCAACGTGAGTGGTGGCGAGGACGTCGGCGCAGCTATCTCAGAGCGATGTCACATCATTATGAACACAGCTAACAGGTTCGCGAAGCAACAACCAGGATATGGAAACGTGTGGGACGAGGCTCAACCGCGATTGAAAAGATTATTGGATGAAAACGACTGTAAATTGATTTGGAAATCGATTAGTTGGAAAGGAAACATTGAATTATGTAATGTGGAACAACCGGATGTTGAACAATTTCAAGAACATTTTGAAAAACTTTTAAACCCAACGAACGTCCAAGACATAGGATTTGACGATGGTGAAGAGAATGGTCTCTACATACCGGTATTAGATGACCCGTTTACAATTCAAGAATTGGACCAGGTTATTACAAGCAGGAACAAAAACAAGAATTACAGTGGAATATACCCAGGCATAATTAGTAAACTACCTGCATCATGGATATTGTTTATCTTGACAATATTTGATGTTGTGTTCACTGGCATATAGTATCCGATGATGTGGCGTTATAACAAACTGGTTGTTTTGTTTAAGTCTGGAAACAGAATGGTGTGTAATAACTATAGAAGAATTAGCATAATTGATAATCTAGCGAAAAAATATGATACGTTAATATTGAACAGATTTCGATTATGGTGTAATATAGATAAATGTCAAGCTGGTGCACAAAAAAGTAGAGGATGTTTTGAACAGATTATTGCTTTAAGGTTATTATGTGATTATGCTGTTTATAAAAAAGCTATGTTATATGGGTTATTTATAGATTTTAGTAAAGCTTATGACAGAATCCCTCGTAGGAAGCTGATAGACCAACTTAAGAGTTTAGGATGTGAAAAAAGTAATGCTAAAAGCGATAAAGTCCATGTAAACTTGTACAAAAAATGTATTAAAAGCAGCAATAGTTGATGCGTCTATCGGGGTCCGCCAGGGAGCTCCGACGAGCTGTTTATTGTTTATTATATATATTGATCATATGATATAAATGATAAAGAGAACAACTGCTACAGACGGTTTCTTGGGTAACTTACATGGTTTACTATTGATGGATGATGCTGTAATACTGGCAACAAATAGGGAGATGTGTATAAAGAAACTCAGCATTGTATTACAATATTGTAAAGACTATGGAATGGTGATAATTGAAAAGGTTTTGTTTTTTTGTAGTTAACAGCCAAGAAAAAGATAAATTTTGTCTGACGATAGAGGAAATTGATATGAGCTATACCCCCAGGTACTTGTACCTCGGGGCTTGGTTCACCGACTCTGGAAAAATGAAGAGTGTACTGTCCTTGGACCAGACAGCAAGTGAAGCCACGGTCAATAAGTTTTCCATTTTGTGTGCAGCCAACACACAAATGCCATTTGTATATAAGAAAAAAGTATTAGATTCTTCAGTAACATCATCATTATTGTACGGTTCTGAGTCGTGGCTGACCAATTAACTTGAAATGATTGGAAAGACAATATAATAAAGTGGTGAAGATGCTTGTTAGGTGTGAGGAAAAACACGAGTATGAATCTGTGCATGATCGAGTCAGGTATTCCCCCAGTGCAAGACATTATAGTAAAGAGGAGATGCAAGTTTATGAAATCAAAACATGAGATAATGGACATGGAACAACCTCTTCATTTTGTATATGATTTATGTAGGATAGCAAATACACCAGGATTTAGATTCATGGCGAGAGCAATTACCTTAGATTGTAACACAGACCCATTAGACAGAGTGGCGAATCTGGTAACGGAGAGGTCAGCTGGCGCTACAAAATTTGCTACATACATATCCGATCTGAACCCTTTTATGATAGTGCATGAGGTACACTTAAGTAAAAAAATTATCCCGGATTCTCAGCGGGAGTCGTTCACCAGGCTGAGACGAATGTAACACAACCTTAAGTAGAGACAGGCAGGTGGAGTCGCACACCAGAAGAGCTGAGAGTATGTACAAAGTGAACGGCATGTGTTGATTGATTGTCCACTCTCTGCAGATTGACGTGAAAGGCATCATATGCTGACTTTCTCCAGTATCAGTGAACTTTTAAATGAAAATGTATATGAACCTGAATTATGTAATTATGTACACGAGATACTTGGAATTTATAGTTAAGTTTGAAATTGTCCCTTACATGTTATGTTTTTATTTAAAATATTTTGTTGGACAAATGGGTTTTGATTTTTTTTTTATATTTACCATGTATTTATACTTTTGTCAATAAACTACTAACTAACTACTAGTGAGTTGAAGCACGTAGCTGAGGCCTCTCTACCGGTGTGGATTCAAAGGTCAGGAAAACTCCGACAACATCTGCATGAAACTCCGACAACACCTGTATGAAACCTCTACAACAGAAGTGCCAAGAATATAACATGGACCTCTCTAGTTATTGAATAATAAGCAAGGCTGTGTTCCAGCATATACTCGTACTCCATTGTACGTGATAAACTTCTTCTCAGTTACCTACAAAAGATATGGCTTCACTGTCAACCGGATGAAGATCAAAGTGAAGTACCAATCAGGTTTGTGGACATCCAAACACGCCACTGTCGAGGGATACACTCTGCCAGCAATGGAAAAATTTTATTATATAAGTTCTCCAAATAGATTTGACTTATTATGAAATTAAGTGAAGAGAGACCTGCAGACACAAACATTTCCCGCCTCTTAGAATACATTCACCCAACCACCTGGGACGAGGTTAGTCCTACTGTTCTGGTAGACGAGTAAACCACACTAAGGCTCTTTACCAATAGTTAACTCGAGTCTGCCAAGGAGTTTTGTTTATCCTTGCAACTCGATCCCTGACCATGCTTCCTGGATGATTTCTGATCAATGCAGTTGCTTGCTGCTAGCTGAAGGAACCAAATAAATGTTGCTGCTGTTTGCACGCTTACGGCCATGCTGAAGAATGTGTCAACTCAACAGGTGCAGGAAGGTCAAAAAGTCTCACTAAGCTCACATTAAATGATAAGTGCAGCAAAAACATGCAGTAGGAGGGTCGGCCTCGGTAAATATAATGGTATCAAGTGAAAAGTTCTTGCTTTAGATACAGAGCCCGTGTTAAACTGATGAAGTGTGGTATTTGGTCTGGGTGTGGCGCACAGTCTCCTACAGTGTGTTGTTTTGTTCTGGGTGGGGCTCACACAGTCCTCTGCAGTGTTGTTTGTATTGGGTGTGGCTCACACAGTCCCCTGCAATGTGTTGTTTGTTCTGGGTGTGGCTCACACAGTCTCCTGCAGTGTGTTGCTTGTTATAGGTGTGGCTCACACTGTCCCCTGCAGTGTGTTGTTTGTACTGGGTGTGGCTCACACAGTCCTCTGCAGTGTGCTGTTTGTTCTGGGTGTGGCTCAAACAGTCCCCTGCAGTGTGTTGTTTGTATTGGGTGTGGCTCACACAGTATCCTACAGTGTGTTGTTTGTACTGGGTGTGGCTTACACAGTCCCCTGCAGTGTGTTGTTTGTTCTGGGTGTGGCTCACACAGTCCCCTACAGTGTGTTGTTTGTTCTGGGTGTGGCTCACACAATCCTCTGTTGTGTGTTGTTTCTTCTGGGTATGGCTCACACATATCCCTGCAGTGTGTTGTTTGTATTGGGTGTGGCTCACACAGTCTCCTACAGTGTGTTGTTTGTACTAGGTGTGGCTCACACAGTCCCCTGCAGTGTGTTGTTTGTTCTGGGTGTGGCTCACACAGTCCCCTGCAGTGTGTTGTTTGTTCTGGGTGTGGCTCACACAGTCCCCTGCAGTGTGTTGTTTGTATAGGGTGTGGCTCATACAGTCTCCTGCAGTGTGGTGTTTGTTCTGGGCGTGGCTCACACAGTCTCCTGCAGTGTGTTGTTTATTCTGGGCGTGGCTCACACAGTCTCCTACAGTGTGTTGTTTGTCCTGGGTGTGGCTCACACAGTTTTCTGCAGTGTGTTGTTTGTTCTTGGTGTGGCTCACACAGTCTCCTGCAGTGTGTTGTTTAGTCTGGATGTGGCTCACAGTCTCCTACAGCGTGTTGTTTGTTCTGGGTGTGGCTCACACAGTCCCTTGAAGTGTGTTGTTTGGTGTGGGTGTGGCTCACACAATCTCCTACAGTGGGTTGTTTGTTCTGGGTGTGGCTCACACAATATCCTACAGTGTGTTGTTTGCTCTGGGTGTGATTCACACAGTCCCCTGAAGTATGCTGTTTGTTCTGGGTGTGGCTCATAGTCTCCTACAGTGTGTTGTTTGTTCTGGGTGTGGCTCACACATTACCTGAAGTGTATTGTTTGTTCTGGGTGTGGATCGCAGTCTCTTACAGTGTGTTGTTTGTTCTGGGTGTGGCTCACACAGTCTCCTACAGTGTGTTGTTTGTTCTGGGTGTGGCTCACACAGTCTCCTACAGTGTGTTGTTTGTTCTGGGTGTGGCTCACAGTCTCCTACAGTGTGTTGTTTGTTCTGGGTGTGGCTCACAAAGTCCCCTGAAGTATGTTGTTTGCTCTGGGTGTGGCTCACAGTCTCCTACAGTGTTTTGTTTGTTCTAGGTGTTATTTACACAATCTCTTACAGTATGTTGTTTGTCCTGGGTGTGGCTCACACAGTCCCTTGAAGTATGTTGTTTGTTCTGGGTGTGGCTTACAGTATCCTACAGTATGTTTTCTATTCTGGGTGTGGTTCACATAGTCTCCTACAATGTATTGCTTGTTGTAAGTGTGGCTCAAACAGTCCCCCGAAGCATGTTATTTGTTCTGCGTGTGGTTCACACAGTCCCCTGCAGTGTGTTGTTTGTTCTAGGTATGGCTCACACAATCCCCTGAAGTATGTTGTTTGTTCTGGGTGTGGCTCACAGTCTCCTACAATGTTTTGTTTGTTCTGCGTGTGGCTCACACAGTCTTCTGCAGTGTGTTGTTTGCTATGGGTGTGGCTCACATTCTCCTACAGTATGTTGATTGTTCTGGGTGTGGCTCACACAATCTCCTGTAATGTGTTGTTTGTTCTAGGTGTGGCTCACACAGTCTCCTACAGTGTGTTGTTTGTTCTGGGTGTGGCTCACACAGTCTCCTACAGTGCATTGTTTGTTCTGGGTGTGGCTCACAGTTTCCTGCAGTGTGCTGTTTGTTCTGGGTGTGGCTCACAGTCTCCTAAAGTGTGTTGTTTGTTCTGGGTGTGGCTCACACAGTACCTGAAGTATGTTGTTTGTGTTGGGTGTGGCTCACAGTCTCCTACCGTGTGTTGTTTGTTCTGGATGTAGCTCAAACAAACTCCTAAAGCGTGTTGTTTGTTCTGGGTGTGGCTCACACAGTCCCCTGAAGTATGTTGTTTGTTTTGAGTGTGGCTCACAGTCTCCTACAGTGTGTTGTTTGTTCTGGGTGTGGCTCACAGTCTCCTACAGTGTGTTGTTTTTTCTGGGTGAGACTCACAAAGTCCCCTGAAGTATGTTGTTTGCTCTGGGTGTGGCTCACAGTCTCCTACAGTGAGTTGTTTGTTCTGGGTGTTATTTACACAATCTCCTACAGCAGTGGTTCTCAACCTTGTTTGCCCCATGCACCCCTTTCACCATATGTCAGAATGTCATTCCCCCCTCGTTTCTAAGATTGTCTGCCAAATAATATGCATATAATACTGGAAATCCTTTATTTTTTCCATATTAGTAAATATACATTTACAATTTTACATGGATTATTTTTATAGTGGAGTCTTACAAATTAAATGCCAATTGAAAATGTTGATGGATTTATAAAACTTGAATAAAAGTAAAATAGTTTTTTTATATTTATAATGAATTACTTAACAGACCAAACTGAAGCATAATGCAAAAAACAAAAAGTTCAATAGAATACAAGGATATTGTAAATTTGTAATTAGTTTTATTCAGATGAAGATTACAGTCAATGAGAAACCTGTGATTGTTTTTCTTCGCCAATTCTGGAATACGCGGAGGAGTGCTTGAACGGGCACAACGCAGGTAATTTTCTACCTCTAATCTACTACGTTGCTTCGTTTTAATTTGCAACAGAGTTGAAAAGCCTGACTCACAAAGATATGTCGACACAAACCGAAGCAATGCACGGATAGCTCTTTCTGCCACTTTTGGGTAGGAATCGCGCATCAAGGGCCAAAATTCTGTGATTGATTTCTCATCGAACATATCTCTTGCTCCCGAATCAGTTCCCCCCCCCCCCCCTGAAAACCTGAATTCCCCCCCTGGGGGGAATTCCCCCCTGGTTGAGAACCCCTGTCCTACAGTATGTTGTTTGTCTGGGTGTGGCTCAGACAGTCTCCTACAGTGTGTTGATTGTTCTGGGTGTGGCTCACACAGTCTCCTGCAGTGTGTTGCTTGTTGTTGGTGTGGCTCACACAGTTCTCTGCAGTATGTCTTTTGTACTGGGTGTGGTTCACACAGTCCCCTGCAGTGTGTTGTTTGTTCTGGATGTGGCTCACACAGTCTCCTGCAGTGTGTTGTTTGTTCACGGTGTGGGTCATAGTCTCCTACAGTGTGCTGTTTGTTCTGGGTGTGGCTCACACAATCTATTACAGTATGTTGTTTGTTGTACAGGTGTGGCTCACACAATCTCCTACAGTGTGTTGATTGTACTGGATGTGGCTCACACAGTCCCCTGAAATGTGTTGTTTGTTCTGGGTGTGGCTCACACCGTCTCCTGCAGTGTGTTGTTTGTTCTGGGTGTGCCTCACAGTCTCCTAAAGTGTGTTGTTTGTTCTGGGTGTGACTCACACAGTACCTGAAGTATGTTGTTTGTTTTGGGTGTGGCTGACAGTCTCCTACAGTGTGTTGTTTGTTCTGGGTGTGATTCACACAGTACCTAAAGTATGTTGTTTGTGTTGGGTGTGGCTGACAGTTTCCTACAGTGTATTGTTTGTTCTTGGTGTGGCTCATACAGTCTCCTTCAGTGTGTTGTTTGTTCTGGGTGTGGCTCACACAGTCTCCTGCAGTGTGTTGTTTGTTCTGGGTGTGGCTCACAGTCTCCTAAATTGTGTTGTTTGTTCTGGGTGTGACTCACACAGTACCTGAAGTATGTTGTTTGTGTTTGGTTTGGCTGACAGTCTCCTACAGTGTGTTGTTTGTTCTGGGTGTGGCTCACACAGTCCCCTGAAGTATGTTGTTTGTTTTGGGTGTGACTCACAGTCTCCTACAGTGTGTTGTTTGTTCTGGGTGTGGCTCACACAGTTTCCTGCAGTGTGTTGTTTATTGTTGGTGTGGCTCACATAGTTCTCTGCAGTATGTCTTTTGTACTGGGTGTGGCTCTAACAGCGTCCTACAGAGTGTTGCTTGCTCTGGGTCTGGCTCACACGGTCTCATACAGTGTGTTGTTTGCTCTAGATGTGGCTCACACAGTCCCCTGCAGTGTGTTGTTTGTTCGGGATGTGGCTCACATAGTCTCCTGCAGTGTGTTGTTTGTTCACGGTGTGGCTCATAGTCACCTGCAGTGTGTCGTTTGATCTGGGTGTGGCTCACACAGTCTTCTGCAGTGTGTTGTTTGTTATGGGTGTGGCTCACACCGTCCCCTGCAGTGTATTGTTTGTTCTGGGTGTGGCTCACAGTCTCCTACAGTATGTTGATTGTTCTTGGTGTGGCTCACACAGTTCTCTGCAGTATGTCTTTTGTACCGGGTGTGGTTCACACAGTCCCCTGCAGTGTGTTGTTTGTTCTGGATGTGGCTCACACAGTCTCCTGCAGTGTGTTGTTTGTTCACGGTGTGGCTCATTGTCTCCTACAGTGTTTTGTTTGTTCTGGGTGTGGCTCACACAGTCTCCTGCAGTGTGCTATTTGTTCTGGGTGTGGCTCACGCAATCTATTACAGTTTGTTGTTTGTTGTAAAGGTGTGGCTCACACAATCTCCTACAGTGTGTTGATTGTACTGAGTGTGGCTCACACAGTCCCCTGAAATGTGTTGTTTGGTCTGGGTGTGGCTCACACTGTCCCCTGAAATGTGTTGTTTCTCCTGGGTATGGCTCACAGTCTCCTACAGTGTGTTGTTTGTTCTGGGTGTTGCTCACAAAATGTCCTACAGTGTGTTGTTTGTTCTGGGTGTGGCTCACACAGTTTTCTGTTGTGTGTTGTTTGTTCTGGGTGTGGCTCACATAGTCTCCTACAGTGTATTGTTTGTTCTGGGTGTGGCTCATACAGTCCCCTGTAGTGTGTTGTTTGTTCTGGGTGTGGCTCAAATAGTCTCCTCCAGTGTGTTGTTGGTTCTGGGTGCGGCTCAGACAGTCTCCTGCAGTTTTATGTTTGTTCTAGGTGTGGCTCACACAATCTCCTTCAGTGTGTTGTTTGTTCTGGCTATGGATCACACAGTTTTCTACAGTTTGTTGTTTGTTGTGGGTGTGGCTCACACAGTTTCCTACAGTGTGTTGTTTGTTCTGGGTGTGGCTCACATATTCTCCTGCAGTGTGTTGTTTGTTTTGGGTGTGGCTCACACAAACTTCTTCAGTGTCTTGTTTGTTTTGGGTGTGAATCAGACAATCCCCTGAAGTATGTTGTTTGTTCTGGGTGTGGCTCACACAATCAACTGTAGTGTGTTGTTTGTTCTGGGTGTGGCTCATACAGTTTCCTAAAATGTGTTGTTTGTTCTGGGTGTGACTCACACAGTACCTGAAGTATGTTGTTTGTGTTGGGTGTGGCTGACTTCTCCTACAGTGTGTTGTTTGTTCTGGGTGTGGCTCATACAGTTTCCTGCAGTGTGTTGTTTTTCTGGGTGTGGCTCACACAGTCTCCTGCAGTGTGTTGTTTGTTCTGGGTGTGGCTCACACAGTCTCCTGCAGTGTGTTGTTTGTTCTGTGTGTGGCTGACTTCCCCTACAGTGTGTTGTTTGTTCTGGTTGTGGCTTACACAGTCCCCGGAAGTATATTGTTTGTTTTGGGTGTGGCTCACAGTCTCCTACAGTGTGTTGTTTGTTCTGGGTGTTATTTACACAATCTCCTACAGTATGTTGTTTGTCCTGGGTGTGGCTCAGACAGTCTCCTTCAGTGTGTTGATTGTTTTGGGTGTGGCTCACACCGTCCCCTGCAGTGTGTTGTTTGTTCTGGGTGTGGCTTACGCACTCTCCTACGGTGTGTTGTTTGTTGTTGGTGTGGGTCACACAGTTCTCTGCAGTGTGTCTTTTTTTACTGGGTGTGGCTCACGCAGTCTCCTACAGAGTGTTCTTTGTTATGGGTGTGGCTCACACCGTCCCCTGCAGTGTGTTGTTTGTTCTGGGTGTGGCTCACAGTCTCCGAAAGTGTGTTGTTTTTTCTGGGTGTGGCTCAGTCTCCTACAGTGTGTTGATTGTTCTGGTTTTGGCTCACACAGTCTCCTACAGTGTGTTGTTTTTACTGGGTGTGGCTCACACAGTCTCCTACAGTGTGTTGCTTCTTCTGGGTGTGGCTCACACAGTCTCCTGCAGTGTGTTGTTTGTTGTTGGTGTGGCTCACACAGTTCCCTGCAGTATGTCTTTTGTACTGCGTGTGGCTCACACAGTCCCCTGCAGTGTGTTGTTTGTTCTGGATGTGGCTCACACAGTCTCCTGCAGTGTGTTTTTTGTTCACGGAGTCGCTCATAGTCTCCTACAGTGTGTTGTTTGTTCTGGGTGTGGCTCACACAGTCTCCTTCAGTGTGTTGTTTGTTGAGGGTGTGGCTCACGCAATCTGCTACAGTGTGTTGTTTGTACCGGGTGTGGCTCACACTGTCGCCTGAAAAGTGTTGTTTGTTCTGGGTGTGGCTCACACTTTCCCCTGAAATGTGTTGTTTCTTCTTGGAATGGCTCATAGCCTCCTACAGTGCGTTGTTTGTTCTGGGTGTTGCTCACAGAATGTCCTACAGTGTGTTGTTTGTACTGGGTGTGGGTCACACTGTCCCCTGAAATGTGTTGCTTCTTCTGGGTGTGGCTCACAGTGTCCTACAGTATGTTGTTTGTTCTGGGTGTGGCTCACACAGTTTCCTACAGTGTGTTGTTTGTTCTGGGTGTGGCACACAGTGTCCTACAGTGTATTGTTTGCTCTGGGTGTGGCTCCTACAGTCCCCTGTAGTGTGTTGTTTGTTCTGGGTGTGGCTCACACAGTCTCCTCCAGTGTGTTGTTCGTTCTGGGTGCGGCTCACACAATCTCCTACTGTGTGTTGTTTGTACTGGGTGTGGCTCCTACAGTCCCCTGTAGTGTGTTGTTCGTTCTGGGTGTGGCTCACACAGTCTCCTCCAGTATGTTGTTCGTTCTGGGTGTGGCTCACACAGTCTCCTGCAGTATTATGTTTGTTCTAGGTGTGGCTCACACAATCTCCTACTGTGTGTTGTTTGTACTGGGTGTGGCTCATACAGTCCGCTGCAGTGTGTTGTTTTTTCTGGGTATGGCTCACACACTCTCCTCCAGTGTTTTGTTTGTACTGGATGTGGCTCACACAGTCCCCTTAAATGTGTTGTTTGTTCTGGGTGTGGCTCACACTGTCTCCTACAGTGTATTGTTTGGTCTGGGTGTGGCTCACACTGTCCCCTGAAATGTGTTGTTTCTTCTGGGTATGGCTCACAGTCTCCTACAGAGTGTTGTTTGTTCTGGGTGTGGCTCGCAGTCTCTTTCAATGTGTTGTTTGTTCTGGGTGTGGCTCACACAGTCCCCTGAAGTATGTTGTTTGTTTTGGGTGTGGCTCACACAGTCTCCTACAGTGTGTTGTTTGTTCTGACTGTGGCTCACAGTCTCCTACAGTGTGTTGTTTGTTCTGGGTGTGGCTCACAAACCCCCCTGAAGTATGTTGTTTGATCTGGGTGTGGCTCACAGTCTCCTACAGTGTGTTGTTTGTTCTAGGTGTTATTTACACAATCTCTTACAGTATGTTGTTTGTCCTGGGTGTGGCTCACACAGTCCCCTGAAGTATGTTGTTTGTTCTGGGTGTGTCTCACAGTATCCTACTGTGTGTTTTCTGTTCTGGGTGTGGCTCACATAGTCTCCTACAGTGTATTGTTTGTTGTAAGTGTGGCTCAAACAGTCCCCCGAAGCATGTTTTTTGTTCTGCGTGTGGTTCACACAGTCCCCTGCAGTGTGTTGTTTGTTCTAGGTATGGCTCACACAATCCCCTGAAGTATGTTGTTTGTTCTGCGTGTGGCTCACAGTATCCTACAATGCTTTGTTTGTTCTGCGTGTGGCTCACACAATCTTCTGCAGTGTGTTGTTTGTGTTGGTTGTGGCTCACACAGTCCCCTGCAGTGTTTTGTTTGTTCTGGGTGTGGCTCACATTCTCCTGCAGTATGTTGATTGTTCTGGGTGTGGCTCACACAATCTCCTGTAGTGTGTTGTTTGTTCTAGGTGTGGCTCACACTGTCTCCTACAGTGTGTTGTTTGTTCTGGGAGTGGCTCACACAGTCTCCTACAGTGTATTGTTTGTTCTGGGTGTGGCTCACAGTTTCCTGCAGTGTGTTGTTTGTTCTGGGTGTGGCTCACAGTCTTCTAAAGTGTGTTGTTTGTTCTGGGTGTGGCTCACACAGTACCTGAAGTATGTTGTGTGTGTTGGGTGTGGCTCACAGTCTCCTACAGTGTGTTGTTTGTTCTGGGTTTGGATCACACAGTCCCCTGAATTATGTTGTTTGTTTTGGGTGTGGCTCACAGTCTCCTACAGTGTGTTGTTTGTTCTGGGTGTGGCTCACAGTCTCCTACAATGTGTTGTTTGTTCTGGGTGTTATTTCCACAATCTGCTACAGTATGTTGTTTGTCCTGGGTGTGGCTCAGATAGTCTCCTACAGTAGGGTGTGTCATAGGAGGGAAGATCAGCTAAAACTAATGGCCCATCACTTTTTTGGTAGATTTTAGTATATATAAACAGAAAATAATTTCAGTTTCAATATTTTGCAACCTTGTGCTAGGTAAATTTTAGCGTGAAATTTATCGAAAATCTAACGTACAGCTGCATTAGTGCATTACAATTAAATAGTGAACATTGCTTTCTGACTTCATTCTTTAACAACCCAACTAACAATAATTTTTTCTGTTTCAGATTCTGATGCATTTATAAGATGATAATATTTGCGATGGCTGCTTGTGTCAGGACGAGGAACCAAAAATCCAGCCATCTCAGTCACTATCTTGGGTCTGGGAGAGAGCTCCTGAAGTCGGAGTTGCCTACATTAAGAGATGCTTTGAGATACGGTGTTTTAATCAGGCAAATCAGTGAAAAGAACCAAAGAACTTACACAAACAAAGACATTGCCAGTGATATGACCAAAGCTGTCTTGGCACAGTACACTCTGGCTAACGCTCAGTTCAAGCCTCCAGTCATAACAAGTCAGAAGAAGATTAGTGAGAGACTGCTAGCCAGTTGGGAAAAGGCAAGAGATATCTCTCTTGGGAGAGGAAAACTTGCAGTTAAGGACAGCTTTGCCAAGCAACTGGACCAGTTATTTGACATAATTACTTGCAAGTGCCCAATTGTTCTCTGTCCTGAGTTTGGATGCGATCGTGACTGTAAATCCGAGGCCCACATCTCCTGTATTTGCAAGCGTGAACTGAAGATTCCTGTGATCGAACTGGCATTTGTCAAAGCACAGAGAGAGAAGACTGGCAGTATAGGGGCTCTCATAATTTCTAGCCAAGATATTCCGGAGTCCAAGAGACAGGAGACTGCCACAGAGAGACAGAAGAGGAGAAGAGTTGCCGAGGAAAAGAGACTTGAGAAGGCCCAGGGTGAGGTAAAAAAGGCCGATGATTGGAGTCAAGCTGATTCAGAGTTTAATGACTTCCCCTTGGCTGATCCGAGTGCTGGCCAGGAGAATGGTGACTTTGTCCCTAACCCAGAAAATAATGATCCCAAACCTTCCAGGCATAACATTCGAAATAGGAAAGATATCCCGAGCATAGCTCTGGCCAGCATGCGACACCACACTGGTCTCAGAGAAACTGCAGAGATAGCAACAGCTGCCTGGATTGACGGTGGTTTGATAACACCTGATGATGTTCACCTGGTGATAGATCATAACAAAGTAAGGAGAGCTCAGGAAAAACTTGTCAGTAACCTAGAAGAGGAGTTTGATAAGGGGATAAGAGAAAATGGAATCAATTGTTTGTTCTTTGATGGGAGAAGGGATGACACTAAAGTGTTCATGAAAGTTGGAGATTCTGACAAGTTGTTCCCTGCCATGGTGAAGGAGGAACACTGCTCCTGCTGCAGTGAACCAGGAGGGAAGTATTTGTGGCATTTCACTCCAGAGAAAGATGACATCAGGAAACCAGCTGAGATAGTGGCAGATAACATTGTGAACTGGCTCAGAGAGAGGAACGTACACCAGACCCTGCAGGCCATTGGAGGGGACAGCACCAACACGAACACAGGGTGGCAAGGGGGGGTCATACAGTGGATAGAGCGGAAGTTTGGGAGGAAGCTGGTCTGGATTGTTTGTGACCTCCACACCAACGAGTTGCCACTCAGACATCTGATCCAGAAGCTGGATGGCAAGACTCTTTCAAACAACAGATGGTCTGGTCCTCTTGGCAAGATGCTGGACTCTGCCACTGAGTTTGAAATAAATCCGAGCTTTGAAAAAAATCACAGTTGGCCCTCCACTCGTTGAGCTTGCACTTACTGTCATTGACGACCCTGAGTACTGACCAGTACTATGGTTACATGATTTGCAGTGCCATCAAAACTGGGGTCATGCCTGATAGACTTGCTTACCTGCAGATAGGTCCATTCTCACATTCTAGGTGGCTCACAACGGCTCTCAGGTTCTGCAGAATTTGGGTCACTCATCATAAACTGAAAGGGAACCAGCTTCACAACCTGAGACTTATTGTCCAATTCATCGTGAGTGTCTACTTGCCAAATTGGTTCAACACCAAGGTCAAGTCATCGTTCTCCGAAGGTCCGAGGCATTTTCTCTTCCAGCTTGAGCTTCTGAGGAGTCAGCCAAGGAAGGTTGTTCAGATTGTGGAGCAGACTGTGAGGAGATCTTCCTGGTATGCTCACCCCGAGGCAGTTCTGCAGACAATGCTCAGCAGGAAGGATGAGGAGGAGAGAAGAGTTGCAATCAAAACGATCTTGGATATGAGACTTATGGGGGGATCTGGGCATGACGAATCAGTTGGTGACGATTCCTTCAGGGTCAGGAAGACTCCTGAAGTCAATCTAGGTGCCAAGACCCTCACTGATCTCATAGATCTGGATAACATCCAGGCTGGCAGTGAGCCCCCTCTTACCTGCAGCCTCACCAATGTTCAAGTCAGAGCTTTCCTGGACAACCCCGTGCATGTCCCTGCCTGGCCCTCGCACACCCAGAGTATAGAGCGTTGTGTACAGCAAGTGAGCGAGGCCAGCAGTCACGTGTACAGCCAGGAGAGGAGGGAAGGCTACATCCGAGCTCAGGTGGTCAGCAGGGAGGTGATGAGTGGAAACAGAAGCAAGAAAGACATGGTCTCTATGGTGTGCAGCAACACCGGGTCGTAGTAGTAAAACAGGTTTTGGTATTTGATGATTTTGTTTTCTAAAGGAATATTAAATTTAATAAATGTGTCAAGATCATTCGTTTCACTATTCTGGATCATTTTCATCCTAATAAATTAACCTGATATATTTACTTTACTTTAAATAAGCTATTTAGTGGTGTTGGTAAAAGGGTGGGAATACTGAATTTTCATAAGATTTCAAGTTAAAATTTACCTTGCAAAAAATGAAAAGTTTTCAAATCTGAAGATATCACATGATTCTGCACATAGAACTACATCATTAATACCATGGGCCGATTTTTCAAACTCAAAAAAAAAAAAAAAATTCGCCTCCGTATGACACACCCTACTCCTACAGTGAGTTGATTGTTCTGGGTGTGGCTTACACAGTCTCCTGCAGTGTGTTGTTTGTTGTTGGTGTGGCTCACACAGTTCTCTGCAGTATGTCTTTTGTACTGGGTGTGCCTCACACAGTCTCCTACAGAGTGGTGCTTGCTCTGGGTGTGTCTCACACGGTCCCATACAGTGTGTTGTTTGCTCTGGGTGTGGCTCACACAGTCCCCTGCAGTGTGTTGTTTGTTCGGGATGTGGCTCACACAGTCTCCTGCAGTGTGTTGTTTGTTTAGGGTGAGGCTTATTGTCTCCTACAGTGTGTCGTTTGTTCTGGGTGTGGCTCACACAGTCTTCTGCAGTGTGTTGTTTGTTATGGGTGTGGCTCACACCGTCCCCTGCAGTGTGTTGTTTGTTCTGGGTGTGGCTCACAGTCTCCTACAGTTTGTTGATTGTTCTGGGTGTGGCTCACATAATCTCCTTCAGTGTGTTGTTTGTTATAGGTGTGGCTCACACAGTCTCAGAAAGTGTGTTGTTTGTTCTGGTTTTGGCTCACACAGTTTCCTACAGTGTGTTGATTGTTCTGGGTGTGGCTCACACAGTCTCCTGCAGTGTGTTGTTTGTTGTTGGTGTGGCTCACACAGTTCTCTGCAGTATGTCTTTTGCACTGGTCGTGGTTCACACAGTCCCCTGCAGTGTGTTGTTTGTTCTGGATGTGGCTCACACAGTCTCCTGCAGTGTGTTGTTTGTTTATGGTGTGGCTCATAGTCTCCTATAGTGTGTTGTTTGTTCTGGGTGTGGCTCACACAGTCTCCTGCAGTGTGGTGTTTGTTCTGGGTGTGGCTCACGCAATCTATTACAGTGTGTTGTTTGTTGTACAGGTGTGGCTCACACTGTCTCGTACAGTGTGTTGTTTGTTCTGGGTGTGGCTCACACTGTCCCCTGAAATGTGTTGTTTCTTCAGAGTATGGCTCACAGTCTCCTACAGTGTGTTGTTTGTTCTGGGTGTTGCTCACAGAATGTCCTACAGTGTGTTGTTTGTATTAGGTGTGGCTCACACTGTCCCCTGAAATGTGTTGCTTCTTCTGGGTGTGGCACATAGTCTCCTACAGTGTATTGTTTGTTCTGGGTGTGGCTCATACAGTCCCCTGTAGTGTGTTGTTTGTTCTGGGTGTGGCTCACATAGTCTCCTCCAGTGTGTTGTTGGTTCTGGGTGCGGCTCACACAGTCTCAGAAAGTGTGTTGTTTGTTCTGGTTTTGGCTCACACAGTTTCCTACAGTGTGTTGATTGTTCTGGGTGTGGCTCACACAGTCTCCTGCAGTGTGTTGTTTGTTGTTGGTGTGGCTCACACAGTTCTCTGCAGTATGTCTTTTGCACTGGGTGTGGTTCACACAGTCCCCTGCAGTGTGTTGTTTGTTCTGGATGTGGCTCACACAGTCTCCTGCAGTGTGTTGTTTGTTTATGGTGTGGCTCATAGTCTCCTATAGTGTGTTGTTTGTTCTGGGTGTGGCTCACACAGTCTCCTGCAGTGTGGTGTTTGTTCTGGGTGTGGCTCACGCAATCTATTACAGTGTGTTGTTTGTTGTACAGGTGTGGCTCACACTGTCTCCTACAGTGTGTTGTTTGTTCTGGGTGTGGCTCACACTGTCCCCTGAAATGTGTTGTTTCTTCAGAGTATGGCTCACAGTCTCCTACAGTGTGTTGTTTGTTCTGGGTGTTGCTCACAGAATGTCCTACAGTGTGTTGTTTGTATTAGGTGTGGCTCACACTGTCCCCTGAAATGTGTTGCTTCTTCTGGGTGTGGCACATAGTCTCCTACAGTGTATTGTTTGTTCTGGGTGTGGCTCATACAGTCCCCTGTAGTGTGTTGTTTGTTCTGGGTGTGGCTCACATAGTCTCCTCCAGTGTGTTGTTGGTTCTGGGTGCGGCTCACACAGTCTCCTGCAGTATTATGTTTGTTCTAGGAGTGGCTCACACAATCTCCTCCAGTGTGTTGTTGGTTCTGGATGCGGCTCACACAGTCTCCTGCAGTATTATGTTTGTTCTTGGAGTGGCTCACACAATCTCCTACTGTGTGTTGTTTGTACTGGGTGTGGCTCACACAGTCTCCTGCAGTGTGGTGTTTGTTCTGGGTGTGGCTCACGCAATCTATTACAGTGTGTTGTTTGTTGTACAGGTGTGGCTCACACTGTCTCGTACAGTGTGTTGTTTGTTCTGGGTGTGGCTCACACTGTCCCCTGAAATGTGTTGTTTCTTCAGAGTATGGCTCACAGTCTCCTACAGTGTGTTGTTTGTTCTGGGTGTTGCTCACAGAATGTCCTACAGTGTGTTGTTTGTATTAGGTGTGGCTCACACTGTCCCCTGAAATGTGTTGCTTCTTCTGGGTGTGGCACATAGTCTCCTACAGTGTATTGTTTGTTCTGGGTGTGGCTCATACAGTCCCCTGTAGTGTGTTGTTTGTTCTGGGTGTGGCTCACATAGTTTCCTCCAGTGTGTTGTTGGTTCTGGGTGCGGCTCACACAGTCTCAGAAAGTGTGTTGTTTGTTCTGGTTTTGGCTCACACAGTTTCCTACAGTGTGTTGATTGTTCTGGGTGTGGCTCACACAGTCTCCTGCAGTGTGTTGTTTGTTGTTGGTGTGGCTCACACAGTTCTCTGCAGTATGTCTTTTGCACTGGGTGTGGTTCACACAGTCCCCTGCAGTGTGTTGTTTGTTCTGGATGTGGCTCACACAGTCTCCTGCAGTGTGTTGTTTGTTTATGGTGTGGCTCATAGTCTCCTATAGTGTGTTGTTTGTTCTGGGTGTGGCTCACACAGTCTCCTGCAGTTTGGTGTTTGTTCTGGGTGTGGCTCACGCAATCTATTACAGTGTGTTGTTTGTTGTACAGGTGTGGCTCACACTGTCTCCTACAGTGTGTTGTTTGTTCTGGGTGTGGCTCACACTGTCCCCTGAAATGTGTTGTTTCTTCAGAGTATGGCTCACAGTCTCCTACAGTGTGTTGTTTGTTCTGGGTGTTGCTCACAGAATGTCCTACAGTGTGTTGTTTGTATTAGGTGTGGCTCACACTGTCCCCTGAAATGTGTTGCTTCTTCTGGGTGTGGCACATAGTCTCCTACAGTGTATTGTTTGTTCTGGGTGTGGCTCATACAGTCCCCTGTAGTGTGTTGTTTGTTCTGGGTGTGGCTCACATTGTCTCCTCCAGTGTGTTGTTGGTTCTGGGTGCGGCTCACACAGTCTCCTGCAGTATTATGTTTGTTCTAGGAGTGGCTCACACAATCTCCTCCAGTGTGTTGTTGGTTCTGGATGCGGCTCACACAGTCTCCTGCAGTATTATGTTTGTTCTTGGAGTGGCTCACACAATCTCCTACTGTGTGTTCTTTGTACTGGGTGTGGCTCACACAGTCTCCTTCAGTGTGTTGTTTGTTCTGGCTGTGGCTCACACAGTTTCCTACAATATGTTGTTTGTTTTGGGTGTGGCTCACATATTCTCCTGCAGTGTGTTGTTTGTACAAGTTGCGGTTCACACAGTCTCCTGCAATGTGTTGTTTGTTGTGGGTGTGGCTCACACAGTCTCCTGCAGTGTGTTGTTGGTTCTGGGTGTGGCTCACACAGTTTCCTACAGTGTGTTGTTTGTTCCGGGTGTGGCTCACATATTCTCCTGCAGTTTGTTGTTTGTTTTGGGTGTGGCTCAGACAAACTTCTTCAGTGTGTTGTTTGTTTTAGGTGTGAATCAGACAATCCCCTGAAGTATGTTGTTTGTTCTGGGTGTGGCTCATACAATCTACTATAGTGTGTTGTTTGTTCTGGGTGTGACTCACACAGTTCCTGAAGTATGTTGTTTGTGTTGGGTGTGGCTGACAGTCTCCTACAGTGTGTTGTTTGTTCTGGTTGTGGCTCAAACAAACCCCTGCAGTGTGTTGTTTGTTCTGGGTGTGGCTCATACAGTCCGCAGAAGTATGTTGTTTGTTTTGGGTGTGGCTCCCAGTCTCCTAGAGTGTGTTGTTTGTTCTGGGTGTTTTTTACACAATCTCCTATAGCATGTTGTTTGTCCTGGGTGTGGCTCAGACAGTCTCCTACAGTGTGTTGATTGTTCTGGGTGTGGTTCACACAGTCTCGTACAGTGTGTTGTTTGTTGTTGGTGTGGCTCACACAGTTCTCTGCAGGATGTCTTTTGTACTGGGTGTGGCTCACACAGTCTCCTACAGAGTGTTGTTTGTTATGGGTGTGGCTCACACCGTCCCCTGCAGTGTGTTGTTTGTTCTGGGTGTGGCTCACAGTCTCCTACAGTATGTTGATTGTTCTGGGTGTGGCTCACACAATCTCCTGCATTGTGTTGTTTGTTATAGGTGTGGCTCACGCAGTCTCCTGCAGTGTGTTGTTTGTTTACGGTGTGGCTCATAGTCTCCTACAGTGTGTTGTTTGTTCTGCGTGTGGCTCACACAGTCTCCTGCAGTGTGTTGTTTGTTCTGGGTGTGTCTCACACAGTCTCCTGCAGTGTGTTGTTTGTTCTGGGTGTGGCTCACACAGTCTCCTGCAGTGTGTTGTTTGTTCTGGGTGTGTCTCACACAGTCTCCTGCAGTGTGTTGTTTGTTCTGGGTGTGGCTCACGCAATCTATTAGAGTGGGTTGTTTGTTGTACAGATGTGGCTCACACAATCTCCTAGAGTGTGTTGATTGTACTGGGTGTGGCTCACACAGTCCCCTCAAATGTGTTGTTTGTTCTGTGTGTGGCTCACACTGTCTCCTACAGTGTGTTGTTGGTTCTGGGTGTGGCAAACACTTTCCCCTGAAATGTGTTGTTTCTTCTGGGTATGGCTCACAGTCTCCTACAGTGTGTTGTTTGTTCTGGGTGTGGCTCACATATTCTCCTCCAGTGTGTTGTTGGTTCTGGGTGTGGCTCACATAGTCTCGTGCAGTATTATGTTTGTTCTAGGTGTGGCTCACACAATCTCCTACTGTGTGTTGTTTGTACTGGGTGTGGTTCACACAGTCTCCTTCAGTGTGTTGTTTGTTCTGGCTGTGGCTCACACAGTTTCTTACAATATGTTGTTTGTTCTGGGTGTGGCTCACATATTCTCCTGCAGTGTGTTGTTTGTTTTGGGTGTGGCTCACACAAACTTCTTCAGTGTGTTGTTTGTTTTGGGTGTGAATCAGACAATCCCCTGAAGTATGTTGTTTGTTCTGGGTGTGGCTCACACAATCTACTATAGTGTGTTGTTTGTTCTGGGTGTGGCTCATACAGTCTCCTGCAGTGTGTTGTTTGTTCTGGGTGTGGCTCACACAGTCTCCTGCAGTGTGTTGTTTGTTCTGGGTGTGGCTCACAGTCTCCTATAGTGTGTGTTTTGTTCTGGGTGTGGCTCACACAGTCTCCTACAGAGTGTTGTTTGTTATGGGTGTGGCTCACACCGTCCCCTGCAGTGTGTTGTTTGTTCTGGGTGTGGCTCACAGTCTCCTACAGTATGTTGATTGTTCTGGGTGTGGCTCACACAATCTCCTGCATTGTGTTGTTTGTTATAGGTGTGGCTCACGCAGTCTCCTGCAGTGTGTTGTTTGTTTACGGTGTGGCTCATAGTCTCCTACAGTGTGTTGTTTGTTCTGCGTGTGGCTCACACAGTCTCCTGCAGTGTGTTGTTTGTTCTGGGTGTGTCTCACACAGTCTCCTGCAGTGTGTTGTTTGTTCTGGGTGTGGCTCACACAGTCTCCTGCAGTGTGTTGTTTGTTCTGGGTGTGTCTCACACAGTCTCCTGCAGTGTGTTGTTTGTTCTGGGTGTGGCTCACGCAATCTATTAGAGTGGGTTGTTTGTTGTACAGATGTGGCTCACACAATCTCCTACAGTGTGTTGATTGTACTGGGTGTGGCTCACACAGTCCCCTCAAATGTGTTGTTTGTTCTGTGTGTGGCTCACACTGTCTCCTACAGTGTGTTGTTGGTTCTGGGTGTGGCAAACACTTTCCCCTGAAATGTGTTGTTTCTTCTGGGTATGGCTCACAGTCTCCTACAGTGTGTTGTTTGTTCTGGGTGTGGCTCACATATTCTCCTCCAGTGTGTTGTTGGTTCTGGGTGTGGCTCACATAGTCTCCTGCAGTATTATGTTTGTTCTAGGTGTGGCTCACACAATCTCCAACTGTGTGTTGTTTGTACTGGGTGTGGTTCACACAGTCTCCTTCAGTGTGTTGTTTGTTCTGGCTGTGGCTCACACAGTTTCTTACAATATGTTGTTTGTTCTGGGTGTGGCTCACATATTCTCCTGCAGTGTGTTGTTTGTTTTGGGTGTGGCTCACACAAACTTCTTCAGTGTGTTGTTTGTTTTGGGTGTGAATCAGACAATCCCCTGAAGTATGTTGTTTGTTCTGGGTGTGGCTCACACAATCTACTATAGTGTGTTGTTTGTTCTGGGTGTGGCTCATACAGTCTCCTGCAGTGTGTTGTTTGTTCTGGGTGTGGCTCACACAGTCTCCTGCAGTGTGTTGTTTGTTCTGGGTGTGGCTCACAGTCTCCTATAGTGTGTGTTTTGTTCTGGGTGTGGCTCACACAGTACCTGAAGTATGTTGTTTGTTTTGGGTGTGCCTCACAGTCTCCTACAGTGTGTTGTTTGTTCTGGGTGTGGCTCAAACAAACTCCTACAGTGTGTTGTTTGTTTTGGGTGTGGCTCACAGTGTCCTACAGTGTGTTGTTTGTTCTGGGTGTTATTTACACAATATCCTATAGTATGTTGTTTGTCCTGGGTGTGGCTCAGACAGTCTCCTACAGTGTGTTGATTGTTATGGGTGTGGCTCACACCGTCCCCTGCAGTGTGTTGTTTGTTCTGGGTGTGGCTCACAGTCTCCTACAGTATGTTGATTGTTCTGGGTGTGGCTCAGTCTTCTACAGTTTGTTGTTTGTTCTAGTTTTGGCTCACACAGTCTCCTACAGAGTGTTGTTTTTTTTTGGGTGTGGCTCAGTCTCCTACAGTTTGTTGTTTGTTCTAGTTTTGGCTCACACAGTCTCCTACAGAGTGTTGTTTTTTCTGGGTGTGGCTCACACAGTCTCCTGCAGTGTGTTGTTTGTTGTTGGTGTGGCTCACACAGTTCTCTGCAGTATGTCTTTTGTACTGGGTGTGGCTTACACAGTCCCTGCAGTGTGTTCTTTGTTCTGGATGTGGCTCACACAGTCTCCTGCAGTGTGTTGTTTGTTCACGGTGTGGCTCATAGTCTCCTACAGTGTGTTGTTTGTTCTGGATGTGGTTCACACAGTCTCCTACAGTGTGTTGTTTGTTGTGGGTGTGGCTCACGCAATCTGCTACAGTGTGTTGTTTGTACTGAGTGTGACTCACACAGTCCCCTGAAATGTGTTGTTTGTTCTGGGTGTGGCTCACACTGTCTCCTACAGTGTGTTGTTTGGTCTGGGTGTGGCTCACAGTTTCCCCTGAAATGTGTTGTTTCTTCTGGGTGTGGCTCACAGTCTCCTACAGTGTGTTGTTTGTTCTGGGTGTTGCTCACAGAATGTCCTACAGTGTGTTGTTTGTATTGGGTGTGGCTCACACCGTCCCCTGCAGTGTGTTGTTTGTTCTGGGTGTGGCTCACAGTCTCCTACAGTATGTTGCTTCTTCTGGGTGTGGCTCACAGTGTCCTACAGTAAGGTGTTTGTTCTGGGTGTGACTCACACAGTTTCCTACAGTGTGTTGTTTGTTCTGGGTGTGGCACACAGTCTCCTAGAGTGTATTGTTTGTTCTGGGTGTGGCTCATACAGTCCCCTATAGTGTGATGTTTGTTCTGGGTGTGGCTCACACAGTCCCCTCCAGTGTGTTGATCGTTCTGGGTGCGGCTAACACAGTCTCCTGCAATATTATGTTGGTTCTAGGTGTGGCTCACGCAATCTCCGACTGTGTGTTGTTTGTTCTGGGTGTGGCTCACATATTCTCCTCAAGTGTGTTGTTAGTTCTGGGTGCGGCTCACATAGTCTCCTGCAGTATTATGTTTCTTCTTGGTGTGGCTCACACAATCTCCTACTGTGTGTTGTTTGTACTGGGTGTGGCTCACATAGTCCTCTGCAGTGTGTTGTTTCTTCTGTGTGTGGCTCACACAGTTTCCTACAATATGTTGTTTGTTCTGGGTGTGGTTCACATATTCTCCTGCAGTATGTTGTTTGTACTGGGTGCGGTTCACGCAGTCTCCTGCAGTGTGTTGTTTGTTCTGGGTGTGGCTCACATATTCTCCTCAAGTGTGTTGTTAGTTCTGGGTGCGGCTCACATAGTCTCCTGCAGTATTATGTTTCTTCTAGGTGTGGCTCACACAATCTCCTACTGTGTGTTGTTTGTACTGGGTGTGGCTCACACAGTCCTCTGCAGTGTGTTGTTTCTTCTGTGTGTGGCTCACACAGTTTCCTACAATATGTTGTTTGTTCTGGGTGTGGTTCACATATTCTCCTGCAGTATGTTGTTTGTACTGGGTGCGGTTCACGCAGTCTCCTGCAGTGTGTTGTTTGTTCTGGGTGTGGCACACAGTCTGCTACAGTGTATTGTTTGTTCTGGGTGTGGCTCATACAGTCCCCTGTAGTGTGTTGTTTGCTCTTGGTGTGGCTCACACAGTCTCCTCCAGTGTGTTGTTGGTTCTCGGTGCGGCTCACACAGTCTCCTGCAGTATCAATAATAATAAATAAATAATAATAATTAACGGTTTATTGAAAGAGCTTGGCAGCCAGAAGGCTGAAAATATACAGTTACATATTTGGGGAATGGGTTTCGAATTACAAATAATATACAAGTAACATAAGTGATATAAATAAGATATAAAATAACTAAATGGGGAGAAGCTCAAACTACAGTGCATTTCAACGTAGTGACAGTGCAAGGAGTAGTGTTTACTGGGAGTGAATACACTGGTCTATTATATGTTATTGATTATTTTTGTAATGGTTGAGACTGGGCTGCTCTTATAGCGATCAGTTCGTGCACGTATAGGCTGGATGCGGTTGTGGTGTCGAACAGCAATTCTCGGGCTAGAGATCTCAGGTGGTAGTAGGAGCCGGTGTCGAGGATGGTGTAGAAGCTTCTTACCAAATTTGCAGATGAGGTCGTGGTGATGGTCAGTGAGAGTCGAAAGGGTCAGTGTGTTGAGCGTGTCATGATATGTGGAGTAGGAAGGGGATAGAATAATCTTGCATGCCCTCTTTTGCACTTTTTCTAGGTGTTTACGTTGTGTGGCATTTAGGGAGGAAGACCGGTGGGGGAGGCATAGGTGAGCTTAGGAAGTATGAATGTTGTGTAAACACTGAGGAGCTCGTGTGCAGGAACTCCGAGGGACTTGAGTCGGCGGAGGAGGTGGAGACGGAAACTGGAGGATTTGACAACTTCACTGACGTGTGGTTTCCAATTTAGTTTGTTGTCTATGGTGACGCCGAGGAGCTTCGTGGAATCTACAACCTGGAGTGTGTTCGAACCTAGAGTAATGGAAGGAGGTGGGACAATGTCGGAGGAGAGGTTGATGTGCATAACCATGGTCTTGGTATGGTTGATGGTGACATGGTTGTTGGTGGCCCAGTTTTGGAGACTGTTCAATAAATTCTGAAGGGCAGTATAGTTGGAAGCAGAATTGTTGAAGGCTGACGACTGTTGACGACTGTGTGTTGGTTGCACTGGGAGTGGCTCACAGAGTCCTCTGCAGTGTGTTGTTTGTTGTGGGTGTGGCTCACACAGTCTCCTGCAGTGTGTTGTTGGTTCTGGGAGTGGCTCACACAGTTTCCTACAGTGTGTTGTTTGTTTTGGGTGTGGCTCACATATTCTCCTGCAGTGTGTTGTTTGTACTAGGTGTGGTTCACACAGTCTCCTTCAGTGTGTTGTTTGTTGTGGGTGTGGCTCACACAGTCTCCTGCAGTGTGTTGTTGGTTCTGGGTTGGCTCACACAGTCTCCTGCAGTGTGTTGTTTGTTGTGGGTGTGGCTCACACAGTTTCCTACAGTGTGTTGTTTGTTGTGGGTGTGGCTCACACAGTCTCCTACAGTGTGTTGTTTGTACTGGGAGTGGCTCACACAGTCTCCTACAGTGTGTTGTTTGTACTGGGTGTGGCTCACACAGTTTCCTACAGTGTGTTGTTTGTTGTGGGTGTGGCTCACACAGTCTCCTGCAGTGTGTTGTTGGTTCTGGGTGTGGCTCACACAGTCTCCTGCAGTGTGTTGTTTGTTGTGGGTGTGGCTCACACAGTTTCCTACAGTGTGTTGTTTGTTGTGGGTGTGGCTCACACAGTTTCCTACAGTGTGTTGTTTGTTGTGGGTGTGGCTCACACAGTCTCCTACAGTGTGTTGTTTGTACTGGGTGTGGCTCACACAGTTTCCTACAGTGTGTTGTTTGTTGTGGGTGTGGCTCACACAGTCTCCTGCAGTGTGTTGTTTGTTGTGGGTGTGGCTCACACAGTTTCCTACAGTGTGTTGTTTGTTGTGGGTGTGGCTCACACAGTCCTCTGCAGTGTGTTGTTTTTTCTGGGTGTGGCTCACATATTCTCCTGCAGTGTGTTGTTTGTACTGGGTGTGGCTCTCATATTCTCCTGCAGTGTGTTGCTTGTTTTGGGTGTGGCTCACACAAACTTCTTCAGTGTGTTGTTTGTTTTGGGTGTGGCTCACACAATCCCCTGAAGTATGTTGTTTGTTCTGGGTGTGGCTCACACAATCTACTATAGTGTGTTGTTTGTTCTGGGTGTGGCTCACACAGTCTCCTACAGTGTGTTGTTTGTTCTGGGTGTGACTCACACAGTCCCCTGAAGAATGTTGTTTGTTCTGGGTGTGGCTCACATATTCTCCTCCAGTATGCTGTTGGATCTGGGTGTGGCTCACATAGTCTCCTGCAGTATTATGTTTGTTCAAGGTGTGGCTCACACAATCTCCTTCAGTGTGTTGTTTGTTCTGGGTGTGGCTCACACAGTCCCGTGAAGTATGTTGTTTGTTCTGGGTGTGGCTCACAGTATCCTACAGTGTGTTGTTTGTTCTGGGTGTGGCTCACAGTCTCCTACAGTGTGTTGTTTGTTGTGGGTTTGGCTCACACAGTCCCGTGAAGTATGTTGTTTGTTCTGGGTGTGGCTCACAGTATCCTACAGTGTGTTGTTTGTTCTGGGTGTGGCTCACAGTCTCCTACAGTGTGTTGTTTGTTGTGGGTTTGGCTCACACAGTCCCGTGAAGTATGTTGTTTGTTCTGGGTGTGGCTCACAGTGTCCTACAGTGTGTTGTTTGTAATGGGTGTGGCTCACACAGTTTCCTGTGTTGTGTTATTTGTTCTGGGTGTGGCACACAGTCTCCTACAGTGTATTGTTTGTTCTGGGTGTGGCTCATAGGGTCCCCTGTAGTGTGTTGTTTGTTCTGGGTGTGGCTCACACAGTCTCCTCCAGTGTGTTGTTGGTTCTGGGTGCGGCTCACACAGTCTCCTGCAGTATTGCTGTTTGTTCTAGTTGTGGCTCACACAATCTCCTACAGTGTGTTGTTTGTTCTGGGTGTGGCTCACATTTTCTCCTCCAGTGTGTTGTTGGTTCTGGGTGCGGTTCACATAGTCTCCTGCAGTATTATGATTGTTCTAGGTGTGGCTCACACAATCTCCTAGTGTGTGTTGTTTGTACAGGGTGTGGCTCACACATTCCTCTGCAGTGTGTTGTTGTTTCTGTGTGTGGCTCACACAGTTTCCTACAATATGTTGTTTGTTCTGGGTGTGGCTCACATATTCTCCTGCAGTTTGTTGTTTGTACTGGGTGTGGTTCACACAGTCTCCTGCAGTGCGTTGTTTGTTGTGGGTGTGGCTCACACGGTCTCCTGCAATGTGTTGTTGGTTCTGGGTGTGGCTCAGACAATCTACTATAGTGTGTTGTTTGTTCTGGGTGTGGCTCACACAGTCTCCTACAGTGTGTTGTTTGTTCTGGGTGTGGCTCACAGTCTCCTACAGTGTGTTGTTTGTTCTGGGTTTGGCTCACACAGTTCCCTGAAGTATGTTGTTTGTTCTGGGTGTGCCTGACAGTCTCCTACAGTGTGTTGTTTGTTCTGGGTGTGGTTCATATAAACTCCTACAGTGTGTTGTTTGTTCTAGGTGTGGCTCACACAGTCCCCTGAATTATGTTGTTTGTTCTGGGGGTGGCTCACATAGTCTCCTACATTGTGTTGTTTGTTCTGGGTGAGGCTCACACTGTCCCCTGAAATGTGTTGCTTCTTCTGGGTGTGGCTCACAGTGTCCTACAGTATGTTGTTTGTTCTGGGTGTGGCTCATACAGTTTCCTGTTGTGTGTTGTTTGTTCTGGGTGTGGCACACAGTCTCCTACAGTGTATTGTTTGGTCTGGGTGTGGCTCATACAGTCCCCTGTAGTGTGTTGTTTGCACTGGGTGTGGCTCATACAGTCTCCTCCAGTGTGTTGTTGGTTCTGGGTGCGGCTCACACAGTCTCCTGCAGTATTATGTTTGTTCAAGGTGTGGCTCACACAACCTCCTACTGTTTTTTGTTTGTACTGGGTGTGGCTCACACAGTCCTCTGCAGTGTGTTGTTTTTCTGGGTGTGGCTCACACAGTCTCCTTCAGTGTGTTGTTTGTTCTGGGTGTGGCTCACATATTCTCCTGCAGTGTGTTGTTTGTACTAGGTGTGGTTCACACAGTCTGCTGCAGTGTGTTGTTTGTTGTGGGTGTGGCTCACACAGTCTCCTGCAGTGTGTTGTTGGTTCGAGGTGTGGCTCACACAGTTTCCTACAGTGTGTTGTTTGTTCTGGGTGTGGCTCACATATTGTCCTGCAGTTTGTTGTTTGTATTGGGTGTGGCTCACATATTCTCCTGCAGTGTGTTGTTTGTTTTGGGTGTGGCTCACACAAATTTCTTCAGTGTGTTGTTTGTTTTGGGTGTGGCTCACACAATCCCCTGAAGTATGTTGTTTGTTCTGGGTGTGGCTCACACAATCTACTATAGTGTGTTGTTTGTTCTGGGTGTGGCTCACACAGTCTCCTGCAGTGTGTTGTTTGGTCTGGGTGTGGCTCACACTGTCCCCTGAAATGTGTTGTTTTTCTGAGTATGGCTCACAGTCTCCTTCAGTGTGTTGTTTGTTCTGGGTGTGGCTCACCCAGTACCTGAAGTAAGTTGTTTGTTTTGGGTGTGGGTCACAGTCTCCTGCAGTGTGTTGTTTGTTCTGGGTGTGGCTCAAACAAACTCCTACAGTGTGTTGTTTGTTCTGGGTGTGGCTCCCACAGTCCCTTGAAGTATGTTGTTTGGTTTGGGTGTGGCTCACAGTCTCCTACAGTGTGTTGTTTGTTCTGGGTGTGGCTCATATAAACTACTACAGTGTGATGTTTGTTCTGGGTGTGGCTCAAATAAACTCCTACAGTGTGTTGTTTGTTCTGGGTGTGGCTCACACAGTCCCCTGAAGTATGTTGTTTGTTCTGGGTGTGGCTCAGACAGTCTCCTACAGTTTGTTGTTTGTTCTAGGTGTGGCTCACGTAGTCCCCCGTAGCGTGTTATTTGTTCCGGGTGTGGCTCACACAGTCCCCTGAAGAATGTTGTTTGTTCTGGGTGTGGCTCACAGTCCCCTACAATGTTTTGTTTGTTCTGCGTGAGGCTCACACAGTCTTTTTCAGTGTGTCGTTTGTTCTATATGTGGCTCAAAGTCTCCTACAGTGTGTTGTTTTTTGTGGGTGTGTCTCTCACAGTCCCCTGCCTTGTGGTGATTGTTCTGGGTGTGGCTTACACAGTTTCCTTCAGTGTGTTGTTTGTTCTAGGTGTGGCTCACACTGTCTCCTACATGTGTTATTTGTTCTGGGTGTGGCTCACACAGTCCCCTGTAGTGTGTTATTTGTTCTGGGTATGGCTCACACTGTCTCCTATAGTGTGTTGTTCGGTCTAGGTGTGGCTCACACTGTCCCCTGAAATGTGTTGTTTTTCTGAGTATGGCTCACAGTCTCCTACAGTGTGTTGTTTGTTCTGGGTGTTGCTCACAGAATGTCGTACAGTGTGTTGTGTGTACTGGGTGTGGGTCACACTGTCCCCTAAAATGTGTTGCTTCTTATTGGGCTAATGAAATATATATGGATCCTCGTGTTTCGAAGCCGGATTTGGTAAAACGTTGCTCTGACCACCTAAGTGATATGGGTGGTCCCCATTAGAGGTTCACGGCGCCATAAGCTCGTTGAACAGGCTTTGTTTGAAATATAACAAAGTCTAGGACTGGTTTTAGTATCCTGGTGGTCCAGCGGTTAGCGTTCCCCGGTCACAGTCATAGGCGTGTGTGCCGTGGGTTTGAATCCTGGCGGGTTGAGGTGTTGATTGCATGTAGAAGTCCGCGTGCTTTATTGGGCTAATGAAAAAAAAAAAAAAAAAAAAAAAAAAAAGAAAAAAAAAAAAAAATATATATTATAATATATATATATATATATATATATATATATATATATATATATATATATATATGCTGATAACCACCAGGAAAGAAGAAAACACGAAGTTCCCAAGCGCTTTCGTGTAATTCACATCTTCAGGGGTGAGTACAGACTAGATAGAGTAATGCAAAACAAGATGAATATATACAGAGGAGGGTGAGACCAGGTCCACAATGGTCAGGTAATGACCCTACTAATCTTTAAATGGCACACAACGGTTGGTGGTTGGGTCAGATGGGACAGTGACCCGCCCTCTCACCTGATCACAAATCTTCTTAATTACAAAGTTGTCCAGCTTGTACATGCCGTTACTCAAATTCATGTTGAATGCTTCGGTATGTTTAATAAGACTAGATTCTATGATGTTCCTACTATCAATTGAATTACATGGTAATATTGAGGAGGCATTATCCCAGTCAATGCAATGCTTGTTATCCCTCAAATGAACAAACAGAGCATTGGATTCCTGGCCTGTCCTAACACTGTATTTGTGTTGTTTAATTTTAGTTACAAGATCTTTACCTGTCTGGCCTAAGTAAAACATATTACATTCCTTGCAAGGAACTTTATCAATGCAACCAATTGTGTTGTTGGGGGAGTTCTTGATTAACATTTGTTTAACAGTGCATGAGTTTTTAAATGCCACATTGACGTTCCAAGATTTTAGCTGTGCCGGAATGTGTGAGAAATTTTTGTGAAATGGTAATATTAAGATATTCTTATGATCATGGGTGGGCTTGGGATCAGTTCTATAAAAAGTTTTCTTAGTAATGTTTAAGCATTTGTCTATGAAAGATCCAGGGTATTTAAGGTTTGAGCCAATATTATATATATATTTGTATTCCTCATCGATGAATTCCGGACTGCAAATTCTCAAGGCACGTAAAAACATTGTTGTAAATACTGACTGTTTGACTTTATTATGGTGGGCAGAATAATAATGAATGTATGAACACACATTGGTTGGTTTTCTATAAATACTGAACTTAAAAGTGTTACCTATTCTGTGTATCAGACAGTCTAGGAATGGCAATTTACAGTCTTGCTCTAATTCCACAGTGAATTTGATCGAGGGGGCTAAGTTGTTAAGTTGTGGTAGGAAAACTTTTAGGTCCTCATTACATGGCCAGAGACATAATACATCATCAACATATCTAAACCAGACTGCTGAGGGTGGTAAAATATTACTTAATAGTTTCTTTTCAAAGAATTCCATATATAGGTTGCTTAATACAGGTGAGAGTGGATTACCCATTGCCATACCAAATTTTTGAGCATAATATTCCCCATTGAATTCGAATTTGCAATCCTTAATACATAGTTTGATGAGTTCGATGAAGTCGTCTTTCGAGACGGGCAGTGAAATGTTATCCAGGGAATCTATGAGGAACTCTAGTAAATCATCAACTGGGACCTTTGCATTTATAAAGTTCCTTGCAAGGAATGTAATATGTTTTACTTAGGCCAGACAGGTAAAGATCTTGTAACTAGAATTAAACAACACAAATACAGTGTTAGGACAGGCCAGGAATCCAATGCTCTGTTTGTTCATTTGAGGGATAACAAGCATTGCATTGACTGGGATAATGCCTCCTCAATATTACCATGTAATTCAATTGATAGTAGGAACATCATAGAATCTAGTCTTATTAAACATACCGAAGCATTCAACATGAATTTGAGTAACGGCATGTACAAGCTGGACAACTTTGTAATTAAGAAGATTTGTGATCAGGTGAGAGGGCGGGTCACTGTCCCATCTGACCCAACCACCAACCGTTGTGTGCCATTTAAAGATTAGTAGGGTCATTACCTGACCATTGTGGACCTGGTCTCACCCTCCTCTGTATATATTCATCTTGTTTTGCATTACTCTATCTAGTCTGTACTCACCCCTGAAGATGTGAATTACACGAAAGCGCTTGGGAACTTCGTGTTTTCTTCTTTCCTGGTGGTTATCAGCATATACCTAGATCAAGCGCACCTACAGTGATTTACTTGCATATATATATATATATATATATATATATATATATATATATATATATATATATATATATATATTATATATATATATATATATATATATATATATATATATATATATATATATATATATATATATATATATATAAATATATATATATATATATATATATATATATATATATATATATATATATATATATATATATATATATATATATATATATATATATATATATATATATATATATATATGGAGGAGGCTGGGTGCTGAGATAACCGCGAATTCTTCTTCCAAACTGAATGGGCTTCAACACAATGGAGCTGGGATTGTGTTCGAAGGGGTATAATCAGAGTAATGAACGTGTTCCTTGTGCGTGAGAGAGAGAGAGAGAGAGAGAGGGAGAGAGAGAGTCTGACAGAAACAAATGTGCACAAGCGATCATCGGCCGTTTGAGAATCAATGACTTTTACCAAAATAGACACACTTCACATTTGTTCCTAAATAATAAGTGTATTCATATTTTAATTAATTCTTATTGTTTTTTGTTTTTTATGTAATTGGAGCTTTAATATTCAATTATTGTTAGTCATTTGCCATTAGTTATTTTACGTTACGTTAGTTAGACTGCCAAAGATTTTATTATTATTATTATTATTATTATTATTATTATTATTATTATTATTATTATTATTATTTTTATTATTATTATAATTATTATTATTATTATCATTATTATTATTATTATTATTATTATTATTATTATTATTATTATTATTATTATTATTATTATTATTATTATTTATATTTTTTTTTCTATTATTACTATTTTTTTATTGACTTAACTAACTCACCTGGCCTAATTCACTTAAGTTAATTCACACAACTTATTCCACCTAAGTTACTTATCTAACTTACCTAATAGGGTGTGTCAATTTTGTCAACATGTTAAAAATCAAATTTGGTAGTCAAAATATTGTGCCTCTTTATGTCTAAACTTGAGATTAGCAAACAAAAATGAATTAAAATAACCCTCACCTACATCAATTATACCTTAAAGTTTCAAATATCAGTATTTCAACAAATTAATGAGACTTGATTAGAATTATTCACTTGATATTAACTAATCTCATGTAAGCATATGGATTATGGAGTATTTTATGGTTCTATAGCTTGTGTACAATATGCATGTCAGAACATGAACATGAACAGGCTCTCCGTGTGGGACAGTTTAATTCTTGTTTTGACTTGTACCAAGCGTGAGGATAAGGCGCCCGGCTCACTCTCCTTCTAGATATCATAGACGGTGGTTTGCTCTCATTGCACTTGCACCTACTCTACCAGACGAATTCTACATTATAATTATTGTAAGTAGGGCATATTGATTGTCGCAGTTACTTATATCATTGTATAAAACATTATGTTCTAAGAAATTATTATGTTATTTCTGTTACAGCATTTTTGATAAACAAATTGATATTTTTTGAAAGAACAATTGAATTATGAAACATTGAAATATTTTTCTATTTGTCAGATAGTGTGAAGATGTCAAAATTGAAGACAAGAAGTCAGTTGTCAACCCACTTGAGCCTGCTAGTTGGTAAAGGGAAGGAGCTTCCTGTATCAGAACTTCCAACAGTGAGAGACATGCTAAGATTAGGGTTACTCCTTCGAGAAAAAAATGCAAAGGACAGAAGGAACTATACAGATAAAGAACTCATAAATGACATGATAGTCCCTCTTCTGCATCAATGGACAAAAGCTAATGCACTATTCAAACTACCTGTGATTAATCAGTGTCGAACTATTGAGCTAAAACTAACGAAATTATGGCACAAAGCAGTTGAAACATCACTTGGTAAAGGAAACTTGGCCAGGAAAAATGAATTTCTGCACACACTTGATACTCTGTTTGACATTTTGACCTGCAAGTGCTCCATACAATTATGTTCTGAATCCAACTGTTCTCACTCAGGTAAGAGAGAAAATAATTCCCACATTGATTGTGGTTGTCCTCGTGAAAAGAAGATCCCTGTTTTAGAGCTTGAATTTATAAAGGCACAGAGGACAAAGGCAGAAGGCCAAGGAAGTATGCAAATGGGTTCAATAGATTATTCAGAAACAAAGAAGCAGATTGCTAATGCCAAGAAGAGAGAACAAATCCGAGAGAGGGAACAAAAGAAGAAAATGAAGAGTGAAGAAGCCATCCAAAGAGAGGAAGAGTTGTGTCAAGATGTTTATCACTTCTTTGATAGTTCTTCTGATGAACAGGAAGCAACATCAGATGATAGTTCCAAAGAGCCATCTGAACCTTTACCAAAGAAAATGAAATACAACACAAGAAATATTTCAAACATTGCTTTAGCTAGTATTCGCCACCATGCTGGACTTCGTGAGGCTGCAGAAATTGCAACTGCGGCTTGGATAGATGCAGGCCTCATCAGCCGAGAGGATGTATCTTTGGTAATAGATCATAATAAAATTAGAAGAGCACAAGAAAAAATAATGAAGGAAATATCTGATCAGCATGGAAAAGATTTAAGCGAGGGAGGGCTCTCCTGTCTTTTGTTTGATGGAAGAATAGATGACACAAAAGTTTTGCTAGAAGTAGAGGGAGTGAACAGAAAGTTTCCAGGTCTCATCAAAGAAGAACACTACTCTGTCTGTTCTGAGCCTGGTGGTCGGTTTTTGTTTCACTTTGCTCCCGAAACTGAAGTAGAAGGGAAGAAACATGCAGAGGTCATTGCTGATCATATTTTATGTTGGGTTCAGGAGAGAGGACTTGGCAGTTCACTGCAGGCTGTTGGTGGAGATTCAACTGCAGTGAACACCGGATGGCAGGGGGGTGTAATGACGCATTTAGAGAAAAAACTAGGAAGAAGACTTGTTTGGATTGTATGTGATTTACATACAGGCGAGCTACCTCTTCGTCATCTCATCCAGGAACTTGATGGTCCTACAAAGAGCAACAACAAGTGGTCAGGTCCCCTTGGCATCATGCTGGATGAAGCAACACAACTAGAAATAAATACAACCTTTCCAAAGGTCGAAGTTGGCCCTCCCCTTCCGGCGTTGTCTGAAGGAGTCATCAAAGATCTCAGCACAGATCAATCCTATGCTTATCGTATTGCCCAAGCAATAAGATCAGGAGAAGTGCCTCAGTCATTGGCTCTCTTGGAGATTGGACCTGTCAGTCACAGCCGTTGGTTAACTACAGCTCTTCGTTTCTGCAGGATTTGGATTTCCAAACACGAATTGAAGGGCAAAGTGCTGAAGAATTTGAGGTTAATTGTTGAATTTATTATTGGAGTTTATCTTCCCCAGTGGTTTAGTGTGAAACTTAATCCTATGTGGGTGGATGGGCCCAATCACCTTTTGTTTCAATTGCAGCTAGTAAGAACACAGAGGAAGGTAGTGAGGGACATCGTGTTACCTGTGGCAAGAAGGTCCGCTTGGTATGCTCGATCAGAAGCAGTTTTGCAAGCAATGCTTTGCAGTCAATGTACCAATCTCCGAACCGAGGCTGTAGAAGTCATTCTAAAGATTAGAGGAACGCTAATAGATGACGACCAGTTGGGAGACTGTTCGTTTCATTCAAGAAAAGTTCCCCCAATAAACGTAAATGCCACCAAATTGTCAGAATTGGTTGACTTGAGTTTGAAAGTCTTAGAGCCACCATTGACAACAAGTCTAACTAGCCAAGAATTGAGAAACCTTAAAGAGACTCCAATGCAGGTGCCGAAGTGGCCTTCCCACACTCAAAGTGTGGAGAGATGTGTGAAAATGGTCACAGAAGCAGCGGGCCATGTTTACAGCCACGAGAGGCGAGAAGGTTACATCAAAGCACAAATAGCAAGCAGACTACTGATGACAAGAAACCAAAGCAAAGAGAGTATGAAGGCATTGGTTACTTTCAAATAGACTACGGATAATAAAATATAATAATTTGAAACTTGAAACAGTAACATGTGTGCAAACGCTGGTTATGTTATAAATTCACAAATATGTACATTTAAAAATCCATTTGATGTAGGTAGGACTTATTATAAAAAAAAATTTATGCCAGAATATTGTTTTGCATGCTTAAAGACTACAATAAATTGCTACCAAATTACTCGATTTTCAATTTAGCCAGTTCACCCCCTAAATTGACACACCCTATTACCTAAGTTTACCAATATTGTAATCTAACGATTTAGGTTATTTTGGTTTGGTTAGGTATGGTTTGGGATGTCAGCCCTCTAGCATTACAGCCAACCAAGTCCACCATCTGCCAACCCACCATCTGCCAACCCACCATCTGCCGGCCTACCATCTGTCAACCCACCATCTGCCAATCCACCATCTGCCAACCCACCATCTGCCAACCCACCATCCGCCAACCCACCATCTGTCAACCCATCAACTGCCAACCCACCATCTGCCAACCCACCATCGGCCAACCTACCACCAACCAGTCCATTATCGGCCAGCCCAACTTCTGCCAGCCCACCATCGGTCAGCCCACCATCGGACAGCCCACCATCGGCCAATCCACCATCAGATAGCCCACAGACGGCCAAACCACCAGTGGCCAGCCCACCATCGGCTAGCCCACCATCGGACAGCCCACCACCGGACAGTCTACCATCGGCCAGCCCACCAGCCCACCTGATTTCATTAAGATAAAAAAAGGGGGCGAAAACAAAACATTTACTGTAAATGAAAATTTCAACTTTACTCATCAGATAATTTTGGCAAAGGATTATATTAACATAAGAACATAAGAATGGAGGAAACTGCAGCGGGCCTATTGGCCCATACTGGGCAGTCCCGTTTACACCCAACCCCTATTGCTCATATAAGCATCCAACCTATGTTTGAAGCTATTCAGTGTATTCGAGTTAATGATGATATTTGGTAACTTGTTCCACTCATCCACTACTCTGTTTCCAAACCAGTGTTTACCGATTTCACGCCTAAATCTAAATTTATCTAATTTAAAACCATTGTTACGAGTTCGCTCCTGGTTGGATAGTTTGAGTACCTTTGTGATGTCCCCCTTTGTTTAGCCCTGCCTTCCACTTATACACCTCTATCACGTCGCCCCTTGCTCTACGTCTCTCGAGGGAGTGCAAATTAAGATGCTTTAGCCTGTCTCTATATTCAAGGTTCCTAATGCCCGGGATTAGTCTTGTCATTCTCCTCTGAATTCTTTCCAAGGATTCTATATCCATTCTGTAATACGGTGACCAGAACTGAACTGCGTAGTCCAGGTGTGGTCTCACAAGAGCAAGATACAGTTTTAGGATGACCTCGCTAGTCTTGTAACTAACACTCCTTTGTATGAACCCAAGTACTTTATTAGCCTTGTTACGAGCAAAAACACATTGTTTACTTGGTTTAAGGTTCCTACTTATCATTATTCCTAAATCTCTCTCGCAGTCTGATTTCTCTATGGCATCGTTGTTCATCTGGTATCTGGTTTCCCTGCTTACATCTCCTATACTGAGTACTTTACATTTGTCGACGTTGAATTTCATCTGCCATTTTTCAGACCATTCGAAAAATTTGTTTAGATCTTCCTGTAGTTTTGCCGAGTCCTCGTCAGATTTAATAACACGTCCTATTTTAGTGTCATCAGCAAATTTACTTATGTTGCTGTCTATGCCGATATCTATGTCGTTTATGTATATAATAAATAATAATGGTCCAAGTACTGAGCCTTGGGGAACACCACTTGTGACGTTGCTCCAATGGGACTTAGTGCCGTTAATGCTCACTCGCTGTTTCCTGTCCTGTAACCACGCCCTAATCCATTTAAGGATGTCACCTTTGATGCCATGTGCTTCTACCTTTCTAATTAGTCTTTCGTGGGGGACTCTGTCGAAGGCTTTGCTAAAGTCGAGTTATACCACATCATAATTGTGCCCCTTGTCCACCGATTCGAAAACTGATGAAAAGAATGTTAATTGATTAGTTAGGCAAGAGCATCTGCTTGTGAAGCCATGCTGGGAATCATTGATCAATCTGTGCTTCTCCAGGTGATTTCGAATAGAGTTTGAGATGATTGCTTCCAGTAATTTGCCTACTATTGATGTTAGACTGATTGGGCGGTAGTTAGAGGATAGTGATCTATCCCCCTTCTTGAAAATCGGTATTACATTCGCTATCCTCCAGGATTCTGGTACTACACCTGTTTTTAAGGACATGTTAAACAACTTTGCTAAGGGCATACTAAGCTCTTCCTTACATTCCTTTAATACTCTGGCAAATATCTCATCGGGACCAGGTGACTTATTAGGCTTTAGTTTGTCTATTTGCTTACTAACATCGTTACTAGTCACTACTATCTCGCTTAATTTGTTTTCTTCACTATCTCTGAATAGAGTCGGTGCCTCGGGTATCATGTTTAAATTTTCAGTGATGAAAACTGTTGAAAAATATTTATTCAAATTATTGCTCATTTCTCTGTCGTTATCAGTGAGCTCGCCGGTGTCTGACTGTATTGGTCCAATCTTTTCTCGTGTTTTAGTTTGATACATTTGGTAGAATCCTTTGGGGTTTGTCTTCGCCTCCCTTGCTATCCTTATCTCATTCTTCCTCTTTGCTTTCCTTATCTCGGTTTTTACCCTACTCGCCAATACCCTATAATAGTCCCGGAGGTGAATTTCGCCACGATTTATCCTTCTACCTATAGCCTTCCTTTGGCCAATGATGTTCCTTAAATAGTTATAAATCCATTTAGGGTCATTGTTGTCTGAGCTGAGTTTTTTGTATGGTATGTTCTGCCTTTGTGCAGTAAGTAACTCACTATTTAAATTGTCGTGGATCTCGGCAATCTCAGATCTCGTTATCAGGTCCGTGTCAGCTGACAGGTTCATGGCCAAGCGCGACACCCCCTCTCTCAGCTGCCTCTTTAAGCTGTCAAAGTTCGCCCTTCTGAAATCTGGTACTTTAGTGGAATTTTCCTTACGTCTGCCCTGAAAGTCTAACTGGAATCTAATTTCTTTGTGATCGCTGTTTGCAAACTCGTTCCCTACCACGACCCTGCTAATGAGGTTTTCTCTGTTTGACAGAACTAAATCGAGTATATTATTACCCCGTGTGGGTTCAGTTATATGTTGACTTAGAAAACAGTCCTGGATAGTCTCGAGAAAATCCTCTGATTCTGAGTTACCTGTAAGGTCAGTCCAATCTATTTGGCCAAGGTTAAAGTCGCCTACTATACAGACTTTGTTGTGTATGGAAGGGCTGCGCATTTCATCCCAGATAAGTCGCTCTTTGACTCTATCAAGATTGGGAGGTCTATATATTACTCCTGTGATTAATTTTTCTCTACCGTCGATTAATTCTATCCAAATTGTTTCTGTATTCCTCTCAGTTTTTATTTCCTTATTTATTTCACACTTCAGATTATCCCTAACATAGATTGCTACTCCGCCTCCTTTCCTGGTCTGCCTATCGGTATGGAACAGTTTGTAACCCGCAATTTGGTATTCGACTGGTAACTCACGTGTGTCTAGGTTGATTCATGTTTCAGTGACTGCAATTATATCGATTTTTTCGGTACATAGCAAGGCCCTAATATCATCCATTTTGTTTCTCATACTTCTACTGTTTGCGTAGTATACATTTAAGTTAGTCGCGTTCTGGGTCCTCCCCTTACCGCGTTTAGTTTTAAACTCCCTGTCTAATTCACTTTTGTCATCATTCCTAACACTATTTCCCTGTAATCTTTCACTTTGTTTACCCGCTCCCACTGCAGTCTCCTCCACCCCCGTGCTCATATGTTCTCCTAGCAGTTTAAAGACTTCGATATCTTTTGAACTGCCACCTCTAGAGCCCCAGCCAGGGTTGCTACTCCATCCCTAGACAGGTGCACCCCATCCCTAGCATAAAGGTCCCTTCTGCCATAGAAGCTGTCCCAGTTGTCAATGAATGGGACTGATATTGACTTGCAATATCTGTCAAGACGGTCGTTGACACCAACCGCCCTTGACAACCATTCACTGCCAACTCTCCTTCTAGGCAGGACACGGCATATGATAGGGATCCCTCCCTTAGTCCTAATACGATCTATAGCTGCCTTGAACTTATCAAGAAGCTCCTCATTCCTACACCGACCAATGTCATTGCCTCCTGCACTGAGGCAGATAATGGGTTTGTTTCCATTACCAGACAAGATATTGTCCATCCTGTCAATTATATCCCCCACCCCAGCTCCTGGCAAACACACCCTCATCCTATTTTTGTTTTTACCACAAAAGGCCCTGTCCATGTACCTTACCTGTGAGTCACCAACAATTAAAGTTTTTATACCTTCCTTGTCATCCCTGTCCCTGACTGTACTAACGTCCATTTCGTCTATCAAGGGACTGAACGAGTTGGGACACTTAGCTGTTGTTGTCGTTGTTGACGTATCCTTGGTGTACTTCTTCACCACCAGCTTGGTCCTCCCAATACTCATAACTTTCCACTCGCTTGAGTTTTCGTCAGACACTGGCTTTACTCGTCCAGCCTCCCCTTTTGACTTCGCCAGCTCTTCTTTTAATTTCAGGTTCCCCAATGTGGCCCTCTCAATTTCTTCATTGGCCTTGGCCAATTTTTCCATGGACCACTCCAGTTTGGTCAACAAACTCTCATACCCAAGACCGCACATAGCACTGGCCATATCTGATAATTATCCCTCCTGAGCTAACCCTGCCGTGACCTTTCCCCTAGTGAGGTCAGAACAGGTGTCACATGTTTAAAAATTATAGTAGTAAGTACACAGTTATAGAAAGGAGGGATCTGACTTATTACCATGCGTATTTTATGTTTTATAAAGTATTTTAATTGACAATTAAGCAACAATAATTTATTCTTCAAATGTTAATATTAACGATGAAAGGTTGGCGCTACAGGGCGATTATATATAAGTTGAAAGAGTCTACGGGGAATTAACACGCGAGTTTTCATGTGTTATATGTAAAAAGCGTTAAGTACAGTCACTCAAAAATTAATATTATCTCAACTTGGGGTGGGGTCGCTGGTTTGTGTCCGGAGTATCCCTCAGTTCATTCAGATATGAATGGTGTACCTCACTGGGTACATCATTTTACAGTTCGAGCAGTCGAGTGTAGTGACCACCACGCTGCTTCATTGTGTACTGAAGGTTTTGTATAAAACAGCGTCCACACGAGCGTACGTTTCCAACCTGTGATGAACAAGAGGAAACACCGATCTAGTGCACGCGGTCGCACCCTATCAGAGTCGATCACATATTGGCGACAAAATGTACGCACTTGTGGACGAACCTTTACGTATACAGTATGCCTCTAACTTTCAAAGTCTGGCCAACGTTTCATCCCGATCATAAAAGGTACTGTAAGGTCAGTCATGCCTCTCGACAAATTACACATCTCAAAATAAAGTATTTATCCAACGGAGAAACAATAAAAATAATTCTTTTGGTTAACCCACCACACAATTTTTTCGCCCTTTAACAACTTTTAGAACCGACCCACCATTAAGGGTGTTTTTCCTAAACAAATGTTCCGCTTAATTTTTGTTGTAATAGCAACGAAGCCAGTACTTCCCGAGATTTTACTGATAACTTAGGCAGAAAAAATCAAGCAAATAGCAAAATAATGTAAAGATAATTACCGTCAAGAGTAACATAAAATATTAAGGAATATTACTTTGGGTATCACAAGTCATTTAGAAAGTCCTGAAGGTGAAATATTTCGCGCAATATAGGAAGGTAATGTGGGAAAATACTGTGCGTAACCAGCAGCCTGTATGAGTATCTGGTGACATGTGCCGGGCAGGTGGTGGGACAGCTGGGTCCTCTCGTCAATACTCGATGCTTTGTTCTGCTCGCTCCGTTATTCGCCTTCACCTCTCAATAGCGACGTACAGTAGACAGAGATGGTTACTGAGGTATTTTCCAGGATGTAGACCAATTTACTTGTGTGTGTGTTGTCTCTGCTTGGAATGTAGTTTTCTCTCTCTCCATCTCAGTATCTAGTAAGGCGATAGTTGAAGGAGTCAGAGAGTCCCCTTCCGTCAGAGCTGAATGCGAACATATTTGCCTTCTTCACAGAAAAGTCAAACTTGGCAAATTGCGGTCAACCAATGTAAGAAACATGTGTACCTCTGTCCATTAGCTCAAAGGGCAACAGGGATGTTTTTCTAGCGAGCATCAGGTCGCTTGTGGTGGGTTCACCTCCGGAAAACGAATAGTTAGTCTGATAAATCAAGAACTTTTACGATAATCTCAGGCAAAACAGTCCTGCAGTTGGTTCAGGATCTGTTTGGTTGATCTAAAGTTGGAGAATCAATCACTATTATTTAGTATGGTCTTAAAATCGATAATTACTAGCTTCTGTTTTAGCACCCGATGAGGCGCGGAGCGTTCTTGTTTTTTGTGTAATGAAGGGAAAACACACACACACACACACACATTTACACACACAGCTACACACACACACATCCTTGACCACCGAAGGGTCAAGACGTACCTGGCGCTCCTCTCGGAGCAGCCAGGTCAACTGTTAAGTTGGCCCATACCAACCCCCTCCCCTGAACCCTCCTCCCCACCTGAATATCAACAAGTTCTCGCCAGAAGTTACAATTTCATTTAGGAAAGGAACGGAACCAGTGTTAAACAGAGGTGAACAGTGGTGAACAGTGCTTAAGTCAGTGAGAAAAACTCAACAGTAACAGTCGTACTCAAGTTAACCTTCACACAGTGAGGTCCCAGGTACCCAGTCATAACGGCCCGTGAGACCCAACAACAATCAGCGATGTGTTAATCCGTCTACGATAGGAAGGCCTAAGACCAAACCTCACTCATATAACACCATCTGTGAGGGAATTACTACACCACATGTCCCTCATAACACCATATGTGAGGGAATTACCACACCACGTCAAGTTCCTCATCACACCATCTGTGATGGAATTACTACACCACGTGAGGTCTCTCATAACACCATCTGTGAGGGAATTACTACACCACGTCAGGCCCCTCATAACACCATCTGTGAGGGAATTACTACACCACTTGAGTTCCTCCTAACACCATCTGGGAGGGAGTTACTACACTACGAGTTTGCTGTTCAACACCTACATTAATCTGTATGTTCACTGTATGTTCCTTTACCTTTCTCTAATGAAGGCTTTTGTTAAACCACCAATGTATGTAATAAGTCATTTATGTCCAATGTATATTTTCAGCCATCGGGCTGCAGAACTTTTTCAATAAACCGTTAATTATTATTATTATTATTTACATACACACACATACACACACACACATACACACACTCTCTCTCTCTCTCTCTCTCCTGGGAGGTTGAATAACAACGTTGGGATAAATGAGATAAATGATGTAATGATATCTAGCAACTGTACACCAAGACGGGTCAAGGCTGGTGATGGAGGACAAAGGAGTCTAAGGTCTAATTAATATTACTTTGATTAATAGGAGCCAGTAGAGTGAGTCTTCATAAATTCCAATCAGAAGGAAACTGGGTAAGAACAACCAATGAGAAGCAACCTGTGTAATAACAGCCAATCAAAAGCGTCGTCAGGGAGAAGAGCCAATGAGAAGCAGCTGACATAATAACAGGGAGGGAAACTTGTGCTACTTTTATGAAGACGCTGAAAATTCTGATAGATGATGTGGACTGGTTGTGGGATGATCCCGAACCTGGCTCGAAATTTATATAAATGACCGAGAAGTTCCTTAATAGACGACTCGCTTCCTCAGTCTTCCCTCTGATTGAATGTGAACACCATCCATGTTATTAACACTCACGATGAGAGAATCTTTTGACGATATTCTACACATAGTTTTGTTATCTCGTATTCTACAAGGATAAAAATTATAATTTGGGGAAGAAAGATACGAGGGATTTTGACGGATATGAAAAATGATGCTAGAGAAAATTAATCTCTGATAATTTTATACTTTCTAATAGTGACTAACGCTCGATACACTTGTGACGTCAGTGGCTCATACATGTTAACATTTATGAAATTGATCTGAAGTTTCTCAGTGTGGTGAGTGATGAGGGGAGGGCAATCTGATGTCTGTGTCATGTAAAGTTTTGACATTGTTGCCAGAACTACACCGCTGTTAGAACAATCATATGGACGATGATAACGCCTAGTAGGAAATAAAATTGTCAGTTAGTTGTTTTTAGCTGGTCGGGACTCGTACACATGTACCATACAGCGGAGTGGATACATCTCTCAGCGCCTGTCCTTAGGGTCGCTCGTTCGCCCCCAGGGCACCCCCTGTTGGCTCGATACAAATCATTTCCAAACTTTACATCTGGGGAAGTGATAAGCAGTGCCGGCCAATAGTTCAACTTGAAGTACTAAAGGCATAATGCTAAAGTTTGTTCGACTCTCCCCTTGAACCACAAACCCCAAGATTCACGCCTGCAGTTTTAATCATCCTCTTCCGTTGACGGAGGTCGTCATGTTTACAACCAGAGTTTTGAAACATTTGAGTCACGAACACCACTACAGTGCTTGACGAGGAGGTTTGGCGGTAAATTATTCAAATTTGAATCCCTAGCTTACTAAATCAAACGCGCGAATGATGGATATGAGTATTTGTGTGTGTGTGTGTGTGTGTGTGTGTGTGTGTTCTAGGTTTGCGAAAATGTGTTATGGTAACTTGAATATATGTTATTATTTACTATTAAATTAAGGTTAAGTCAAGAGTACTTTATTTTTACCTCCCCAAGTTAAATGATTAAACCTGCATGTGAAAATTACAATTTTGGAGAAGTGTCAAAAGTTTGTTTCAAATTTGATTTAGTGTTTACAGGGAACACTCAACCATTCCACAAGTAGTGTTCTTGTGATATGGTTGGCAGTGTTCCCTGGTCACACACATAAGGTCTAGGGTTCGAGTCCTGGCTGGTGAGGTCGTTGATTATTCAAGTTCGCGTGTTATATGGACTAAAATGAAATATATATATATATATATATATATATATATATATATATATATATATATATATATAATGATCACTCACAACATACAGTATGGTTACGTTTACACTTATGTTAACTACATTGTACTCATGTCTGCTCCGAGCTACGTTGGTCAAGCTACACATAACGCTAATATTTTTTTGTATTTAATCTAAGTAATGAATTATTAATTCATTGTTATTAACGTGTATTAATAATACTTGCACCGCTTGTAATGGTAATGCATAAAGTAAACAATGGTTTCTGTACGTTTTACTCACCTTGGAGTGGACCTAAAAGTGGATAATGGATGTAGCCTAAGCAGCCACAACAAACAAGGGTTGAAGCAAGAGCTTGACGCTAAGTACTAACGCAAATAAGTTGAAGCAAAGATAGTTACCCTCACCCGCTCATAACCGCGGGACCACGCATCGGGGGAACACGGGTAACAGAACCGACCTTTACGGAGACCGGAGAGAGACTAACTCTTCCTCAACTCACCCACAGCTCTGCTCTTTCCCGCTCTCTCCCCTCTCACAGGCTTCTCTCCCTCCCACCCGCGACCTGTAGAGTTGCTCAGGTGGTCGAGTTACAATCGGGGGACTAGGGATACACTCGGGGGCCCCGGGTTACAGTCGGGGCCTCAGTGCACACTCGGGGGCCCCAGGGTACAATCGAGGCCCCAGGTTACAGTCGGGGCCCCAGGTTACAGTCGGAGTACATGTTTATTTATTGGACCATTTAGTTGGCCATGTTTGTATAGTAGATCTCCTAGATGGCCATGTTTGTATAGTAGATCTCCTAGATGGCCATGTTTCTTTACTGGGCCTTATAGTTGGCCATGATTGTATAGATTTCCTAGATGGCCATGTTTCTTAACTGACCTTGTAGTTGGCCATGGTTGTATAGTAGATCTCTTAGATGGCCATGTTTGTTTAATTGACCTTATTGTTGGTCATAATTGTGTAGCAAACCTTAGAGATGACCATGTTTCTTTACTGGACCTTATTGTTGGTCATGGTTGTGTAGAAGACCTCCTAGATGGCCGTGTTTGTGTAGTAGACCCTAGACTAGACTGTTTTATTTCCTTCAGTCATTACGACTTAAAATTTGTCGCATTTTAAGAGCTATTGGTGTTGTACATTAGGGTGTGTCATAGGAGGGAAGATCAGCTAAAACTAATGGCCCATCACTTTTTTGGTAGATTTTAGTATATATAAACAGAAAATAATTTCAGTTTCAATATTTTGCAACCTTGTGCTAGGTAAATTTTAGCGTGAAATTTATCGAAAATCTAACGTACAGCTGCATTAGTGCATTACAATTAAATAGTGAACATTGCTTTCTGACTTCATTCTTTAACAACCCAACTAACAATAATTTTTTCTGTTTCAGATTCTGATGCATTTATAAGTTGATAATATTTGCGATGGCTGCTTGTGTCAGGACGAGGAACCAAAAATCCAGCCATCTCAGTCACTATCTTGGGTCTGGGAGAGAGCTCCTGAAGTCGGAGTTGCCTACTTTGAGAGATGCTTTGAGATACGGTGTTTTAATCAGGCAAATCAGTGAAAAGAACCAAAGAACTTACACAAACAAAGACATTGCCAGTGATATGACCAAAGCTGTCTTGGCACAGTACACTCTGGCTAACGCTCAGTTCAAGCCTCCAGTCATAACAAGTCAGAAGAAGATTAGTGAGAGACTGCTAGCCAGTTGGGAAAAGGCAAGAGATATCTCTCTTGGGAGAGGAAAACTTGCAGTTAAGGACAGCTTTGCCAAGCAACTGGACCAGTTATTTGACATAATTACTTGCAAGTGCCCAATTGTTCTCTGTCCTGAGTTTGGATGCGATCGTGACTGTAAATCCGAGGCCCACATCTCCTGTATTTGCAAGCGTGAACTGAAGATTCCTGTGATCGAACTGGCATTTGTCAAAGCACAGAGAGAGAAGACTGGCAGTATAGGGGCTCTCATGATTTCTAGCCAAGATATTCCGGAGTCCAAGAGACAGGAGGCTGCCACAGAGAGACAGAAGAGGAGAAGAGTTGCCGAGGAAAAGAGACTTGAGAAGGCCCAGGGTGAGGTAAAAAAGGCCGATGATTGGAGTCAAGCTGATTCAGAGTTTAATGACTTCCCCATGGCTGATCCGAGTGCTGACCAGGAAAATGGTGACTTTGTCCCTAACCCAGAAAATAATGATCCCAAACCTTCCAGGCATAACATTCGAAATAGGAAAGATATCCTGAGCATAGCTCTGGCCAGCATGCGACACCACACTGGTCTCAGAGAAACTGCAGAGACAGCAACAGCTGCCTGGATTGACGGTGGTTTGATAACACCTGATGATGTTCACCTGGTGATAGATCATAACAAAGTAAGGAGAGCTCAGGAGAAACTTGTCAGTAACCTAGAAGAGGAGTTTGATAAGGGGATAAGAGAAAATGGAATCAATTGTTTGTTCTTTGACGGGAGAAGGGATGACACTAAAGTGTTCATGAAAGTTGGAGATTCTGACAAGTTGTTCCCTGCCATGGTGAAGGAGGAACACTACTCCTGCTGCAGTGAACCAGGAGGGAAGTATTTGTGGCATTTCACTCCAGAGACAGATGACATCAGGAAACCAGCTGAGATAGTGGCAGATAACATTGTGAACTGGCTCAGAGAGAGGAACGTAGACCAGACCCTGCAGGCCATTGGAGGGGACAGCACCAACACGAACACAGGGTGGCAAGGGGGGGTCATACAGTGGATAGAGCGGAAGATTGGGAAGGAGCTGGTCTGGATTGTTTGTGACCTCCACACCAACGAGTTGCCACTCAGACATCTGATCCAGGAGCTGGATGGCAAGACTCTTTCAAACAACAGATGGTCTGGTCCTCTTGGCAAGATGCTGGACTCTGCCACTGAGTTAGAAATAAATCCGAGCTTTGAAAAAATCACATTTGGCCCTCCACTCGTTGAGCTTGCACATACTGTCATTGACGACCTGAGTACTGACCAGTACTATGGTTACATGATTTGCAGTGCCATCAAAACTGGGGTCATGCCTGATAGACTTGCTTACCTGCAGATAGGTCCAGTCTCACATTCTAGGTGGCTCACAACGGCTCTCAGGTTCTGCAGAATTTGGGTCGCTCATCATAAACTGAAAGGGAACCAGCTTCACAACCTGAGACTTATTGTCCAATTCATCGTGAGTGTCTACTTGCCAAATTGGTTCAACACCAAGGTCAAGTCATCGTTCTCCGAAGGTCCGAGGCATGTTCTCTTCCAGCTTGAGCTCCTGAGGAGTCAGCCAAGGAAGGTTGTTCAGATTGTGGAGCAGACTGTGAGGAGATCTTCCTGGTATGCTCATCCCGAGGCAGTTCTGCAGACAATGCTCTGCAGTAAGGATGAGGAGGAGAGAAGAGTGGCAGTCAAAAAGATCTTGGATACGAGACTTATGAGAGGATCTGGGCATGACGAATCAGTTGGTGACGATTCCTTCAGGGTCAGGAAGACTCCTGAAGTCAATCTAGGTGCCAAGACCCTCACTGATCTCATAGATCTGGATAACATCCAGGCTGGCAATGAGCCCCCTCTTACCTGCAGCCTCACCAATGTTCAAGTCAGAGCTTTCCTGGACAACCCCATGCATGTCCCTGCCTGGCCCTCGCACACCCAGAGTATAGAGCGTTGTGTACAGCAAGTGAGCGAGGCCAGCAGTCACGTGTACAGCCAGGAGAGGAGGGAAGGCTACATCCGAGCTCAGGTGGTCAGCAGGGAGGTGATGAGTAGAAACAGAAGCAAGAAAGACATGTTCTCTATGGTGTGCAGCAACACCGGGTTGTAGTAGTAAAACCGGTTTTTGTATTTGATGATTTTGTTTTCTAAAGGAATATTAAATTTAATAAATGTGTCAAGATCATTCGTTTCACTATTCTGGATCATTTTCATCCTAATAAGTTAACCTGATACACTTTACTTTACTTTAAATAAGCCATTTAGTGGTGTTGGTAAAAGGGTGGGAATACTGAATTTTCATAAGATTTCAAGTTAAAATTTACCTAGCAAAAAATGAAAACTTTTCAAATCTGAAGATATCACATGATTCTGCACATAGAACTACATCATTATTACCATGGGCCGATTTTTCAAACTCAAAAAAAAAAAATTCGCCTCCGTATGACACACCCTAGTTGTACATGGAATTAGTTGTACAATATTTAACTTAGTATGACTGTAGTTGCATTAAGCATAAAATTAGTTGTACAATATTTAACTTAAAATTGCTCTAGTTGCATTTAGCATAGAATTAGTTGTACAATATTTAACTTAGAATTACTGTAGCTGCATTTAGCATAGAATTAGTTGTACAATATTTAACTTAAAATTATTGTAGTTGCATTTATCATAGAATTAGTTGTACAATATTTAATTTATAATTACTGTAGTTGCATTTAACATAGAATTAGTTGTACAATATTTAACTTAGAATTACTCTACAGTAGTTGCATTTAGAATAGAATTAGTTGTACAATATTTAGCTTAGAATTACTGTAGTTGCATTTAGCATAGAATTAAGGCGTTTGTGGGGTTTCGTGATGTTGAATCGCACATGGAATGAAGGTGAGGAGCTTGTTGAGAGGAGGTGTTGTGTGTTGCAGAGCTCTTGGTAGAATGGACGTCATGGCGAGGCTGAGAGCTTATATACACGTCCACCGGAAGTAAGCGTCGCTGGTGCCCCCCCCCCCCCCCCGGAGTCTAGACGGCAAGGCTTGTCAGAGAAACTTCGTCACGGGATCGGCTGATCAGCGAACGGCAGTGGCAGCTGTAGGGGAGAGTATCCTCTACAATACTCCCCCTCCCCTCCGAGGGCTGCAGGAAACCTGTTGTCGGCAGGGTTGTATCCCACATGTGAGACATAACGGGCGGTGATGTGGACCACTTGGCCGCAAAAGTTGACGACTCCGTCTAGGAATACGAGATCTGTGGGAGAAGCAGAGGTAGAAGGAGGGTTGTGGATAAGAGAAGGTTGTACAGGCGAGGAATGTGGTGCTTCTCTCGCGGCAGGTGCAAAGTCCTCAGGGGTGCCAGGTGGGGTATCTGGGTCATTAAGGCCGGATGCAGGACCCTCTTCAGGAGCGGGGTCCACGTCAGGAGCAGGGTCAGTTTCTGGAGCAGTAGGTACCTGAGGATGAAAAGAGGGTACGTAGAAATGTTATGGGCGAGGTGGCGCTCCAAGTGGCAATTGTGGGCAGATAGGCGAAGGATGTGCGGGATGAATGTGTTCAGGGCGATGGGAAGGCTGGCGTGGGGCAGTAGCCTTGAATGCAGAAACTGCCTGTCGTAGTGTTTGCAGAAAGTCGTGATGGGCAGCAGGAGTGAAGTGGTCAAGGTCAGAAGTAAGGCATGTGATGTGCTGCTTGATAGTGTCGGAGGTTATGGCGTCTGCCAATCCCCATCGATGTCGCTTCCTCGTGTAGTTGCAGGGAGCCTCACAGCGTCTAGCATTAGCACCAAAACGTTGATGGTACCAACAGAAAGTAGGTACACTGTGCTGGGGGTTGGCGGCGGGGTCTGAGGCAGGACGGGGATGTTGGGGTCGGTAGGATACAGTGCGTGGTGCAGGAACAGGAGCAGCAGCAGGCATGGATGGGGCAGAGGTGCTCGAGGGTGTCCATCCTGCGGTGTAGAGATTGTAGCAGGTCCCTCAAGTCTTGTTTGTCTGGTGGAATACTACTTCTCTGAGGAGCGTTGATCAGGTTGACGAGACCGGAGCTAAGTGATGGTGTGGCCACTGAGTTGTTCACTGCAGCATGGTGCACAGCAGTATATTCGTGGAATACTCTGTCTGCCGTGGCTGCATAGGTTGCCGAGGTAGTAGAGTAGTCCAATGCTGAGAGAACGAGACGAATATCTGCAGGAAGCTTCTAAGTGTGAAGCTGGTGCAGGATAGTGTCAGGAAGCCTGTCTGTGTGGTGGGAGTTAAGTCTCCGCATCTCGTCCCAGAGACGTGCAGGCGTTGAGTTGCCGAGGGAGAGACCGGATAGGTCTTGCAGCAGACTATTGTCAGGCCGCTGGTATCGCCTCTTGAGAGCATCTCGTAGAGCTGCGAATTTTTTGTCAGCTGGAGGGTTGGTGATGACTTCTGCAACTTGTGTGGCGACTTCTGTGGGCAGGGAACAGACCAGGGCGTTTTACTTCTCTTTGTCTGTAGCTGTTGAGCCGATGAGAGGTGCCTCCATGTGGATTAGCCAGTCTTCAATGTTGTGATTGAAGACTGGGAGAGTGATCTGTTTCTCCGGGGTTCACCATTGTGGGGTTTCGTGATGCTGAATCGCACATAGGATGGAGGTGAGGAGCTTGTTGAGAGGAGGTGTTGTGTGTTGCAGAGCTCTTGGTAGAATGGACTTCACGGCGAGGCTGGGAGCTTAAATACACGTCCACCGGAAGTAAGCGTCGCTGGTGGCCACCCCCCCCCCCCCCCCGAGTCTAGACGGCAAGGCTTGTCAGAGAAACTTCGTCGCGGGATCGGCTGATCAGCGACTAACGGCAGTGACGGTTGTATGGGAGAGTATCCACTACACTTTATTGTAAGGCATTTTAGAAGCACAGACTGTCATTGAAAAATACTACATTGTACTGCGTCTTGGAAATAACTGTTGTACAACACAATCTTAAGAAAATAATAAAATTAGGTGAGCTGTTATTTGGACATATTACGGAAAAAGAAATGGTGAAGAAAATACATTAAAAAGATTATGGAAAGAATGACAAAAAAGGAAAAAAAATCAATCAGTCAACAATAAATAAGAATAAAAAAGAAATCGGGCCCGTTGTAGAGGTAATTTCTCCCGGACTCTGAAACCACACAACTGTCTCTCACAGCTAGGTGTTTGCATATTTATACACGAAATATGACGGATTTTGGGCTCCTTTAAGTCCCATTTTTTGCACATACAGAGCTGTAAGCAACTTGTTCACCATTACTTAAAGTATTTTATGAGTAATGATAAAAAGGTTTCAAACATATTTGAGTAATTATCAATATTGTTACACCAAAGTCACCAACGGCTAATGAAATCTGACAGCACCCACTTAAAAACAGGAGGAGCCAAAACAGGTTTCAAGTAGGCACAATCCTTTTCAATTCTTTCACGACATGCATTTCGTTTTAGGTCCTATCCTATATATTACAATAGAGGGAATTAATTTCGTAATCCGATTCTTTCCCTTTGCCGTTTTCGCCCCACCGCACCAGAATATGGTAAGATTCTGCCCTAGAACTAGATAGAATTCCGCCCAGTAATACAGTAGGATTCTGCCACAGGAGGCGATAGGATTCCCCCCAAAAGACGGGAAGATTCTGCCCAAGAATACGGTAGAGTTCTGCCCCAAAATATGATAGGATTCTGCCCCATAATTCGGTAGGATGCTGCCCCAGAAGACAGTAGGATTCCTCCTGAAAATACGGTAGTATTCCACCCCAGAATACGGTAGTATGCCGCCCCAGAATACGGTAGCATTCCGCCCCAGAATACGGTAGTATTCCGCCCCAGAATACGGTAGGATTCTGCCCCAGAAGATGGTCGGATTCCGCCCAGAATACAGTAGGATTCTGCACCACAATATGGTAGGATTCCGCCCTAGAAGATGGTAGGATTTCGCCCTAAACAACGGTAGGATTCTGCCCCAGAAAACGGTAGGATTTCGCCCCAGAAGACGGTAGGATTTCGCCCCAGAAGACGGTAGGATTTCGCCCCAAAAGACGGCAGGATTCCGCCTGAGTAAACAGTAGGAATACGCCCAGAAGACAGTGGGATTCCGCCCCAGAAAACAGTAGTGTTTCGCTCCAGAAGACAGAAGGATTGCGCCATAGAAGACGGTAGGATTGTGCCCCAGAATATGATAGAATTCCACCCAGAATACGGTAGGACTCTGCCCTAGAAGGCGATAGGATTCTGCCCTAGAAGGCGATAGGATTCCTCCCCGTAAGACATTAGGATTCTGCCCCAGAATAAGGTAGTATTCCGCCCCAGAATACGGTAGTTTATCGCCCCAGAATACGGTAGCTTTCCGCCCCAGAACACGGTAGTATTCCGCCCCAGAATACAGTAGTATTCCGCCCCAGAAGGCGATAGGATTCTGCCCCAGAAGACGGTAGAATTGTGCCCCAAAATACAGTAGGATTACTCCCCAGTATACAATATTATTCTTCCTTAGAAAATGGTAGGATTTCGCACCAGACGACGGTAGGAGTCTGACCAAGAATACGGGGGATTCCATCCCAGAATACAGTAGTATACCGCCCCAGAATACGGTAGCATTCCGCCCCAGAATGCGGTAGTATTCCGTCCCAGAAGGCGATAGGATTCTGCCCCAGAAGACGGAAGTTTATCGCCCCAGAATACGGTAGCTTTCCGCCCCAGAACACGGTAGTATTCCGCCCCAGACGGCGATAGGATTCTGCTCGAGAAGCGGATAGAATTCCTCCCTAGAATACCGTAGGATTCTTCCCCAGAATACGGTAGTATTCTGCCCCAGAATACGGTGGTATTCCGTCCCAGAAGGGAGATAGGATTCTGCCCCAGAAGACGGTAGGATTCTGCGCTAGAATATGGTAGGATTCCGCTCTAGAAGGTGGTAGGATTCTGCCCCATAATACGATAGAATTGTGCCCCAAAATACAGTAGGATTCTGCAACAAAAGACAGTAGGACTACTCCCCAGCATACAATATTATTCTTCCTTAGAAAACGGTAGGATTTCGCACCAGACGACGGTGGGAGTCTGACCAAGAATACGGGGGATTCCATCCGAGAGTAGGGTAGGATTCCGCCCCAGAATACGCAAGGATTCTGCCCCAGTATACGGTAGGATATCGCTCCAGAGAAACGGTAGGATTCTGCCCCAGAAGACGGTAGAATTCTGCTTCAAAATACTTAAGGATTCTGCCCCAGAAGACAGTAGGATTCTGTCTTAGAATACGAAAGATTCTGCCCCAGAAGACGGACGGATTTCGCCCCAGAATACGCTAGGATTCTGCCCCAGGAGGCGGTAGGAATTCGCTCCAAAAGACGATAGGATTCTGCCCCAGAAGACAGTAGGATTCTGCCCAAGATGACGGTAGGATTCTGCCCCAGAAGACGCTAGGATTTTGCCCCAGAAGACAGTAGGATTCTGCTCTACATGACGGTAGGATTCTGCCCCAGAAGACGGTCGGATTCCGCCCAGAATATGGTAGGATTCCGCTCCACAAGACGGTAGGATTCCGCCCCAGAAGACGGAGGATTCTACCCCAGAAGACGGTAGGATTCTGCTCCAGATGACTGTAGGATTCTGCCCTAGAAGACGGTCGGATTCCGCCCAGAATATGGTAGGATTCCGCTCCACAAGACGGTAGGATTCTGTCCCAGAAGACGGTAGAATTCTGCCCCAGAAGACGGTAGGATTCTGCCCCAGAAGACGGAGGATTCTGCCCCACAAGACGGTAGGATTCTGCACCAGATGACGGAAGGATTCTGCCCCAGAAGACTGTCGGATTCCGCCCAGAATACGGTAGGATTCCGATCCAGAATACAGTAGGATTCTGCCCCAGAATATGGTAGGATTCTACGCCACAATACGGTAGGATTTCGCCCTATAAGATGGTAGGATTTAGCCCTAAACAACGGTAGGATTCCGCCCAAAAAAACGGTAGTATTTCGCTCCAGAAGATAGTAGGATTACGCCGTAGAAGATGGTATTATTGTGTCCCAGAATACGGTAGGATTCTCCGCCAGAATATGGTAGGACTCCGCCCTAGAAGGCGGTAGGATTCTGCTCCATAATACGGTAGAATTAGGCCCCCAAATACAGTAGGATTCTGCCCTAGAAGACAAAAGGATTCCATCCCAGAATACGATAGGATTCTACCCCAGGAGACGGTAGGATATCACTCCAGAAAAAGGTGGGATTCTGCCCCAGAATACATTAGGATTCTGCCCCAGAAGATGGTATAACTCTGCCCCAGAAAATTAGGAATCTGCCGCAGGAGATGGAAGGATTCTCCCCCAGAGACGGTATGATTCTGCCTTAGAAAGCGATAGGTTTCAAGTAGGATTCCGCCCCGTAAGACGGTAGGATTCTGCCCCAGAATACGAAAGGTTTCTCCGCCAGAAGATGGTCGGATTTCGCCGCAGAATACGGTAGGATTCTGGCCCAGAATTCGGTAGGATTCCGCCCCAGATTAAGGTAGGAGACCGCCCCAGAATACATTAGGATTCTACCCCAGGAGGCGGTAGGAATTCGTTCTAGAAGACAGTAGGAATATGCCCCAGAAGACGGTAGGACTCTTTTCCAGATGACAGTAGGATTCTGCCCCAAAAGACGGTGGGATTCCGCCTTAGAATACGGTAGGATTCCGCCTAGGAGGCTGTAGGATTTTTCCCTAAAAGACGGTAGAATTCTGCCCCAGAATATGATAGGATTCTGCCCCAAAATACGGTAGTATTCCACCCCAGAAGGCGATAGGATTCTGCCCGAGAATATGATAGGATTCCGCCCTGGAATACGGTACCATTCCTCCCGAGAATACGGTAGTATTACGCCCTAGAATACGGTAGGATTCTGTGCCAGAATACGGTAGGATTCTGTGCCAGAATACGGTAGGGTTCCACCCTCAAAGATCGTAGGATTTCACCCTAAACGGTAGGATTCCGCCCCAAAAGATCGCACGATTTCGCCTCAGAATACAGAAGAAGTCTGCCCCAAAAGACGGTAGGATTTTTCCGCAGAAAACGGTGGGATTCCCCCCCCCCCCCCCCCCAGAATACAGTAGGATTCCTCCCTTGAATACTGTAGGAGTCTGCCTCAGAATGCGGTAGGATTCTGCACCAGAATACGGTAGGATTCCGCCTTAAAAACTGGTAGGATTTTGACCTAATCAACGGTAGGATTCTGCCCCAGAATAATTGTATGATTTCGCACCAAAAGATCTTAGGATTCCGTCCCAGAATAAGGAAGGATTTCACCTCAAAAAAGGTTGGATTCCGTCCTAGAAAACATTATGTTTCTGCGTGAGAATGCGGTAGGACTCTGACCCAGAAGACGGTAGGATTCTGCCCCAGAAGACGGTAGAATTCCTCTCCAGAATACTGTAGGATACTGCCCCAGAATACGGTAGGATTCTGCTCCAGAATATAGTAGGATTCTGCCCTAGAAGGCGTTAAGATTCTGCCCCATAATACTGTAGAATTGTGCCCCAAAATACGTAGGATTCTGCCCCAGAAGACAGTAGGATTCCGCCCCAGAAAATGGTAGGATTCTGCCTCAGAAGACGGTAGGATTTCGCTCCAGAAGACGATAGGAGTCTCCCATGACTATGGTAGGATTCCGTCCCAGAATAGGTTATCATTCCGCTGCAGAATACGCTAGGATTCTGCCCCATTAGCCGGTAGGATATCGCCACCAAAAATGTGAGGACTCTGCCCTAGAAGGCGGTAGGATTCTGTCCCAGAATATGGCAGCATTCTGCCCAAAATACTTTAAGTTTTGTCCCAGAATATGATAGGATTATGCCCCAGAAGACAGTAGGATTCCGCCCCAGAATACGAAAGAATTCTGTCCCAGAAGACGGTCGGATTTCGCCACAGAATGCGGTAGAATTCTACCACAGAATAAGGAAAGATTCCCCCCAAAATAAGGTATGATTCCGCCCCTCAATACTCTAGGATTCTCTCCTAGGAGGCGGTAGGAATTCGCTTCAAAATACGGTTGGATTCCTCCTCAGAAGACGGTACGATCTTCCCAAGAAGACGGTAGGATTCTGCCCCAGAATACGGTAGGAATTTGCGCCAGAACAATGTAGGATTACGCCGTATAGAATGGTAGGATTTTGCCTAAAACAACGGCAGGATTACGCCCCAGAAAACGGTAGTATTTCGCTCCAGAAGACAGTAGGATTGTGCCCCAGAAGACAGTAGGATTTCGCCTCAAATGTCGGTTGGATCCCTCCTGAAAAAATGGTAGGATTCTGCCCCTGAATACGGTAGGATTCTGTCTCAGAAGACGGTAAGATTCCGCCCCAGAAGACAGTAGGAATCTGCACTTCAGTCCAGTAGGTTTCTGGCTCGGAATGCGGTAGGAATGTGCCCCAGAATCTGGTAGGACTCTGCCCCACAAGACGGTAGGATTTTGCTCCAGAATACGGTAGGATTTTGCCCCAGAAGACGATAGGATTCCGACCCAAAATACCGTAGGTTTCTGCCCCAATATGCAGAAGGATTCTACCCCAAAATAAGGTAGGATTCTGCACCAGAATACAGAAGGCTACCACCGTAGAAGTTGATAGGATTTCACCCTAAACAACGGTAGAATTCCGCCCCAGAAAACGGCAGGATTACGTCCCAGAAGACGGTAGGATTCCACCCCAGAAGACCATAGGTTTCCGCCTCAGAATGCGGTAGGATTGTGCCCCAGAAAATGGTAGGATTTGCCTTAGAAGACGGTAGGATTTTGTGCCAGAATACGATAGGATTCTGCCCCAGAAGACAGTAGGAATCTGTCTTAGAGTCCAGTAGGTTTCCGCCTCGGAATGCGGTAGGATTGTGCCCCAGAATCTAGTAGGACTCTGCCCCACAAGACGGTAGGATTTTGCTCCATAATACGGTAAGATTTTGCCCCAGAAGATGATAGGATTCCGACCCAGAATACCGTAGGCTTCTGCCCCAGTATGTGGAAGGATTCTACCCCAAAATAAGGTAGGATTCTGCACCAGAATACGAAAGGGTACCACCGTAGAAGATGATAGGATTTCATCCTAAACAAAGGTAGAATTCCGCCCCAGAAATCGGCAGGATTCCGTACCAGAATACGGTAGGATTCCGCCCCTGAAGACTGTAAGATTTTGCCCCAAAAGATGGGAAGATTCTGCCCTAAAAGGCGGTAGGATTTCTCCCCAGAGGACGATAGGGTTCTGCCGTAGAATACAGTAGGATTCCGCCCCAGAAGACGGTAGGATTCTGCACCAGAATAAGGTAGAATTTTGCCCCAAAATACAGTAAGATTCTCTCCCAGAAGACAATAGGATTCCGCCGAAGAATACGATAGGAGTGTGCCCCAGGGGACAGTAGGATTTCGCTCCAGAAGACTGTAGAATTCTGTCGCAATAGACAGTAGTATTTCGTCCTAAACAACGGTAGGATTCTGCTCCAGAATGTATGTATATTATGTATGCTGTAAGTATATTATGTATGCTGTATGTATATTATGTATATTGTATGTTTACTATGTATGTACTCCATTTATATACATTACTTATTAAGCTAGCGGCATTTGGCAATGTATTTTTCATGTCACCACACGCTTAGATAATGTGCCTGGCGACATCTGGAAGCTGCTAATGTTCCACTTGCCACATGTCGTCTGAGAGGTCAGGTGACCCATAGAGAGAGGTCAGTTGACCCAAAGAGAGTGTAGGGAACCGCCGTCTTGTGTTGCACCTCTGCACTGCTAGCAAATAGAACCTACAAAACTCTACAGGTGTTTGTGTTCGCTCCTGTAGTTAGAATTGAGTACCCAGAACATGTACATGGTGCAGTGAGTAGAATGTACACTCGCAACAAAAAGTATCGGTGCATACTGTAGTGTGAACAATTTGAGACCAATGACGATAGGTATTGGGAAAGGCGAGTTGTTCCAGCAGTATGTTGGCAGCCCTGTAATCCTGCTGAGCTGCTACTATGGCCTGGTCAAGTGAAACAAACCGTTATAAATAAGGTCGGGAAGTGATAAATAGACAGTATGAAATATGAGGAGCTCCCTGTTAACAAAATTATTTGTGATACTTGTGAATATTGGCACATAAATTTATGCTACCAAATAAACCACTCAACCTGGTCGTCCTGAGGGGTGGTGCAGCGTGGACGGCCGCTCCGAGACCTGTCGTCTGTAGCACCAGTTTCAAGGTATCGCTGAATACATAGTGCAGCGGTGTTCCTGTGGACACCAACCTGCTGGCTAATATCTGTGACGCCGAACCCTTCGTTATGAAGAGCAATGATAGCTCCATGTGTTCCCTCTGAGGTTTCCATGTCGTCTGGCATGTGTAGATCTCTACTGCTTCATATTGCCTCTGTTTTTATACCCACGTTCATCGAGACCGAACCCTCGCTCATCACTCAGTCGATACAAAGCAACAATCCGAAAAGAGGAAACAAACACACTGATTGTCGCCCATACAGCAACACCTAGTGGAGGGGGGGGGGGTTATGAGGATACACTTATCAACCTTCCTGGCATATCACAGTGTATACGTATCGTTTCGGAATCTCGTTGATCTCACCCTGCACCGATACTTTTTGGTGCGAGTGTACATGGCGCAGTGAGTTAATATAACAAAGTCTAGAACTGCTTTTAGTGTCCTTGTGGCCTAGCCGGTAAGCGTTCCCTAGTCACACCCAGTAGGTCGAGGGTTCGATTCCTTGCTGGTGAGGTCGTTGATTATATGTTCAAAGTCCGCGTGTTATATGGACTAAAAATGAAGTATATATATGTACCTCGCGTTTCATACCAGCTGGATTCGGTAAAATGCTACTGACACCACATAAGAGGCACGGGCAGTTTCCCAATGAGGTTCACGGCGCCATCAGCTCGATGAACAGGCTTTGTGTGAAATATAACAGAGTCTAGAACTGCTTTTAGTGTCCTTGTGGCCTAGCCCGTAAGCGTTCCCTAGTCACACCCAGTAGGTCGAGGGTTCGATTCCTTGCTGGTGAGGTCGTTGATTATATATATATATATATATATATATATATATATATATATATATATATATATATATATATATATATATACATGTATATATATATATATACAATCAACACCTCAACCCGCCAGGATTCGAACCCACGGCCCACGAGCCCATGACTGGGGAACGCTAACTGCTGGACCACCAGGATACTAAAAGCAGTCCTAGACTTTGTTATATTTCACACAAAGCTGGTGGTCCAGCGGTTAGCGTTCCATGGTCACAGTCATGGGCTCGTGGGCCGTGGGTTCGAGTCCTGGCAGGTTGAGGTGTTGATTGTATGTAGAAGTCCGCGTGCTTTATTGGGCTAATGAAATATATATGGATCCTCGTGTTTCAAACAAGGTCCGCGCAATCACAGATTTCCCCACCCCTGCTAACCTCACCCATTCCTTCATTGGTCTCGGAAACCAGATAGCAGAGTTTTCGCCGGACATTTCCGTAGCCGCCCAACCATTTCGCCCTGTCTAGTCCACCTGTCCTCGCCACGTTGGACCCAGCCTTACCGACGGTTCTGCAGACAGATGCCTCACGCTTGTACAGCGTGGGATACGCCCTATTGCAGGATTATGGTGGAGGGCAGTTCCGGCTCGTCCAGTGTGGCTCGCGTTTCCTCTCTGACACCGAGACACGCTATGCCACTATTGAGTTGGAGCTGTTGGCTGTGGTTTGGGTCGATGTCCAAGTGCAGGTATTACCTCATTGGCCTGCAACACTTTCACCTAGTGACCGACCACCGCCCGCTTGTCCCGATCCTCAACTACTACACGCTTGACGCCATTGAGAACCCTCGCCTCCAGCGTCTGAAGGAGAAGCTCTCGCATACATCTTCACAGCAGTGTGGCGTGCGGGTATGGAGCTCTACATCCCTGATGCCTTATCCTGCTCTCCAGTCAGCCGCCCTACCCCAGAAGACCATGTGCTCGACGCCGACCTCGTTCTTTCCGTCAGGACTGTGGTCACCCAACACGCCGTCCAATCCGTTTGTTCGGACCTGTCACCAGATGACGACAAGGCAATGGAGGACCTTCGAACAGCTGCCTGAGATGACCCTTCCTACGTCCGACTCGTCGAGTGTGTGAGGAACGGATTCCCTAGCAACCACTACGACCGTCACAACACCCTGCTCCCGTATTGGAAACTCCGCGATGAACTCTACTGCGACGAGGACCTTGTTCTGTACGGAGTACGCGTAGTTGTCCCTGCTGCCTCACGTCCCCATGTCATGGCTCGCCTTCACGACAGTTACCGTGGAGCAGAGGCCACCAAACGACGTGCGAGACAGACAGTGTTCTGGCCTGGCATTGACTCCGACATCTCAAATGCTGTCCGTGCATGTGAGCCCTGCCAAGTTCTGCAATCCAGTCAGCAGCAGGAACCCTTCATGAATGACGACAACCCGACTCGCCCCTTTGAGTCTGTGTCGGCCGACTATTTCTGTGTGTCAGGAAAGTCCTTCTTCCTTGTTATCGTCGACCGTCTCTCTGGTTGGCCGGTTGTCATCAAGTGCGGTAATGATACCACGTCTTGCATCCACCATCAGCAAGTTCCGCCACTACTTCCGTGACGCGGGCGTTCCTGTGCGCCTGCGAACTGATGGAGGGCCCCAGTCCACAAGTCGGGACTTTGCTGTGTTCCTTGACCGATAGGGAGTCCGTCATGTGTTGTCATCGCCCCATTACCCTCAGTCCAACGGCCACACTGAGGCTGCTGTCAAATCCCTGAAGCACCTCATCCTCAAAGTGGCCCCTTCTGGGAATATTGACTGCGAGGTCTTCGACTGGGGTCTCCTTGAACTCCACAACACAATCAGTCACACTGTACGCTCCCCTGCCCAGGTCTTGTATGGACGCCCCCTCCATTCTTGTTTCCCTGCTCCCCCCCAGTCCTTCTCCAAGGAGTGGCAGGCCAAGATAGAGGATTGTGATCGCCTAGCCGCAGAACGTGTTCACAATGTCGTCGCCCGCTACAACGACCACGCCCGTTCTCTCCCCAAATTGAGTGTCGGCACCCAAGTCCGTGTTCAGGACCCGACTTCCCTACGTTGGGACAAAGTGGGCATAGTCATGGGTCTCGGTAGGTCACGGGAGTACCAGGTGCGGTTACCCAGTGGTCGTGTGTGGTGGAGGAACCGCCGTTTTCTCCGCCCCGTAACAACGCCTTCTGCTGACCCCGCCACCAGTGTTGAGTCCCATATCCTCCCCAGTGATCAAGTCCCTCAACGCTCAGAACGGATCCAAAAGAAAAGGTCCGCTCAAGACTTTGCTATGAGAGTATTGGGGGCTGGGATGGGGGGGGGAGGGGGGGGAGGTGTATGTATATTATGTATGCTGTATGTATACTAAGTATGTTCTATGTATACTATGTATGCACTCCATTTTTATACATTACTTAGCTAGCAGCGTGTGGCAATGTATTTTTCATGTCACCACACGCTTAGATAATGTATCTGGCGACATATGGAAGCTGCTAATATACCACTTGCCACATGTCGCTTGAGAGGTCAGGTGACCCATAGAGAGAGGTCAGTTGACCCGTAGAGAGTGTAGGGGACCGCAGTCTTGTGATGCACCTCTGTACTGCCAGCAAATAGAACCTACAAAACTCTACAGGTGTTTGTGTTCGCTCTTGTAGTTAGAATTGAGTACCCAGAACATGTACACAGAATATGGTAGGATTCCGCCCTAGAATGCGGTACGATTGTGCCCCAGAAGACGGTAGGAACATAAATGGCTTACAAAACAAGCTTGGTGCCCTCAAAACCTACGCCTACACTGAAAATGTCGACGTGTTGTGCCTCCAAGAAACGTGGTGTGCTGCTGGTACCCATGTGCTCAGTGGTTACACATGTGTTGAGAGCCCATCCACCCATGTTCTTCGCATCGATGGACTACCACGAGGTCATGCACGTGGACCGCGGATCTACGTCAAGAAGGATGTCCCCTATCAACCTCTCGAAGCTCCCCTTGATGACGACACCGACGCACACGCCATCACAATCACACTAAAAGGTATGTCCCTCAATATTGTCAATGTCTATGTGCCTACCTTCTCCCCTACTGTACCTGTCCTACCACACCATATTACCTCCACCCCCACCCTCCTTGTGGGGGACCTCAATGCCCGATACCCCAGTCTCGGCTCCCAGGGGCCCCACTCAAACTCCCGGGGTAATTCCTGGCTCTCCTACCTACAAACCACTGATGACCCTGTACGTCTTCTCTGCCCTCCTTTACCCACCCACATCGGGGGAGGGAAACTTGACTACATCGCCCTCTCCTCTGACCCTCACCGCCCACACTCCACCCGCATCCTCCACTCCCCCCACAGTGACCATTTCCCTATCCACACTACTCTCCAGTACGTGAGAATATCCCCCCCCCCCACCCAAGAGCCCTAGGCTCAGGCTACCCCCTGCCAACATACCTGCCTTCATCGCTACCATTGCTGAATGGTTTCAGGATTACACTGTCACAGCCGCAGACCAACTCTACCTTGATCTGTCCAAACAATGCACTACCCTCCTCCGCCCTGCCCCAAAACACCGCCGCCCTAACCGCCAGCCCAGGAGTCATTGGAATATTAACCGCGACCCTTATGTTAAGTCTATCCGAGTATGGCACCGACTAGCAGTCGACCACTGGAAGAAATCTCCCAGCTCCCCTGACGCTCTACGCTTCCTGATGCGCACAAATAAAGAGCTCCAATCTGCCATCACTCTCGCACGAGAAAAGCAGTGGTTTGACTTTGCTTCTTCTATTGACCAGTCTACATCTATAGGTAATATATGGCGCACCATTAACCGTGCCCGGGGCATCAACGCCAGACCCGCGCTCCACCCCAGACCAGCTGCCAAAGCTGAAGCGTTCTCCCAGACGTGGCAGGAGGCCGCCTCCATTGATGCGCTACCACCCGCTGTACGGGATCTCACCCTCGCACTGCAACCACAACGCCGACAGCGCATCTCCGAGTACCAAGACCTATCTGCAGACACTGACGTGCCTTTCACACGGTGCGAATTACTAAATGCTGTTAAGCGCGGCCGGTCCACCGCCCCTGGCGATGACGGCGTCACATATGAAGTGTTAAATGCCCTTTTTGCCACCCCTGGTAACCCCCTCCTCTGTCTATTTAACCTCTCTTATGATACTGGTGAGCTGCCTCACTTATGGAAGACTGCCACTACCATCCCAGTCCCTAAAGCAGGCAGACAAGATGAATATCGTCCAATCTCCCTCATCTCCTGCTTCTCAAAGATGATGGAGCGCATGATACGCCACCGCCTCCACTGGGAAATTGAAGCCCACCTGCACCCTGACCTCTATGGTTTCCGCCCCGGAAAGAGTACTGCTCACTGCATCGCTCACTACATGACAAACACCTCAGCCAAAACCTCCCTCTTCGTCGACTTCAAGGGTGCTTTTAATAAAGCAAATAGTGAAGTGATCCTTGAGGGTCTCACTCACATTGATGTGAAGGGCAAACTCCTCACGTGGATTGCTGACTACCTCTCCCGTCGACAGGTCCGTGTCCGGTTTCAGGGCCACTACTCTGCGATCAGGGACCTTGGTCTTGGCACGCCTCAGGGAGGTGTACTCAGCCCTACACTCTTTAATGTACTCATGAACTCCATCTGCCGCCTCAACGACATCTTTGCTGATCGCGCCCTAGACGGTCACATCATACGCTACGCTGATGATATTCTCCTCCAAATTACTACAGTGCAACATGAACAACCTATACTCTCCACGTTCGCCCGGACTTGTCAAACACTCGGGCTCGTCATCTCACACACTAAAACCAAGTTCATCTCACACTTCCGGCGTCAGACACCACTGACTCTGCAAGGAAAAGACATCGATCAAGTAAGCACCTACAGGTACCTTGGTCTACCCGTGCGAGCCACTACCAGCGCCACCACCTCTGCTGTCGCCGCCCACGTCATCTCCCAGTGCCGCCAACGAACGAGGCCCCTCCAGTCCCTTACCCACGGCCTCAAAGGAGCCTCTGTCAGGGTCCTACGCCTCATGTATTTTGCTATCGTCAGAGCTGTCATAGATTATGTCTCTCCTGTCCTTGTAGTTGCCTCCCAACGCGAGAAACAAAGCATAGAGAAAATCCAAAACAGAGCGATGAGACTCATCCTCGGCTGCCCTATGACCACCAGAATAGAAATCATGCAGCGTGAACTAATCATGCTTCCAGTCTGCGATCGAATTACTGCTCTCAATGCCATACTTGGTGTTAAACTCCCTTGCAGTGAGAAACCGACTCCCCCGTCTGGCTCACTGAGCTCACATCTTGATTCCCTCTTGCGCCGGCCTGTCCCCATTACCTCTCCCTCCCCCTCTCAACACTGGCCCGTCCACACTGCTGCTGACATCCTGCGTTATCACCTCTACACCCCCTCGACTTCTCTCCCTCCCGAGTACACTCATCCACCTCTACCGCCGTGTACCTCCCCGTGTGTTGATGTTGTCGTCCACACCTTCCCTGGTCGTAAATCCACCCAACTGCGGTATATGCTCAAACTTAACTGCCTTAAGCAGATTGATGATGTCGCTTCTTCTCTTACGACCTCCCTCCCTCCTATGCTCGTCTACTGTGATGGGTCTGTCATCACGCTGGGCTGCGCTGGGGCAGCTGTATGGATTCCTGAGCGCCAGGCTCGCAAGAAAATTAGGGTCCACGACTGGGCCTCCTCCTCTGACACTGAAAGCATAGCCATCCTCGCGGGCATTCATGAGGGGGCGACCTATGCTCGCACTGAACGCCGGAACCTCCTTATAATCAGTGACAGCACTTCTGCGCTAGCGAAGCTCAAATTACCCTCCCGCTCCTCCCATGCCGCCCAACACACCCTAGCCACCGTCGCCAGGCTAGAACAAACTGATGACTTCCGTGTCAAGTTTATTTGGATCCCGTCACATATAAGAATAACTGCCTGTGACACTGTTGATCGACTTGCCAAAGAAGCGACACAAGAAGAAGATATTGAAGCCACCCTCGCCCTCTCCCTGAATCATCTCAAATCTCGCATACACGCCACACAACGAGAAGCATTCGACGTAAATTGGACACACCTGAAACAAAGGGGCAGAGTCACACTATGCCACTATGACGCTGTAACCGTTGACTCAAACCGCCACTACAAAGAGTATCAATCTCTGACTCGATCTCAACAGATTATATACACGAAACTGCGCCTAGGGTAGAGGTACCTATGGGAGTACATTGGCAACCTTGAGGCTGGCCGCACTGTTTGTAAACTTTGTGGCCAACCCGATTCTCACACCCTCTCTCACTACATCCTCACTTGCCCTATGACCTCCTCCTACAGGTCCCCAGCCGCTACCAACACCTCTTCCCTCCCTGACCAGATATCCCTCCTCCTAGTCACAGGCCTGGCACTTGAAATTATTAGGGACCTGCCACGCTTTGCTATAAACAGATGAAATGTACCGGGAATTCCCCCCCCCCCCCACACACTCATCATTCTGTCACTTTATGTAACTTGCTGACAAAACCCATGACCCTTCAGGCTTCCACGCCCTTAATGCATGAGTCATAAAGGCAAACATGAACTCCGCATGCTTCCCAGTTGGGCACTGTAAACGCTTCTGCGCTTCACCTTGCACAGGATGCAAGGGGGTGCACAATAAACTAGCCCCCTCCGGGGCAATCTGTAAAAATCTGATTCCATGCTAAAAGATTGTAGGATTTCGCCCTAGAAAACGGTAGCATTCCGCCCCAGAATACAGTAGGATTCCGCCCCAGAATACGGAAGGATTCTGCTCCAGAATACAGTAGGATTCTGCGCCAGAAAACGGTAGAATTCCGCCCCAAAATACGAGAGGATTCTTCCTCAGAAGACCATAGGATTTCTTCGCATAATATGGTAGGATTCTGTAGCTGAATACGGTATGATTTCGACCCAGAATAGGGTACGATTCCGCCACCCCAAAATACGCTAGGAGTTTGTCCCAAGATATGGTAGAATTTTGCTCCAGAAGATGGTATGATTTTGCCCCAAAAGACCGTAGGATTCCGCCCCAGAATACGGTAGGATTCCGTCCCAGAATACTGTAGGATTCCGCCCTAGAAGATGGTTAGATTTCGCCCTAAACAACGGTAGGATTCCGCAACAGAAAACGGTAGGATTTCGCCCCAGAAGAGAGTAGGATTTCGCCCCAAAAGACGGTCGAATTAAGCCTGAGAAAAACCATAGGATTTCTTCCCAGAAGACAGTAGGATTCCGCCCGAAAAACAGGTAGTGTTTCGCCCTAGAAGACAGTAGGATTACGCCACAGAAGATGGTAGGATTGTGCCCCAAACTACGGTAAGATTCCTTCCCCAGAATACTCTAGGATTCTGCCCTTGTATACGGAAGGGTTATTCGCCGGAATACGGTAGGATTCCGCCCTAGAAGATGGTTGGATTCTGCCCCAGAATACGGTAAGATTCCGCCCAAGAATATGTTAGGCTTCTGCCCCAGAATTCGGTAGGATTATGCCACAGAAGACGGTAGTATTTCGCCCCAAAAGACAGTAGGATTATGCCGTAGAAGATGGTTGGTATGTGCCCCAGAATTTGGTAGGATTATGCCCTAGAAGATGACAGGATTCTGCGCCAGAATACGGCTGGATTCTGCGCCAGAATACGGTTGGATCCCGCCCTAGAAGATGGAAGGAATCCGTCCCAGAAGACGGTAGGATTCTGCCCCAGAATACAGTAGGATCCCACTCCAGAAGATGGTAGGGTTCTGCCCCAGAATAGGGTAGGATTCCGCCCCAGAATACGCTAGGATTCCGCCCCAGAATACGCTAGGATTCTGCCCAAGGAGACGGTAGGATATCGCTCCAGTATACTGTAGAATTCTCCCTAGGAATAGGGTAGGATTCCGCCCTAGAATAGGATAGGATTCCGCCCAAAATACGGTAGGATTCTGCCACAGGAAACGCCAGGATTCCGCCTCAGAATAAGGTAAGATTCCGTCCCAGAATTCGCTAAGATTCTGCCCAAGGAGACGGTAGGATATCGCTCAAGAAAACAGTAGAACTCTGCGCCAGCAGACGGTACGATTCTGTCTTAAAAGATGGTATGATTGTGCCCCAGAAAACGGTCGAATTCCGCCCACAATACGGTTGGATTCCGCTCGAGAATACGGTAGAAGTCTGCCACAGAATACGGTAGGATTCGGCGCCAATATACGGTAGGATTCCGCCCTCGAAGATGGTAGACTGCACTCCAGAATACAGTAGAATCCCGCCCGAGAAGAGGGTAGGATTCCGCCCCAGAATAGGGTAGGATTCCGCCCAAAATACGGTAGGATTCTCCCAAAGGAAAGGGTAGGATTCAGCTTCAGAATACCCTGGCCCACTCTGGCCCACCCTGGCCCACCTGGCCCAGCTTGGCCCACCCTGGCCTACCCTGGCCCACTTTGGCATACCCTGGCCCAACCTGGCCCAACCTGGCACACCCTGGCCCACCCTGGCTCACGCTGGCCCACACTGGCTCACCCTGGCCCACCCTGGCCCAACCTGGCCCATCCTGGCCCACCCTGGCCCAACCTGGAACACCCTGGCCCACCTTAGTCCACCGAGGCCAACCGTTGCCCACCCTGTCCCACTTGGCCCACCCTGGTCCACCTGGTCCAACCTGGCCCACCCTGGCCCACCCTGGGCCTCCCTAGCTCACCCTGGCCCACCTGGCACACCCTGGCACACCCTGGCCCTCCCTGGCCCTCCCTGGCCCAACCTGGCCCACCCTTGCCCACCCTGGCCCACCTTGGCCCACCCTGGCCCACCCTGGCACACCCCGGCTCAACCTGGGACGCCTTGGCCCACCCTGGCCGACTTTGGCCCACCCTGGCCCACCATGGTCCACCCTGTCCCACCCTGGTTCACCCAGGCCCAACCTGGCCCACCCTGGCCCACCCTGGCCCACCTTGGCCTTTTTTCCTACTTGGCCCACCTGGCCCACTCAGGCCCACCCTGGCCCACTTGGCTCTCCTGGCTTACGCTGGCCTACCCTGGCCCACCCTGGCCCAACCTGGCCCACCCTTGCCCACCCTGGCCAAACCTGACCCACCTTGGCCCTCTCTGGCCCAACATGGCCCACCCTTGCCTACCCTGGCCCACCCTGGCCCAACCCTGGCCCGCCCAGGTTGGGCCAAGCGGAATCGTACCGTCTCCAGTAGGATTCTGCCTCAGAATACGTTTGGATTCCGCCTCAGAATACGGGAGGAATCCGCCCCAGAAAAAGGTAGGATTCCATACCAGAATAGGGTAGGATTCTGCCCCAGAAGACGGTAGGATTCTGCCCCAGAAGACGGTAGGATTCTGCCCCAGAATACGATAGGATTCCGCCCTAGAATAGGTGAGGATCCCGCCTAAATTACGGTAGGATTCTGCCCCAGGAGACTGTAGGATTCCGCCTCAATAATACGGTAGGATTCCGCTCCATTAGACGGTTGAATTCCGCCTCAGAATACGGTAGGATTCCGTCTCTGAATACGGTAGGCGTCCCCCCCAGAAGACGGTAGGATTCCGTCCCAGAAAAGGGTAGGATTCCGCCCAAAATACGGTAGGATTCTCCCCCAGGAAATGGTAGGATTCAGCTTCAGAAAACCCTGGCCCACCCTGGCCCACCCTGGCCCAGCTTGGCCCGCCCTGGCCTACCCTGGATCACTTTGGCATACCCTGGCCCAACCTGGCCCAACCTGGCACACCCTGGCCCACCCTGGCTCACCCTGGCCCACACTGGCTCACCCCGGCCCACCCTGGCCCAACCTGGCCTATCCTGGCCCACCCTGACCCAACTTGGAACACCCTGTACCACCTTGGTCCACCGTGGCCCACCATGGCCCACCCTGTCTCACCTGGCCCAGCCTGGCCTACCTGGCCCACCTGGCCCACCCTGGCCCACCCTGGCCCACCTGGTCCAACCTGGCCCAGCCTGGCCCACCTTGGGCCTACCTGGCCCACCCTGGCCCACCTGGCACACCCTGGCCCACCCTGGCCCACCCTTGCCCACCCTAGTCCACCTTGGCCCACCCTGGCCCACCCTGGCACACCCCGGCTCAACCTGGGCCGCCTTGGCCCACCCTGGCCCACCCTGGCCGACTTTGGCCCACCCTGGCCCACCATGGTCCACCCTGTCCCACCCTGGCTCACCCTGGCCCACCCTGGCCCACCTTGGCTTTTTGGCCCACTTGGCCCACCTGGCCCACCCTAGCCCACCCTGGCCCACTCTGGCCCACTCTGACCCACCCTGGCCCACTTGGCTCACCTGGCCTACGTTGGCCTACTCTGGCCCACCCTGGCCCAACCTGGCCCACCCTTGCCCACCCTGGCCAAACCTGGCCCACCTTGGCCAACTCTGGCCCAACATGGCCCACCCTTGCCTACCCTGGCCCACCCTGGCCCACCCTGGCCCGCCCAGGTTGGACCAAGCGGAATCGTACCGTCTCCGGTAGGAGACCCCGAATTTAGGCATTTACCTGGGAGGGCGAATGTTGTCGCCGACGCTCTGTCAAGAAATATAGCACCAGTAATGCCTGTATCAACATTTACTCTTTCGCAACTGGAAGATGAGCAACGACGCGACCCATATTGGTCAGCTGTTATTTTTGCTCTCGAATCGGGTGAGGATGTTAAACTCCCCAAGTTAATTCTTCCCTTAAGTCAGTTTGAATTACCACATAACATACTCCATAGGACGAGAAAATGACCTGAGGGTAATGTGTCTCAAATAGTCGTACCTGACACGTTGTGCAAAGTAGTAATGACATTGTTCCATGATGTCCCATAGGCAGGTCACCAAGGTCGTGATAAATGCTTAGCGGATTTACGAAAGAAGTATTTCTGGAACACTATGAAGAAAGACATAGAATTACACATAGCTAATTGTTTGGCGTGTGCTCAACATAAAGGTTCAACAGGATCACCAGCCCCGATTCTACAATATCCTACACCAGACCGTCCGTTTGACACAGTCGCTATTGACTTGTTACAACTCCCAATGAGTCATCAGGGATCAGCGTACGTCTTAGTGTGTGTGGATCATTTTTCAAGCAGTAGCCTATGCATAAGTGATGAATTTTATATGTCCATATACTACGCCTAAAGTTCTGCTCTCTGACAATGGCACAGAGTTCAAGAATCAGCTAGTAGCGCATATATGTGCACAATATGGTATTAAACAAACTTTTGTGACAGCTTATCATCCACAGGCTAATGGCCTTGTTGAGAGAACCAATCGTAAAATCCTTGAAATACTGCGTCCAATTGTCAGTGGTTTTCAATAAGCATGGGAGGATTGGTTACCGCAGGTTGCAGCGTCTATAAATGGGTCAGTTAATAGCTCTACGGGCAAAACACCCTACTATATTGTCTATGGCACAGATAAACGTCTGCCTTACGACATCCTTACAGAGGCGCCATACCCGGTATATAATACGGATGATTTCGCGGCAAAACAAATTCATGTCTTTACAGATATTCATGCCCAAGTACGATCACATCTAGCGGCGTCACGCGCCGAAATGATCATCAAGCAACATAAACATGCTAAACCTGTCGCTTTAAACGTTGGGGACGCTGTTATGTTAAGAGAACCTGAAAGGAACTCCAAACTTTCGGCAAAATTTTCTGGTCCATTCCGCATAATCTCAAAAGAATCAGGCAACAAATTCAAAATTTGGAAGCCTAATGCACAGATTGCAGATGTCGTGCACACGGATCGTCTGAAGAAGACCCAGATAAATGTATTACCTCCAATTGATGATGATGTGATTGATACCTCCTTACAGATTGTCCAGAAGCTGAGTGTCCCAAATGACTATTGTATGAAACTTCGTTCTGCGAGTAGACGTTAAATCGTTAGTAATTCCTTACAGAATGGCTTGGATCATCAGTGTGTTGCTTCTACTCTGTTGTTGCACCGTTGTGTTGACAGACATGTCCACATCAGTCCTCAAACCGGGTGCACTAGTGGCACCTCTCGGACGCGTTCTCATAGTTGAGGACGTGGTGAACATCAAGTATGAACTCCATCCACTACTCCAACTTCCGCGTCAGATGGAAAACGTCGACGGCCAACTACAATCAGCATTGGACATCCTTCATGGTCTCAGCACAGCTTCTAAGAATGCGACAATAGTTTCACAAACTATAGACCTTCTAAACTTTCGTCTCCAGAACCTTCGCGAGCTTCTCGTCGATGTTGGGAAAAATCTACCGGCGTCTCAAGCGGATCTTGCTAAAGAAGTGCATTCTCAGGCGCGACGAGAAAGGGGTCTCTTTTAATTTTGTGGGTCTCATCCAAAGCGCCTTGTTTGGCACGGCAACGGCCGATGATGTAGCTAAATTGGGGGACTGCATGAACGTTGTCGTTCAGGCTGTATGTCAACAGAATCGTGTTATTTCTCAAACCTTTCACGCGATTACTGATCTAGAATCAAAGGATAATGCAATAATAGCGGAGTCTAACCAAGTTTCGAGGATTGTTACTAGGTTACAGACAGCAATCCCGACGTTAGAATGGCTCCTTTATTTCACAGAATATTTGCATGCTGCGGAAATTTCGGTTCATAATAATGTAACCTCTAAAAATGAACTAATAGACAGCATTGTAGATGCCGGGATAGGACGTGTGGACGCGAAGCTTGTGCCTGTGCAGACGCGTCTTGAAGCTTTAAAAATAGCCATGTTGCAGTATCATTTAACTCCTATTTTTAATGACAATGAGGTTCAATATTATTACCCACTGTTGGAGTCAACCCTCACGCACAATGCAATTCTGATCCACATTCCTATGCGAAGGCAACATGAGCTTAATGCATGGCATTTAGAACCCTTCCCCTGGTTTGTAAACGACACACTGTATACCCTGGATAGGCCTAAAGAACTGTTCTTATTAGATGAAGAGTATTCTTTGTTATCAATAGAGGATTCTGAGGTACTGTCACGGTGTAAGTCGTCTTATTTACACCTACACGTATATCCAGCCTACATATTCGCGTTTATTCCTGCTGCAGAGGGAATATGTGAATTGGCAGTCATACAACCAAATGTACGCACAGCGCTAACGCAATGCAGTTATAGGCCAGTTAGTCTAAAGACTGTGTTTCACGCTCATCTTCACAATGTGAATGTGCAGTACTTGTTCTTTCCAAATCTCACTACTGTCATTTTAAAATGCCATGATGGTATTAAGCAGCTAGTTGTGAAAGGACATTACAAGGCTCCTAATTACTGTGAAATTACTTGTGGTACATTACGGACTTTGCCTACTCATCAGCATTTTGCTTTAAATATAAAACTCAAGTCTGCTTTAATTCAACTTCCTGTAATGAATTTCACTATTAAGGATATTCAAATAGTACCAGAGAAATTAAAAGTTTTAGCTTTCTTGAACGAGACACATTTTGCTGATTTGAAAAGTAACTTGCCATTTTACCTATCACGGGAATTTGCACTACCAAGTATTACAATTCCCTCTATTTTGTTAATTCTGGCAATTATGTTCCTGTTCTGTTATTACAAGGCAGTGTCATCCAAATTCAACAATGATCTTAACATACTAACCAGTACGACACTAAAGTACAGGTCCCTGTAGTAGCTAATACCCCTTCAGTAGTAGAATCCCCAGCTTAGTGTCTACATATCTGTTTATAACATGGTTAGGGTTATTTAGGCCTCACTTAGCTCGGCTGGTAGGTGACCGAGCGATGTAATGGGCCCCTGTCTCATCAACAGAACATATTATATAAATGGGTCACTACATCTGATATTTTATTCCGATTCACCACCCTGTAACTTTCCACCGTTTATGAGTAAGACATGAGTTGTACACGTGAGAGGCAACTCTCCCAAGAGGGAAGAAGCTATAGTCAGCATATCTGTAAGCCCGCAAGGCGAGGCCCTTACTCCTCAGTCCCTCATAGCAACTTATATCGTAAGGACGTGATCTCATGTTTATATTACATAAATGCCGTCCCTTTCTCATTCACTCATATACAGTGGAACTTACGGTCGATCTACACTCAGGAATTATAGATACAATCCTTTTATAATAAAACAAGGAACTACAGTTTGGGTTTCGTTACTTAAACCCAAATAATAAATATATGTGAACGGCCTGGTTAATTGGACAATCCAGCTGATTCATGTAGGATTCCGCCTCAGGTGACGGTAGGATTCCGCTTCAGAATACGGTAGGATGCCGCTCCATTAAATGGTAGGATTCCGCCTCAGAATACGGTAGGATTCCGCCTCAGAATAGGATAGGATTCTGCCTAAAATACGGTTGGATTCTGCCCCAGGAGACGGTAGGATTCTGCCTTTGAAGACGGCAGGATTCCGCTCCAGGAGACGGTAGCAGTCCGCTTCAGAATACGGTTGGATTCCACCTCAGAATACGGTAGGATTCCGCCCAAAAAGACGGTAGGATTCTGTAACAGAATAGGGTAGGATTCTGGTCCAGGAGACGGTAGGATTCCACCACAGAATACGGTAGGAATCCGCAAACAAAAAAGAATAGGATTCCGCCTTAAATACGGTAGGATTCAGCCCAAGGAGATGGTAGGATTCCGCCTCAAAATACGGTAGGATTCCGCTCAAGGAGACAGTAGGATTCCGCCTCAGAATACGGTAGGATTCTGCCTGAGAATATGGTAGGATTACACCCCAGAAGATGGTAGGATTCCGTCCCAGAATAGGGTAGGATTCTGCCCCAGAAAATGGTAAGATTCTGCCCCGGAATAGGGTAAGATTCCACTTAAATTACGGTAGGATTCTGACCCCAGGAGACGGTAGGATTCCACCTCAAAATACGGTAGGATTCTGGTCCAGGAGACGGTAGGATATCGCCTCAGAACATGGTAGGATTCCACCCCAGAATACGGTAGGATTCCGCTCCAGGAGACGGTAGGATTCTGCCTCAGAATACGGTAGGATAATGCGTCAGAATACTGTAGGATTCATCCCCCTAAAGACGGTAGGGTTCCGTTCCAGAATAGGGTAGGATTCTGCCCCAGAAGACGGTAGGATTCTGCCCCAGAATACGGTAGGATTTCGTCCCAGAAAAGGGTAGGATTCCGCCTAAATTACGGTAGGATTCTGCCCCAGGAGACGGAAGGATTCCGCCCCAGAAGACAGTTGGATTCCGTCCCAGAATAGGGTAGGATTCTGGCCCAGAAGACGGTAGGATTCCATCCCGGAATACGGTAGGATTCCATCCCGGAATACGGTAGGATTCCGTCCCAGAATAGGGTAGGATTCTGCCCCAGAAAATGGTAAGATTCTGCCCCGGAATAGGGTAAGATTCCACTTAAATTACGGTAGGATTCTGACCCCAGGAGACGGTAGGATTCCACCTCAAAATACGGTAGGATTCTGGTCCAGGAGACGGTAGGATATCGCCTCAGAACATGGTAGGATTCCACCCCAGAATACGGTAGGATTCCGCTCCAGGAGACGGTAGGATTCTGCCTCAGAATACGGTAGGATACTGCGTCAGAATACTGTAGGATTCATCCCCCTAAAGACGGTAGGGTTCCGTTCCAGAATAGGGTAGGATTCTGCCCCAGAAGACGGTAGGATTCTGCCCCAGAATACGGTAGGATTTCGTCCCAGAAAAGGGTAGGATTCCGCCTAAATTACGGTAGGATTCTGCCCCAGGAGACGGAAGGATTCCGCCCCAGAAGACAGTTGGATTCCGTCCCAGAATAGGGTAGGATTCTGGCCCAGAAGACGGAAGGATTCCATCCCGGAATACGGTAGGATTCCATCCCGGAATACGGTAGGATTCCGCCTCAGAATAGGATAGGCTTCCGCCTAAAGTATGGTAGGATTCTGCCACAGGAGACGGTAGGCATCCGCCTCAGAAGATTGTAGGATTCCGCACGAGGAGACGGTAGCAGTCCGTCTCAGAATACGGTAAGATTCCGCCCCGGAATAAGATAGCATTCCGCCTAAAATGCGGTATGATTCTGCGCCAGAAGACTGTAGGATTCCACTCCAGGAGTTGCAAGGATTCCGCCTCAGAATACGGTAGGATTCCGCCTCAGAATAAGGTTGGAATCCGTCCCAGAATAGGTTAGGATTCCGCCTAAAATACGGTAGGATTCCGCCTCAGAATGCTGTAGGATTCCGCTCCAGGAGACGATAGGATTCCACCACAGAATATGGTAGGATTCAGCCTCAGAATACAGTAGGATTCTGCCCCAGAAGACGGTAGGATTCCGCCTCAGAAGACGGTAAAATTCCGCCCCAGAAGACGGTAGGATTCTGCCTAAAATACGGTACGATTTCGCCTGAGAATACTGTAGGACTCTGCCTCAGAAGACGGTAGGATTCCACCCAAGAATACGGTAGGATTCCGCCACAGAATAGGTTAGGATTCCGCCTAAAATACGGTAGGATTTTGCCCCAGAAGACGGTCGGATTCCGTACGAGAATAGGGTAGGATTCTGCCCCAGAAGACGGTAGGATTCCGCCACAGAATAGGGTAGGATTCCGCCTAAAATACGATAGGTTTCTGTCCCAGGACACGGTAGGATTCCACCTCAGAACACGGTAGGATTCCGCCCCAGAAGACGGTAGGATTCCGTCCCAGAAAAGTGTAGCATTCTGCCTAAAATACGGTACGATTCCGCCTCGGAATACTGTAGGAATCCGCTCCAGGAGTTGGTAGGATTCTGCCTCAGAATACGGTAGGATTCCGTCCCAGAATAGGGTAGGGTTCTGCCCCAGAAGACGGTAGAATTCTGCCCCAGAATACGGTAGGATTACGCCCAAGAAGACGGTAGGATTCCGCCCCAGAAGACGGTAGGATTCCGTCCCAGAAGACGGTAGGATTCCGACCCAGAAGACGGTAGGATTCCGTCCCAGAAGATGGTAGGATTCCGCCCCAGAGGACGGTAGGATTCTGCCTAAAATACGATAGGTTTCTGCCACAGGACACGGTAGGATTCCCCCTCAGAATACGGTAATATTTTGCCCCAGAAGACGGTAGGATTCCGCCACAGAAGACGGTAGGATTCCGCCCAAGAAGACGGTAGGAATCCTTAGCCGGAATAGGATAGGATTCGGCCCCAGAATATGGTAGGAATCTGTCTAAAATACGATAGGTCTCTGCTACAGGACACGGGAGGATTCCACCTCAGAATATGGTAGGATTCTGCCCCGGAAGACGGTAGGATTCCGCCTCAGAAGTCGATAAAATTCCGCCCCAAAAGACGGTAGGATTCCGCCCCAGAATAGGGTAGGATTCCCCCTAAAATACGATAGGTTTGTGCCCCAGGACACGGTAGGATTCCACCTCAGAATACGATAGGATTCTGCCCCAGAAGACGGTAGGATTTCGCCACAGAAGACGGTAAGATTCCGCCTCAGAAGACGGTAGAATTCCTTCCCAGAATAGGTTAGGGTTCTGCCCCAGAAGACGGTAGAATTCCGCCCCAGAATGCGGTAGGATTCCGCCCAATAAGACGGTAGGATTCCGCCCCAGAAGATGGGATGATTCCGCCCCAGAAGACGGTAGGATTCCGTCCCAGAAGATGGTAGGATTGCGCCTCAGAATAAGGTAGGAATCCGTCCCAGAATAGGTTAGGATTCCGCCTAAAATACGGTAGGATTTTGCCCCAGTAGACGGTAGGATTCCGCCTCATAATACTGTAGGATTCCGCTCCAGGAGATGATAGGATTCCGCCACAGAATATGGTAGGATTCAGCCTCAGAATACAGTAGGATTCCGGCCCAGAAGACGGTAGGATTCCGCCACAAAATAGGGTAGGACTCCGCCTAAAATACGGGAGGGCTCTGCCCAAGGAGGCGGTAGGATTCGGGCTCAGAATACGGTAGGAGTTCACCTCAGAATACGGTAGGATTCCGCCCCAAATGACGGTCGCATTCCGTACCAGAATAGGATAGGATTCTGCCCCAGAAGACGGTAGGATTCCGCCTCAGAATAGTGTAGGATTCTGCCTAAAATGCGGTGCGATTTCGCCTGAGAATACTGTAGGATTCTGCCCCAGAAGATGGTAGGATTCCGCCACAGAGCAGGGTAGGATTCCTGTCTAAAATACGATAGGTTTCTGCCCCAGGACACGGTAGGATTCCGCCTCAGAATAAGGTAGGATTCCGTCCCAGAAGACGGTAGGATTCCACCCAGAAGACGGTAGGATTCCGCTCCTGAATATGGTATGATTACGTCCCAGAAGATGGTAGGATTCCGCCCCAGAGGACGGTAGGATTCTGCCTAAAATACGATAGGTTTCTGCCGCAGGACACGGTAGGATTCCCCCTCAGAATACGGTAATATTTTGCCCCAGAAGACGGTAGGATTCCGCCACAGAAGACGGTAGGATTCCGCCCAAGAAGACGGTAGGATTCCTTAGCCGGAATAGGATAGGATTCGGCCCCAGAATATGGTAGGAATCTGTCTAAAATACGATAGGTCTCTGCCACAGGACACGGGAGGATTCCACCTCAGAATATGGTAGGATTCTGCCCCGGAAGACGGTAGGATTCCGCCTCAGAAGTCGATAAAATTCCGCCCCAAAAGACGGTAGGATTCCGCCCCAGAATAGGGTAGGATTCTGCGCCAGAAGACGGTAGGATTCCGCCACAGAATAGGGTAGGATTCCGCCTAAAATACGATAGGTTTCTGCCCCAGGACACGGTAGGATTCCACCTCAGAATACGGTAGGATTCTGCCCCAGAAGACGGTACGATTCCACCACAGAAGACGGTAAGATTCCGCCCCAGAAGACGGTAGGATTCCGCCCCAGAAAAGTGTAGCATTCTGCCTAAAATACGTTACGATTTCGCCTGAGAATACTGTAGGATTCTGCCCCAGAAGACGGTAGAATTCCGCCACAGAATAGGGTAGGATTCCGCCTAAAATACGATAGGTTTCTGCCCCAGGACACGGTAGGATTCCGCCTCAGAATTAGGTAGGATTCCGCCCCAGAAGACGGTAGAATTCTACCCAAGAATACGGTATGATTCCGCCCCAGAATAGGGTAGGGTTCTGCCCCAGAAGACGGTAGAATTCCGCCCCAGAATACGGTAGGATTACGCCCAAGAAGACGGTAGGATTCCGCGCAAGAAGACGGTAGGATTCCGTCCCAGAAGATGGTAGGTTTCCGCCCCAGAAGACGGTAGGATTCCGTCCCAAAAGATGGTAGGATTCCGGCCCAGAAGACGGTAGGATTCCGCCACAGAATGGGGTAGGATTCCCCCTAAAATACGATAGGTTTGTGCCCCAGGACACGGTAGGATTCCACCTCAGAATACGATAGGATTCTGCCCCAGAAGACGGTAGGATTTCGCCACAGAAGACGGTAAGATTCCGCCTCAGAAGACGGTAGAATTCCTTCCCAGAATTGGTTAGGGTTCTGCCCCAGAAGACGGTAGAATTCCGCCCCAGAATGCGGTAGGATTCCGCCCAATAAGACGGTAGGATTCCGCCCCAGAAGATGGGATGATTCCGCCCCAGAAGACGGTAGGATTCCGTCCCAGAAGATGGTAGGATTGCGCCTCAGAATAAGGTAGGAATCCGTCCCAGAATAGGTTAGGATTCCGCCTAAAATACGGTAGGATTTTGCCCCAGTAGACGGTAGGATTCCGCCTCATAATACTGTAGGATTCCGCTCCAGGAGATGATAGGATTCCGCCACAGAATATGGTAGGATTCAGCCTCAGAATACAGTAGGATTCCGGCCCAGAAGACGGTAGGATTCCGCCACAAAATAGGGTAGGACTCCGCCTAAAATACGGGAGGGCTCTGCCCAAGGAGGCGGTAGGATTCGGGCTCAGAATACGGTAGGAGTTCACCTCAGAATACGGTAGGATTCCGCCCCAAATGACGGTCGCATTCCGTACCAGAATAGGATAGGATTCTGCCCCAGAAGACGGTAGGATTCCGCCTCAGAATAGTGTAGGATTCTGCCTAAAATGCGGTGCGATTTCGCCTGAGAATACTGTAGGATTCTGCCCCAGAAGATGGTAGGATTCCGCCACAGAGCAGGGTAGGATTCCTGTCTAAAATACGATAGGTTTCTGCCCCAGGACACGGTAGGATTCCGCCTCAGAATAAGGTAGGATTCCGTCCCAGAAGACGGTAGGATTCCACCCAGAAGACGGTAGGATTCCGCTCCTGAATATGGTATGATTCCGCCCCAGAATAGGGTAGGATTTCGCCTAAAATACGGTACGATTCCGCCTAAGAATACTGTAGGATTCCGCTCCAGGAGTTGGTAGGATTCCGCCTCAGAATACGGTAGGATTCCGCCTCAGAATACGGTAGGATCCCGTCTCAGAATAGGGTAGGATTCTGCCCCAGAATACGGTAGGTTTCCGCCCAAGAAGACGGTAGGATTCCGCCTCAGAAGACGGTAGGATTCCGTCCCATAAGATGGTAGGATTCCGCCCAAGAAGACGGAAGGATTCCGCCTCAGAATGCGTTAGGTTTCCGTTTGAAGAGATTGTAGGTTTCCACCAGAGAATATGGTAGAATTCCTCCTGAGAAAACGGTAAAATTCCCTCTCCACAAGACGGTAGCAGTCTGTTCAGGATGCGGGTAGGATTGTGCCCTAGAAGACAGTAGGAGTTCGCCCCATGATAAGGTCGAATTACGGCCCAGAATAGTGTAATTCGTTGCCTAAAATTCGGTAGGATTCCACCTCAGAATGCCGTAGGATTCCTCCCCCGAATACGGTAGGATTCCGCCTCAGAAGAGTGTAGTATTCCGCCTAAAATACGGTAGGATTCTGCCCCATGAGACTGTTGGATTCTGCCTGAGAATACAGTAGGATTCCGCCTCAGAATACGGTAGGATTTCGTCCGAAAATAGAGTGGGATTGTTCCCCAGAGGACGTTAGGATTCTGCCCCAGAATGTGGTAGGATTCTGCCCCAGGAGAAGGTAGGATTCCGCTTCAGAATACGGTGAGATTCCGCTCCAGAACAGGGTAGGATTTTGGCCCCGGTGACGGTAGGATTCCGCCTCAGAATTCGGTAGGAGTCCGCTGAGGAGACGGTAGGATTCCGCCTCAGAATAAGGTAGGATTCTGCCTCAGAAAACATTAGGATTCCGCCCCATAAGACGGTAGGATTCCGTCCGAGAATAGGGTAGGATTCTGCCCCAGAATTCGTAGGATTCCGCCCAAGAATAGGGTAGGATTCTGGCCCTGAAGACGGTAGGATTCCGCTCCAGGAGACGGTAGGATTCCGCCTCAGAATATGGTAGCATTCCGCCCCAGAAGACGATAAGATTCCGACCCAGAAGAAGGTGGATTCCGCATCAGAATACTGTAGGATTCCTCCGCAGAATAGGGTTGGATTCCGCCTAAGATACGGTAGGATTCTGCCCCAGGAGACGGTAGGATTCCGCCTCAGGATATGGTAAGATTGAGCTCTAGGAGACGGTAGGATTCCGCCTCATATTACAGTCGCTTTCTGCCTCATAACACGGTAGGATTCCGCCTAAAATACGGTAGTTTTCTGCCCCCGGAGACGGTAGGATTCCGCCTCAGAATACGGTAAGATTCTGCACCAGGAGGCGGTAGGATTCCGCCCCAGAAGACGGTCGGATTTCGTACCAGAATCGGGTAGGATTCTGCCCCAGAAGACGGTAGGATTCCGCTCCAGAATAGGGTAGGATTCCGCGTAAAATACGATAGGTTTCCGCCCCAGGAAACGGTAGGATCCCGCCCCAGAAGACGGTAGGATTCCGCCACAGAATACAGTATGATTCCGTCCCAGAAAAGGGTAGGATTCCGCCTAAATCACGGTACGATTTCGCCTCAGAATACTGTAGGATTGCGCACCAGGAGTTGGTAGTATTCCGCCTCAGAAAAGGGTAGGATTCCGCCTAAAATACGGTAGGATTTTGCCCCAGAAGACGGTCGGATTCCGTACCAGAATAGGGTAGGATACTGCCCCAGAAGACAGTAGGATTCCGCCACAGAATAGGGTAGGATTCCGCCTAAAATACGATAGGTTTCTGCCCCAGGACACGGTAGGATTCCGCCTTAGAATAAGGTAAGATTCTCCCACAGAAGTCGGTAGAATTCCGCCTCAGAATTAGGTAGAATTCCGCCCCAGAAGAAGGTAGGATCCCGCCCCAGAAGACGGTATGATTCCGCCCCAGAATACGGTATGATTCCGCCCCAGAATAGGTTAGGATTCCGCCTAAAATACGGTACGATTCCGCCTCAGAATAGGGTAGGATTCCGTCTAAGAATTCGGTAGGATTGCGTCCCAGAATAGGTTCGGATTCCAAATATAATACGGTAGGATTTTGCCCCAGGAGACGGTAGGATTCCGCCTTAGAATACGGTAGGATTCCGCTCCAGGAGACGGTAGGATTCCGCCACAGAATATGGTGGGGTTCAGCCTCAGAATACGGTAGGATACCACCCCAGAAGACGGTAGGATTCCGTCCCAGAATAGGGTAGGATTCTGGCCCAGAAGACGGTAGGATTCCGCCCCAGAATACGGTATGATTCCTCCACAAAATAGGGTAGGATTCCGCCTAAAATACGATAGGATTCTACCCCAAGGAGCGGTAGGATTCCGGCTCAGAATACGGTAGGATTCCACCTCAGGATACGGTAAGATTCCGCCACTGACGACGGAAGGATTCCGTCCCAGAATCGGGTAGGATTCTGCCCCAGAAGACGGTAGGATTCCGCCCCAGAATACGGTAGGAATCCGCCCCAGAATAGGATAGGATTCCGTCTAAAATACGGTAGGAATCTGCCTCAGAATACGGTAGGATTCCGCCCGAGAATACGGTAGTATTCCTTCTCCGAATAGGGTAGGATTCTGGCCAAGAAGACTGTAAGATTCTGCTCCAGGAGACAGTAGGATTCTGCCTCAGAATACGGTAGGATTCTGCCCCAGGAGACGGCAGGATTCCGCCCCAGAAGATGGTAGGATTCTGCCCAGAATACGGTATGATTCGGCCCCAAAATAGGGTAGGATTCCTCCTAAAATAAGGTAGGATTCTGCCCCAGGAGGCGGTAGGATTCCGGCTCAGAATACGGTAGGATTCCGTCCCAGAATAGGGTAGGATTCCTCCCCAGAAGCCGGTAGGAATCCGTCCAAAAATACGATAGGATTCCGCCCCAGAATAGGGTAGGATTCCGCCTAAAATACGATGGGATTCTGCCCCAAAAGACTGTAGGATTTTGCTTCAGAATAAGGTAGGATTCCGCCTCAGAAGACGGTAGGATACCGCCCCAGAAGACGGTAGGATTCCGCCCCAGAATACGATATGATTCCGCCCCAGAATAGGGTAGGATTCCGCCTAAAATACGGTACGATTCAGCTTCAGCATACTGTAGGATTCCGCTCCAGGAGTTGGTAGGATTCCGCCTCAGAATATGGTAGGATTCCGCCCCAGAATCGGGTAGGATTTTTCCCCAGAAGACGGTCGGATTCCGCCCCTCTCTTCCAGCTGGGGCAAGGTCTATCGAGTATAGTTGAGGTAACATGTGGGGCGTCAGTGATCTTGTCAGCAAGCTGTTCAAGGGGTGTGAGTAAGTCGGCCATCTCCCTGAAGCGGGGTTTCCCATTACTGGAAAGGGGTCCAACGAATTACCCAAAAGTACCCAAATGTACCCAAAAGTACCCAAAATTATATTAAATGAGGGTAAAATCTTAACGAATGTCTGTTATACATACACAAAACATATCTAATAATATTTTTAGTGTAATTTGTAAAAATAATTTGTAAGCTGAAATAATAAACAGCGAAAAACTTTCAGTATTGGCGAACGCTAAATTCCAAAGAGTTCGTGAACAAGGGAGATAACTCAGATCCATCATGATGCACTTCGCTAACCTAACCTAACCTAACCTAACCTAACCTAACCTAACTTAACGAAAAGTAAATCCTACGGCTATGTTAAATACCCCAAAGTAACAGGAACATCGGTAATTATATCTCCATTTTGGATAGGTGACTCTGGAATTTATCGTTTTTCGCTGATTAATATTTCATTATTTTGACTACATTTCAATGAAAACATTATTAATCAGGTTTTATTGATGTAAAACATATATTCGTTAAGATTTTACCCTGATTTAATATACTTTTGGGTACTTTTGGGTACATTTGGATACTTTTGGGTAATTCATTGGACCGCTGGAGAATGCTGGTGGATAGGCCCGGTTTTCATGCTTGAAGAATTCGTCCAAATCACCCTCTCTTGTTTGACAGGCTATGTACAGTGGAGCCTGGAGAAGAGTCCACAGTCGTCTTTTGGGAAGGCTAGTTGCTGCTTACTCCTAGTTGGAGACTTGGATTTCATAGAACTGAATATTGTTAGCTTGTTGAGCTTAATATTGTCATCAATAGGCTTAGACTTGTCTTCAAGGCGTTCTCTTACATATGAATGAAATTGTTCTCTTCCAAGCTTGACAACATTTTGCACACTCTTCATGGCTTCTGGACACAAGATTTCCTTTGTATGAAGAACCATTAGGTCAGCACTTTCTTCTTCAAATGGGTTTCCCATTTCTTCCATGACAAGTGTAAGAGCTTTCACATCCTGAAGAAACTTGTCCTGCACCGTGTTGGTTTGTTCATAATGGTGGAAGTTAGCCTTGGTTTCCTCAGCTTTCTGCGATGATTCAAATTCAGCAATGACCCGTGGTACTTCTGGACCTGCAACCATCCACCGTCAAAGTGCACTAGGGTTTCCAGTCAAACCGACTGCACCACCATCACCTTTGATGCAGGCATTGTTCTGCTCATGGGCCTGGTCTAGTACCATTGCAGAAAAACGGCGGGCTGTCTTTTTTGTAGTGAAATGTCCAGCTTGAAGCTTTGAAGCCACATCAGGATGCTTGTCCGAGAGCTCTGTCATGTCCTTCAGGTGGACTGGAACCCACCGAGATTAATGAGTATGATCCAAGGCGAAGAACCACTGACACAGTTCAGCCAGAGCATCCATGTATCGCAAGAAGTTTGATTCTCGAAGTGATCTAACAAACAGGAAGATACTTCGCTCTAGGTTGAGGGTGGTTGCCCAGTACTGAAACTGGGGACAACATTCAGCCCTTTGCTGACACCAGACACCAAACTCTAGGGGCTCATGACCATCACTTTGGGCATCTTCAGTGTATTTGCCATAAGCCTTGTGCTGTAGGATGTTCAGGGTTGCTGCTATTATCTGATGGCCTCGCCTGGTGCGTGTGGCGTGAGCAGCCTTTAGGAAAGAGTTCGCAGTTCCTTGGCTGGCAATAACGGCTTGCACCAGAGTTTCTGCCCACCGGCTACCCTGCCATTCTCAGAATCGCCATTTCAATGTGAAGACCGCCCAGAATCATAATAAATTTCTCTTCGCCGTAATTTTCGGGCCAATTCCACTGAATCTGTTTGGCTATTGCAAACAATAGTTGGTCCAAGGTGATTACTGGGGTTTGACCTTTTCTTTCTTCCTATAGCCTATTATTTCCCTATGCTTCGCAGTATTAAATGGTCTAGAGGACTAAGATAGCAACGTGGTGAAACCTGAATTTTTTTCCTGGATCCGCCCCTGATTTATAGCGGCCATCAAATCCAGTATCGAGTGGTTCCATATCTGAAAATGTTCATATACCATTACTCTATCGCTGTGCCAAATTTGGTGCTTTCATCATTAAATGCACAATTGTTATGAAAATTGTAGCTATGCCGCTCCACTAGTAGGGGGTGCAAAAAAAAAAAAAAAAAATCATGTCACTCTGTCCGTTAATGCTTCAAGCATTAAAACCGGGCCTATCCACCAGCACTCTCCAGTAATGGGAAACTCCGCTTCAGCAAGAAATTCTACTTACTCACACCCCTTGAACAGCTTGCTGACAAGATCACTGACGCCCCACATGTCACCTCAACTATACTCGATGGACCTGCCATTGTGGAAATGTTGAAGCCAGGAGGCAGTAGGACATTTCAAGAATACAGCAAAAAGGCCCCTGGGGCATTCCACACGTGCTTATTTTATATTAAGATTAAACAACCAAACCAAACCTAACCTTACTTAACCTAGTTTAATATAATGTGGTGTGTGACAGTAATTGACCCACTGTACAGTAATTCATAATACCATCGATCCATCAGCTGGTGTTGGCCATCAGTCAGGTGTAACATTACGCATGCCGACGGGGGAGGACGTTATCACCACAGTTTGTGTATCATCACCCAGTTTAAGACTGCCATATAATATACAGTAATGTGAAGTATCTTGACAACATATTATTTACCATACCAATGTTTGTTGCACCTTAGAAAATATCCTCACCAGCTCGTTGGACAGAAGCATCATGTGGCTTTAATCAATTTCTGGTATTGATTTATCATATTGCTCCCATTAGGAGGATAAAGACTTCTCCCCAATTATTTTAGCCAACTAACCACTACGGGTAAGGTATATGACGTTATTGATATGTTACGAACCCCGCCACCAATTGTCATGATCTACCTACCCAGCACTACGAACCACGCCATCTATTGTCTTGATCTACCTACCCAGCACCACGAGCAACGCCATCTAGGGACGAAACACGAGTATGACTCGTCTTAGTTACCACTCCCGGGTTTCCCTTCTCCATATCCTGGTTGTTGCGTCACCTCAAAGTCTTCTTTGTCAGCTCCAATTCGAGGAGAGAGCACTACACTCTGGGAAGTGACCACAGGATCACCTATCCTGGAAACCTACGGCACAGTGACTACCTACCGTCTTCTACAATACTCAGCCTTGCTCGTCAGCCGTCTCAGCTCCGCACTTAAGTATTTGTAATCTTATATTGCCTCCCCCACCTCCAATTGCTTCAAAATTATTTATGTTGTATAAATATGTATATACTGTTAATGTTTAGGTTAAGTATGGTTAAGGGTAAATTATAGATAGCTGAATATTTTGTTAAGGAATTTATGGTACTTTATTATACACAACAAAAACTTGCATCCTTTGTCTACCCTTTTATAGTCTGATTGTCTTTGTTTTTTTTTGTTGTTGCCTGTTGGGATCTGGGTAGACTTTTAACTATATTCTAAATCCCCAACTCGTAACAAATGGCGACCGTGACAGGACACGACCTTAAGTACCATATTCCTTCCTCCCTTGTAACTCCTTGTTAATTATTCCTCCCAGTCACTTCTGTTCACAATTGCTTTACGGTGATTTAAAGTTTCCTTCATATGTATGTGCATATATTGGTATTATCGTACAGTAAGAGTGACAGACGTAGGATATTAGGTTCCAAGTGTCATAAGGCTTACCTGTTATTACATGTGGCAGTCGTGTAGTAAGTCTTATCGAGTGTAGGGAAGAATCCGGATCTGTTTAATGCCGTACCCTCACTCCAGAGTAGGCTGTTCCATAGTCACTAGTTTAGGGTGAAGTGATATCTTGGGACGCCCCGCTTTACCAGGACCCCAAAATTATAAAGCCTCAATTATTGTTCTTCTCATCATCTCATTCGGGGTCAATAATCAAGTATCTCAGGGTTGTTAATCCGGATCTTTATATTAATGCCGTAATACGCCCTTCCTCTTTCAAGTATCTCAGGGTTGTTAATCCGGATCTTTATATTAATGCCGTAATACGCCCTTCCCCTTTCAAGTCTCTTATCCTTATCTAAGGATCTTCTCAGAAGAACAATATTCATAGGTGTAATTTCCCTAGGTATAACTTGGGTAGATTCCGGGACTTTCTGGTTATCCACTGCCGTGATATTTTCTAGGGTATTCCACTTATCTTTTGACCATTAATTAATTTATCTAGGTTTTCTTAATGGCCACCTCAGGATTTGTTAAACTTGGTAGTCCTGGAGGCGTGGAAGAGCAAGATACCATTTCACATCTTGAAGCATGTGGAGGAGCGTGGAGAGGTTAATTTAGGGCGTGCAGCTGAGCTGGCTGATGCGTACGCCTTGCTGGTGGAGTCACTGTGCCGTAGGGAACGTGGTACTTTCCGACATGTTAGGTCCTCCTCTGATGATAACCTTTGGGACGTGAGTGGTAGGTCGAGAGGTCCCACACCTACCTCCCCTGATGCAATCAAGTTTACTTGTTCTTACTGTAAAAACCCAGGCCATACGATCCAGACTTGTAAACACCCAAAGTGTCGAATTGCTAAAAGTAGTTCCCTGAATCCCAAATCCAAACCAATAGCAACCACCAATGTGGAAAGGCCTCATCAGGATCTCTTCTCTTCATTCACCTATGAGGGAAAAATTTCAATCATAGAGGGGTCTCGTTCTTTCCCTATTCGTATACTACGTGATACGGGCGCAGCACAATCTATCCTCCTGTTTGACGTCATTCCTGATATATCTACCGCATTTACTAATGAGAGTGTTCTAATTTCAGATCTCTCATCCCATTCTTTCTATCCTTTAGCTAAAGTGCACCTCCAATGTCCCTTGATTACTGGGGAAGTGCAAATAGCCATTAGGAAAGACCCAATGCTTGTGTGCGGCATTCATTTATTATTGGGTAATGACTTGGCAGGAGATCTAGTGGTTCCTAACATAAAGACAGTCGACTCTCCCTTACCTGTCAACTCCACCACTGACCTTAAAGAAACTATTCCTCATCTTTTCCCATCTTGTGCTGTCACCCGGTCACAGAGTGTGCGAAATGGGCCCTCTTCATCTAAAACCACCTCTAATATCTTCCTACCCACAGAAGATCTGTACAATAAGACCATTAGTAAGGATGAGCTCATTAAAGCCCAACAATCTGATCCATCTGTATTCAAACAAGTGATGAAAGACCTCAGTGTGGACCATTGTACATCTTCCGCTTACCACCCACCGTCCCAAGGTTGCTTGGAACGGTTCCATCAAAACTTTCAAATCAATGCTAATAAACTATCTCCCCTCAACTATATAGTCCATACTCCTGATCGCCGAGAAGATTCACAACTTGTTCACATTAATCTCATGAAACTTTACCATTCCAGGCAGTCAGAGGAAGACATCCCAGAGGCTATAAGCCAACCTGTATTGCATATGGTTTTGTCAGGGCCGGAGCCGGAGACGGATGACATGGATCTATTGGAGAATTTAGACTTCCCTCTACCTAAAGAAAACCCTGCTAACAGTCACATACTTAACAACTTGGATGAGTATTTTTCTGTTCTGAATCCATCTCAAGCAAAAGATCTCACTAAGTTATTATCAACATTTCCTAAAGTCACGTCAGACCTCCCAGGGTTTTGCAATATACTTAAACATGATATTTAGCTAATCTCAGATGATGTACAACCCATTAGGCAATCAGCATATCGACTGAATCAACAAAAAAAAGAGATCATGAAAAAGGAGGTAGATTTTTTGTTAAAACATAACTTAGCTGAGCCTAGTACCTCCCCCTGGGCTTCACCTTGCCTTCTCATTCCAAAACCCGATGGCACTTTTCGTTTCTGTACCGATTATCGTAAAGTGAACCAGGTCACTGTCTCAGACTCCTACCCTTTACCTTTGATTGAAGATATAATAGACAGCATAGGCTGTGCCAAATTTATATCTACCGTGGACCTGTTGAAAGGATATTATCAAGTGGGACTCACGGATAGGGCAAAAATAATCTCGGCATTTATAACTCCATTTGGTCTTTTTCAATATTTGGTTATGGCGTTTGGCTTTTCTAATGCTCCGGCCACATTCCAGAGGGCCATCAACTGCCTAATTCAGGACCTAGGTGGGACGTTTGCCTACCTGGATGACCTGGTGGTGGTGTCGGACGGCTGGGACGAACATCTGGTGCGTTTGGAGATACTGTTTGCACGACTGCAAGAGACTGGATTCACCATAAACCTAGCTAAATCTGCTTTTGGCCGGGCCTCAGTGACTTACCTGGGACATATCGCTGGGCATGGTATGGTGAGACCCAAGGACGCAAACGTTAGAGCCATCTTGTCCTTCCCCACTCCAAGGACGAGGAAGGAACTCGTGCGCTTCCTGGGATGTGCGGCTACTACCGTCGGTTCTGCAGTAACTTCTTCAGCGTGGCCGAACCCCTCACAGACCTTACCAGTTCTGCGGTCCCTTACATCTGGAACCAGAAGTGCGACCAGTCTTTCCACCGCCTCAAAGCCTTCCTTGCCTCTAAGCCTGTAGTCCACCCCCCTGACTACACCTTGCCCTTCCATCTGCAGATCGACGCTAGTGGTGTCGGAGTGGGGGCTGTGCTCCTACAACCCGACCCAACCACTGATGTCCTTCACCCTGTGGCATACTACTCCGCCAAGTTGAAAAAACATCAGACCAACTACTCGACCATAGAGAAGGAGGCCCTGGCTCTGGTGTTGGCAATAAAGAAGTTTGAATGTTACCTCCAGTCTTGCCCACAAACAACCCTAGTCTTCACTGACCATAACCCACTCACGTTCATCCAAACCAACAAGACCTCCAACCAGCGAATCCTCCGCTGGGCTCTCCTCACCCTGCCCTATAATCTACAAGTCCGGCACATAAAAGGGGTGGACAACCTGATTGCAGACTCCTTATCCCGAGCTCCAGTGGAAATGCAGCAGCTACTCTCCAGACGCACCAGGTGATCACCTTCGCGCCCGCGCTACGGAGGTCTTTGGAGGGGGGATGTGGTACGAACTCCGCCACCAATTGTCATGATCTACCTACCCAGCACTACGAACCACGCCATCTATTGTCTTGATCTACCTACCCAGCACCACGAGCAACGCCATCTAGGGACGAAACACGAGTATGACTCGTCTTAGTTACCACTCCGGGGTTTCCCTTCTCCATATCCTGGTTGTTGCGTCACCTCCTCAAAGTCTTCTTTGTCAGCTCCAATTCGAGGAGAGAGCACTACACTCTGGGAAGTGACCACAGGATCACCTATCCTGGAAACCTACGGCACAGTGACTACCTACCGTCTTCTTCAATACTCAGCCTTGCTCGTCAGCCGTCTCAGCTCCGCACTTAAGTATTTGTAATCTTATATTGCCTCCCCCCACCTCCACTTGCTTCAAAATTATTTATGTTGTATAAATATGTATATACTGTTAATGTTTAGGTTAAGTATGTGTCATGGTTTTCTAATGAATCAGTGGTAGTAGGAGTGGATTATATTATATAAAGATAATAATATGTCGTATTTCTTATTTCTTACCGTAGAGTCCGATACCTTCACACTGATTACTTACAGGAGATTATGGCATATCTACGTAGAAGTTCACTCCACCACTCGACATTCCATGATTTATACTTGATAAATGATGATTTAATGAATTCATTTAATTTTCAACATCCATCTAAGTTATTGGTTATACTATGTCATAACCAATCAGTCATTACCTTTAGTAATAATAAGATAGGATCACAGATACGGGCAGATAATTGCACTTACATTTATTTGTCAAGCTTCCATACGATGATTTACAATTTGCATGGATATATGATTTACTCACGTTCACGCTGTAATAAAATTAATCTTCTAAAACAGGGAATTTTCAACTTGGGGACACATGTGGTTACTCCACTATGGGTGTGACTTAACAGAGCCTCAATTCTTCAAGTGATACATTTTCTGCCAGCCTGGATTGCTTTTGTTGCAACCAGGCTTCATCACAAGAACTTCTTCCCACGGCCATAACAACAAAAAGGTACTCTTGGGTTACCACACATAGTCTCGCTTCACTGACAGTCACTGTGGACGGTTGTCGCGGCAAGTAGAACTGGTAAGCGTGACTTGAATTAACCATTAGGTGCAATAGACCAGCCTGGATTGCTTTTGTCGCAACCAGGCTTCCACACGTGATATTTCCACGGGGATAACAAACCTAGGTTAACACACTTAGTCTCGTGTCGGTCACGGTAGACGGGTGTCGTGCAGGAGAACTCTGCAAGCGTGAATTAATTAACCATTTACTGTAGGTTTGATAGGCCAGCCTGGATTGCTCTTGTCGCAACCAGGCATCCACACGTGATATTTCCACGGGGATAACAAACCTAGGTTAACACGCTTAGTCTCGTGTCGACGACGGTTCACAGGACGGAGTGCGGTGGAGGACTCTGTGTGGTGTGGTGTCCCGCCCCCCCCCCTTCAGGAGGGAGAGGCTGGAGGCGACGTCTTAACTAACCCATGGCTCAGGGGATACTGCTTAAAATGAGGTTTTTGGGTGTGAAGCGATGAACAGTACCACACTGTTTCACTGCCCACCCCCCTAAAGGCTGGCTGACATACACTAATTGAAAAATACATGTCCCAGTTATGCCTCGCCGGGCGTCTTATCTCTGGTAAAACAAACTTTGGAGTTGGTTGCGTGGGTAAGCCTAACGCAACCCATGACAATCGCCCCTACTAAGAAAAATATTTCTTCGGAGAATAAAAATTTCAGCACCTGTATACAATCAAGAGAATGCCTAGCCCAGACACACAATTCAACATTCACACTGTGGTGTGGGTGTGACACTAACACTGCAACGGGATGTAGTCGCCAATCGCCACTGAGGGAAAACCTCAACATTTACTTTAGATTTTCAGGCTGGAGGAAAACTCCGAGACGAGGGTGACAATTCCCGAGCAATAGTTCATGCTAAGCGTAAACACGCTACATTTATGTTACAGCAACGTGTTGTGTGGTGTAGGGTATGTAGACATTGTTTAGGTGGTACAGGTGTCGTGTTATGTTCTTAAATGTAGAGAGGTGTGAAAAGGTTTACATAACATTTGAAGAGTCGTCAGATGCGTGGAGGTTCGAGTTGACCGGAACATATGGACACTCCCACACATAGGTCAGGTCCTAGACACGCTCTGCAATGTCGAATGAACTTTCCCGGTGATGAAGAGAAGGACTCCTCCAGCCGGCTGATGTGGAACTGGGTACCTCTTTCGCTGAGGGCCCCCAAGGTGAGGGTGTACTCTGCCCATCACTCACCATTGGGTCTACTGTCCACCGCCTCAAGCTGAAGTCCACCAAAATGAAGATGTAAATCTGTCCGTCACTCGCCCTTGGGTTTACTGTCCACCGCCTCGTAGTGAATCGGGAGGCTGAGGTGGAACTGGGTTTGCTGACCACAGCGTCCGCCGCCACCCTCTCAAGGGTTCGGGGATCACTGTGAGAGGCCACAGGGGTGCAGGTAGAACTCGCCCTCCGTCGCTGGTTCTGGCAAACATCACAAGTCCTCTTCTGTTTCTTTATTTTCCACCTTTAACTTCACATTCAAAATTTTTTAGAGTCCCCTCAAATGTACTAGTAATCATTTCGTAGTACAATATACGCGTTTGCACAAACTGCGGACAAGAGTGCAATTATCCGCGGTCTGTGTCCCTGTTCGGGCGCCAATTGTCATGGTTTTCTAATGAATCAGTGGTAGTAGGAGTGGATTATATTATATAAAGATAATAATATGTCGTATTTCTTATTTCTTACCGTAGAGTCCGATACCTTCACACTGATTACTTACAGGAGATTATGGCGTATCTACGTAGAAGTTCACTCCACCACTCGACATTCCATGATTTATACTTGATAAATGATGATTTAATGAATTCATTTAATTTTCAACATCCATCTAAGTTATTGGTTATACTATGTCATAACCAATCAGTCATTACCTTTAGTAATAATAAGATAGGATCAGAGATACGGGCAGATAATTGCACTTACATTTATTTGTCAAGCTTCCATACGATGATTTACAATTTGCATGGATATATGATTTACTCACGTTCACGCTGTAATAAAATTAATCTTCTAAAACAGGGAATTTTCAACTTGGGGACACATGTGGTTACTCTACTATGGGTGTGACTTGACAGAGCCTGAATTCTTCAAGTGATACATTTACTGCCAGCCTGGATTGCTTTTGTTGCAACCAGGCTTCATCACAAGAACTTCTTCCCACGGCCATAACAACAAAAAGGTACCACACATAGTCTCGCGTCACTGACAGTCACTGTGGACGGTTGTCCCGGCAAGTAGAACTGGTAAGCGTGACTTGAATTAACCATTAGGTGCAATAGACCAGCCTGGATTGCTTTTGTCGCAACCAGGCTTCCACACGTGATATTTCCACGGGGATAACAAACCTAGGTTAACACACTTAGTCTCGTGTCGATCACGGTCACGGTAGACGGGTGTCGTGCAGGAGAACTCTGTAAGCGTGAATTAATTAACCATTTACTGTAGGTTTGATAGGCCAGCCTGGATTGCTCTTGTCGCAACCAGGCTTCCATACGTGATATTTCCACGGGGATAACAAACCTAGGTTAACACGCTTAGTCTCTTGTCGACGACGGTTCACAGGACGGAGTGCGGTGGAGGACTCTGTGTTGTGTGGTGTCCCCCCCCCCCCCCTTCAGGAGGGAGAGGCTGGAGGCGACGTCTTAACTAACCCATGGCTCAGGGGATACTGCTTAAAATGAGGTTTTTGGGTGTGAAGCGATGAACAGTACCACACTGTTTCACTGCCCACCCCCCTAAAGGCTGGCTGACATACACTAATTGAAAAATACATGTCCCAGTTATGCCTCGCCGGGCGTCTTATCTCTGGTAAAACAAACTTTGGAGTTGGTTGCGTGGGTAAGCCTAACGCAACCCATGACAGTATGGTTAAGGGTAAATTATAGATAGCTGAATATTTTGTTAAGGAATTTATGGTACTATATTATACACAACAAAAACTCGCATCCTTTGTCTACCCTTTTATAGTCCGATTCTCTTTGTTTTTTTTTGTTGTTGCCTGTTGGGATCTGGGTAGACTTTTAACTATATTCTAAATCCCCAACTCGTAACAGATATCATTTATCAGGTGCAGTAAGTTACATCTATGAGAGTTTTAAAGTGATAAGAATTAGACGTGTGTGATGCCTGAAGAAAATATTTTATAGATAATGAACTGTACATTGGTGGGATCTGTGACGTGTGTACCTCACCATTAAACTGATGAAGCAATTCAAACTCCCTTAAAATTATAACTTAGTTTGTTGATACCATTTTATCCAAGTTTATAAATGTATCAGTTAAGAAGCCTGACAACTGTTGTGTTGTTGTCCGTCCTTACGCCTCATTAAACAATAATATACAGTAAGACAAGTGTAATGAACATTGTTGGGGGAAACATGCTTCTGTTGTGTTGCTTTTTCGTATTGCATGATAAGAATGATGTGCCTTATATTGGTAACCGGGCCGTGGGACCTCCTACCCTGCTGATGGTGAGGATGATGTGTCTTATACTGGTGACCGGGCCGCGGGTCCTCCTACCCTGCTGATGGTGAGGATGATGTGCCTTACACTGGTGACCGGTCCGTGGGTCCTCCTACCCTGCTGATGGTGAGGATGATGTGTCTTATACTGGTGACCGGGCCGCGGGTCCTCCTACCCTGCTGATGGTGAGGATGATGTGCCTTATACTGGCGACCGGGCCGCGGGTACTCCTACCCTGCTGATGGTGAGGATGATGTGCCTTATACTGGTGACCGGGCCGCGGGTCCTCCAACCCTGCTGATGGTGAGGATGATGTGCCTTATACTGGTGACCGGGCCGCGGGTCCTCCTACCCTGCTGATGGTAAACTGTAATAGTAACATCACTTCTATAAACATGGAGAGATAGTTTAATAAATGAAAAAAGGCCAATTAAATATTGTGTATCTAATATACTATAGCGCTATGCGAATGTATATCTGTCTGTCTGTTTGTTTGTCTGTGCAGCCGAAACTTCGCAATCGTTTTTCATCAAACTTGGTGGAAAATCGCAAAAAAATTCGTAGAGTGGAACAAACCTGGTCCCATGTCGATGGTTTCTTTAGGAAGGCATTAGTTAACAATTATATTTACGATGGCAAACGATGCAAGTCTACGGACTTGGCGCACCCTCATTCGCCGTATGCTGTCAGCTCACTTTTTTTCTTAGCCTACTTTTTTCTTTAATGTTGTTTGGATTAGTAAAGGAAGGAAGATGAGTAAATAGAAGAATAAAGAAGGGAAAACAGAAAATAATTAGAGATAACAGGTAGGGGGGGGGGGAACTGAGTTCAACATGCGTCTGGATACGCAGTTTCAACGTTACCAGACGACCTTACAACTACAGTGTATACTTATTCCTGTGGCTGACTGTACATGGAAAAGAGATAATAACAGGAATGCAGGGTGAATGTAGACAGTGAAACAGACAGGAGGTTGACAAAAATAGACAGATTCATACATGCACAAATAGACAATATGGCAACTAACATGACAGACAGACAGCTAACTGACTGGTTCGCATTACACAAACAGGCAGACACACGCCAACAACGGATAAAACAGACAGATTTGACGACACAAAGATTACAGACGGGCTTACATTCAAACACCATTCTTGATCTGTTTCGTTCATTCTATTTTATTCTCCTATGTCAGTTGATATTAATACTGAAGCGGGGCCTTCTCGGATGGGCCCCACTGGTCGGGAAGGTTGTGGACCCCAGGGCCGACCTGATCATCATCAAGCTACTGGGGCCTCAACTGACGCCACCGCGTATGCTGGAGGATCGGCTTTTTTCACACTTCATTTTTCCAACATTCGCGGACTGAGATCCGATTTTTCTTCTGTGGAGCACCATCTATCAACCTCTTCCCCCGACCTCTTACTACTCTCCGAACTTCAACTGACCAAAGCAGCTTCACCCAAACCTTTTCAAGTCTCTAACTACAACCTTTATACCTACTTCTGTTCTAAGGGAGGTGTAGGCGCCTACTGCAACACACGTACACCTATAGCCAGACTCACGGATCTTGAATCTCCCCTTTATGATGTCATCTGGCTCAAAATATCTCTACCTACTGTGACTATTTTTCTTTGTTTCCTATACTGTTCTCCCAACTCTACCAACTATTTCGAACTCTTTGACTATCTCACTTCTTGCCATGAGTCGTTGCTATCCACACACCCCAACACCGAGATCCTCTACCTAGGGGATTTCAATGTGCATCACAGAGAGTGGCTTGGCTCTGCAAGGGATGACCTAGGTGGAGCTGAGGCTCTCTCTTTTTCCTTACGTAATGATTTGGAACAAATAATCAAACACCCTACACGCGTTCCTGATCGACACGATCAACTTGCTAACATTCTTGATCTTTGTTTTACCTCTAACCCCTCACACTATTCATACTCAATTTTTGCCCCTTAGGGTCTTCTGATCACAACCATATTTCTATTAAATCAAACTGGGCACGACCACCTCCCCCACCCCCTCTAAACGTCAACTATGGCACTATCGGAGGGCAAGCTGGCAATCCTTGCGAGAATTCTTCACCGACTTTCCTTGGGATGAATGTTGCTTTTCCACTCGGGATGCATTGCTGGGGTTATACAGGGCGGTATGAGTGCATTTATCCCATCTTCTACCAAAACTTTCACATTACAATCATGGTTTGATCGCTCCTGCTCTCTTGTTTGCAGGGTGAGAGATAGGGCATATCGAGCTATGAAACTATCTCCTTCTCACATTACCCACACCTCTTTCATTACTTCTAGGAATCGTTGTAAGGCTATTCTTTGTAGGGCCAAGCGGAATTTTATTAAAAGAAAGACCGCTGTCCTGACTAATTCTTCCTCAAGTAAATCCTTCTGGTCCTTAACTAAAAACATCTGTAACAACTTCTCCACGCCTTCTTTTCCTCCCCTCTTCTGTCCCAATAACTCTATAGCCAACTCTCCTCCTGACAAAGCCATCCTCTTTGGCACCTTAATCTCCTCTAATTCCACCTTAGACGATTCCCACTCTATCCCTCCTACCCCTGCACCTCCTACTGAACCTATACACTTTCCTATAATCTCCATTCGCTGGGTTGCCGGTGTGTTATTCAGGTTGGATGTGAGTAAGGCGCATGGACCGGACGGAATACCCCCTCGTGTTCTGAGGGAGTGTGTTGAAGCCCTGGCCCCTGTGCTTGCTCGCCTCTTTCGCCTTTGCCTCAAAACCCAAACATTTCCTTCTTCTTGGAAGCATGCCTTGGTTCAGCCCATCCCGAAGAAGGGTGACCATTCTAATCCCTCTAAATATCGCCCCATTGCCCTAACTTCATCCCTCTCTAAGATTTTCGAAACTATCTTGAACTCCCATTTTCTCCGTCACCTTGAACGCCATTCTCTTTTGTCGGATCACCAGTATGGCTTTCGCCAGGAGAGATCTACCGGTGATCCGCTCTCCTATTGCACCCATCTTTGGTCATCCTCTCTTAGGGATTATGGGGAAACTTTTGTCGTGGTTCTTGACATTTCCAAAGTATTTGACAGTGTATGGCACAAGTCTTTGCTATCTAAACTTCCCCCTTTTGGTTTCTCTCCCCCACTTTGTTTTCTCATCTCTAGCTTCCTTGAGAACCGATCCATGGCAGTTGTTGTCGAGGGATCGATTTCTCGCTCTTTCTCTACCAGTAGTGGCGTCCCACAGGGTTCTGTTCTTTCACCAATTCTCTTCCTTCTTTTTATCAATGATTTACTTCACACTACAACTAATTCTATCCATTCTTACGTTGATGATTCTACTCTTCACTCTTCCTCACATTTTCCCCTTCTTCCTAACTCTCAAACTAGATGTTTCTAGAACTGATATCATTACTTCTATCAACGCGGATCTGTGCAGCATCTCTGAATGGGGAGGTGCAAACTTGGTTAAGTTCAACAGTAATAAAACTCAATATTTACCAATTACACTTTGTAAATTAGACGATCTCCTACCAATTACATTTCAGGACGCTATCATCCTCCCAAATTCTGAAATAAATATGTTCGGCCTCACCATTTCCTCCAATATGTCCTGGAAATCACACATCCTTAGTATAACTAAAGCTGCCTCCCGAAAGTTGGGAATGCTGTCCAGATGCCGCAGCTACTTCACTCCTGAGCAGTTGCTCCAAGTATATAAGGGATTCATACGTCCTAACTGCTCTCATATCTGGGTTGGCTCTTCTTCTGTCCAACTATTAGATAGGGTGGAATCTAAGGCATTTCGCCTTATTAACTCTCCTCCTTTAGTCGACAATCTCTCTTCCCTTTCTCTTCGCCGCAATGTTGCTTCACTCTCTCTCTTTTACAGGTACTTTAACGGGCAATGTTCGGTGGACTTGGCATCCTGTGTACCGCCGGCAAGGCCGTGGGTTCGCAACACACGTCTTGCCCGCGGTGCCCATCGTTTCTCTGTGGATGTCGGTCACACGAGAATAACCCGTTTTAGTACCTCCTTCTTTCCTCACACAGCCAAACTGTGGAATGCTCTGCCTACTTCTGTGTTTCCATGCTCTTACAATCTGTTTCACTTTAAAAAGCTGGTTTTCCGGCATCTTCGTGGTGTAGATTAATACAGTATAACCTTTTTTTTCTATATTTCCAATTTCTTTCCGGGTTTTTTCGCCCCCCAGGCTCCGTTGCGGGTCGTTTGACCTGTGCCCGGATAGGCTAATTCCCGTAAAAAAAAAAAAAAAAGATGACCAGACAGTTCAGATGGCAATAGACAGGACGGATAGACATGAGACAGATTAGAAGACATTTATAAACAAGAATAACACCAAATTGACCATAGCTGCGTCAGTGAGGGTAGGAGGTCTTACATCCACCAACGTAAATAATAAGACGCATTGAAAACTAACACCCTCGCGCGGAAAAAACATCATTGGTCGGTTAGTCATGTGAGATGGGCCTAAAACTTACTAACGTAGTTGATGACTATGATGACTTAACACAGGCGATTACTTACGCAGATGGTGACTAATATAACCAGAGTCAAGGTCACTTCTCTTCATAATATAATTTATCTCGGAATGATCATCGGTGATTCATGATAATTTTTTTTTATGATTTTAACCTCTCCTTATGGCGAATATTTCTTTAACTAATTATTATAACCTTTATTCTATTCCCTCCTATAGTATACTAGAGACTTGCAGTATCAGTAAGACATTAGCTATTGGAAATGTGATTAAATGTTTTGTTATTAATCGATTGTGGAATGTATCGGTATTGGTGGTACAATCCTAATGGTCTCTAATCCTGTTGATTAGGTGAGGTTAATCTGGGTTTATTGAGATAAAAGATTAGGTGTGGGGTTTATTCTACCTGTGTTAATCTCAGGTACGACCCTTATTGTAACAACCACGACCATGATTATAATAACCACGACCATGGTTATAACAACCACGACTATGATCATAACAACTACGACTATGATCATAACAATCAAGACTATGATTATAACTACCACGACCATGATTATAACAACCACGACCATGATTATAACAACCACGACCATGATTATAACAACCACGACCATGATTATAACAACCACGACCATGATTATAACAACCTCGGTAAACTGTACCACCGCACTTGCCACCGGGCACGAAGGGCCCACAATCACTTGTAATATACATATATATACGTAACCGGTCGGTGATTCCTACTGGGGTTTATTTAATTGGATGGTAATACAGTGGAAGGGCCCCTCAGAATACTAAACCAGCACAAACAATATTAATAAAGTATGTACCGTGACCTGGACTGGTGGTCCTGAGGTTGGGGCTAAGGAGACGCACTGATATGACACTTGTATTACCTAACAGCACCATCCTTACAGCACTAAAACACATATTAATTGAACAAGAGATAACAATTCATTGGATTAACCCGTCAGCACATCTTTCATCACCAAACACCACTATTAATGACACAATAATTCATTTGGATTAATTCCTCAGCACATCTTTCATCACTAGACACCACTATCATCAGCATAGAAAAATATGAACCTGGTCCCAAAATGACCTCACCAGCTCAGGAGTTGCTGAGGTCAAGGATCGCGCTTCCCTGAGTTTAAGCCCACTGACACTCCCATTAGAACATAACCCGACGGATCCTTACCTCAGCAGCACACATATCCATAACATAGCATAGTTATTTGGAAAACTCCACAAAAAATATTAACACCAGGAAATTTTTTTAGTTCTTTGTTAACTACAGTGCACAAAGACCAAAAATTGTAACTAATAATCTACACAAGAACATGGGTCAGTCATAATGGCCTGATTTCATCAGAGCCCAAATCATCAGGCACATACATGAAACCCCAAATTATGTGGGAACCGAGAAAATCACTCATGACTGGCCAGGGGGCGGCTCATCCACTTATTCTTAGTACTTTACTTCTGGGTTCATGAGACATGTGTGCTGTTCTCCACCATACCTTTAACCGTCCACGACACCGGCCCAGAATACACCATTACTGTTAAGTTGTACTACATACATAGCACCAAACAATCCTTAAAAAGTACTCCCACCTCCGGAGTGTAAGATCAACCATCAGGGTCGTCGACCTCACACCAGGACTTGGTTAGACAAACCACATACACCTATAGTTGAAGAGAGATGAAGCTACCTAATAGAAGAATCCGCACCGATACTCGGTGAGCATACAATACTTACTAGCACCAAGGGAACTTCTGGCTCCCAGAGTTTAACCTTTCATTCCACTGATCCTGCATCCAGGGCAAACTTCTTCCCCAGTTACTTTATAGGAGGGAGAGACCCACAGAGTTAATCCTGCTCAGTTAGGTCAGGTCACCGTACAACCATGTGTACCTTGCCCCAGCAAGAAGAGAGGGGCGGAATCGTACCGTCTTCTGGGGCAGAATCCTACCGCATTCTGAGGCGGAATCCTACCGTATTCTGAGGAGGAATCCTACCAACTTCTGCAGCGGAATCCTGCAGTATTATGAGGCGGAATCATACCGTATTCTGGGGCGGAATCCTATCGTCTTCTGGGGCGGAGTCCTACCGTCTTCTGGGGCAGAATCCTAACTTATTCTGATGCGAAATCCTACCGTCTTTTGCGGCAGAATCCTACCGTATTCTAAGACGGAAACCTACCGTGTCCTGGGGCAGAATCCAATCGTCTTTAAGGCGGAATCCTACCCTATTCTGGGGCGGAATCCAACCGCATTTTTGGGCAGAATATCGCCGTCTTCTGGGGAGGAATCCTACCCTATTCTGGTACGGAATCCTACCGTCTTCTGTGGCGGAATCCTACCGTATTCTGAGGTGGAATCCTACCGTATTCTGAGCCGGAATCCTACCGCCTCCTGGGGCACAATCCTACCGCCTCCTGGGGCACAATCCTACCGTATTCTGAGGCAGAATCCTACTGTCTCTTGGAGCGGAATCCTACAGTCTTCTGGGCCAGAACCCTACCCTATTCTGGGACGGAATCCTACCGTATTCTGGTGCGGAATCCTACCGTATTCTGAGGCAGATTCCTAACGTATTTTAGACGGAATCCTTCGCTATTCTGGGGCGGAATCCTACCGTATTCTGGGACGGAATCCTACCGTTTTCAGGGGCAGAATTCTACCCGATTCTGGGATGGAATCCTACCGTATTCTGGGGAGGAATCCTACAGTCGTCTGGGGCAGAATCCTACCGTATTCTGAGGCGGAATCCTACCGTGTCCTGGGGCAGAATCCTACCGTAATTTAGGCGGAATCCTACCCTATTCTGGGGCGAAATCCTACCGTATTTTTGGGCGGAATGCTACCGTCTTCTGGGGCAACATCCTACCCTATTCTGGGACGGAATCCTACCGTCTTTTGGGGCGGAATCTTACCGTATTCTGAGATGGAATCTGGCCGTATTCTGAGCCGGAACCCCACCGCCCCTTGGGTTAGAATCCTACCGTATTCTGAGGCAGAATCCTACTGTCTCCTGGGGCAAAATCTTACCGAATTTTAGGTGGAATCCAAACCCTTCTGGGGCGGAATCCTACCGTATTTTGGGGCGGAATCCTACCGTCTTCTTTAGCAGTATTCTACCATATTCTGGGGCGGAATCCTACCGTATTCTGAAGCGGAATCCTACCGTGTCCTGGGGCAGAATCCTACCGTAATTTAGGCGGAATCCTACCCTATTCTGGGCGAAATCCTACCGCATTTTTGGGCGGAATGCTACCGTCTTCTGGGGCAACATCCTACTCTATTCTGGTACGGAATCCTACCGTCTTTTGGGGCGGAATCTTACCGTATTCTGAGATGGAATCTGGCCGTATTTTGAGCCGGAACCCCACCGCCCCTTGGGTTAGAATCCTACCGTATTTTAGGCGGAATCCTACCCTATTTTGGGGCGGAATCATACCGTATTCTGGGGCGGAATCCTCCCGTCTTCTGGGCCAGAATCCTACCCTATTCTGGGGCGGAATCCTACCGTATTCCTAGGCAGAATCCTACCATATTCTATGGTGGAATCCTACCGAGTCCTGGAGCGAAATCCTACCGTATTCTGAGTCGAAATCCTACCGTCTCCTGGGCAAAATCTTACCGAATTTTAGGCGGAATCCAAACCCTTCTGGGGCGGAATCCTACCGTATTTTGGGGCGGAATCCTACCGTCTTCTTTAGCAGTATTCTACCCTATTCTGGGACGGAATCCTACCGTATTCTAAAGCGGAATCCTACCAACTCCTGGATCGGAATCCTACAGTATTCTGAGGCGGAATCGTACCGTCTTTTATGCGGAATCCTACCCTATTCTAGGGCAGACTCCTACCATCTTCTGGGGCGGAATCCTACCGTCTAGTGGGGCAGAATCCTACCTACTTTTGAGGCGTAATCATACCGTCTTGGGGCAGACTCCTACAGTATTCTGAGGCGTAATCCTACAGTGTCCTGGGGCACAATCCTACCGTATTTTAGGCGGAATCTTACTCTATTCTGGGGCGAAATCCTACCGTATTTTTGGGCGGAATGCTACCGTCTACTGAGGCAACATCCTACCCTCTTCTGGGACGGAATCCTACCGTCTTTTGTGGCGGAATCTTACCGTATCCTGAGATGGAATCTTGCCGTATTCAGAGCCGGAACCCTACCACCCCTTGGGTTAGAATCCTACCGTGTTTTAGGCGGAATCCTACCCTATTTTGGGGCAGAATCATACCGTATTCTGAGGCCGAATCCTACCGTCTTCTGGTGTGGAATCCTACCGTCTCCTGAGACAGAATCCTACAGTATTCTGTGGCAGAATCCTACTGTCTCCTGGAGCGGAATCCTATACTCTTCTGGGCCAGAATCCTACCCTATTCTGGGACAGAATCCTACCGTATTCTGGGGCGGAATCCTACCGTATTCTGAGGCAGATTCCTAACGTATTTTAGACGGAATCCTACGCTATTTTGTGGCGGAATCCTACCGTATTCTGGGGTGGAATCCTACCGTATTCTGAGGCGGACTGCTACCGTCTCCTGGAGCGGAATCCTACCGTCTACTGAGGCGGAATCCTACTGTCTCCTGGGGGGCAGAATCCTACCGTATTTTTGGCGGAATCCTATCCTATTCTGAAGCGGAAACCCACCGTCTTCTAGGGCAGAATCCTACCCTATTCTAGGACGGAAACCTACCGTATTCAGAGGCGGAATCCTACCGTATTCTGAGGCGGAAGCCTACCGTCTAATGGAGCTGAATTCTACCGTATTCTGAGGAGTAATCCTACTGTATTGTGAGGCGGAATCCTACCTTTTCCTGAGGCAGAATCCAACCCTATTCTGGGACGGAATCTTACCGTATTTTGAGGCGGAATCATACTGTATTCTCAGGCGGAATCCTACCGTCTCCTGGGGCAGAATCCTACCCTATTCTGGGACGGAATCCTACTGTAATGTGAGGCGGAATCCTACTATAATCTGAGGCGGAATTCTACCGTCTCCTGGGTCAGAATCCTACCCTATTCTGGGACGGAATCCTACAGTATTTTGAATTGGAATGCTACCGTATTCTGAGACGTAATCCTACTCTCTCCTGGGGGGCAGAATCCTACCGTATTTTTGGCGGAAACCTATCCTATTCTGAAGCGGAATCCCACCGTCTTCTAGGCCAGAATCCTACCCTATTCTAGGACGGAATCCTACCGGCTTCTGGGGCGGAATCCTAATGTTTTATGAGGCGGAATCCTACCTTATTCTATGGCGAAATCCTACCGTCTCCTGGAGCGGAACCCTACCGTATTCTGAGGCGGAATCCTATCGTCTCCTGGGGCAGAATCCTACCGTATTCTGGGGCGTAATCCTAACGTTCTCTGGGGCACAATCCTACCCTATTTTGGGACGGAATCCTACCGTATTCTGAGGCGGAATCCTACCGTTTCATGGAGCGGAATCCTACCGTATTTTAAGGCTGAATCCTACAGTCTCTTGGGGCAGAATCCTACCGTATTTTAGGCGGAGTACTACCGTATTCTGGGGCGGAATCCTACCGTATTCGGGGGCGGAATCCTACCGCATTCTGAGGTGGAATCTTACCGTATTTTAGGCGGAATCCTACCCTATTCTGGGCCGTAATCCGACCGTATTCTGGGGCGACATCCTACTGTCTTCTAGGGCTCAATCCTACCCTAATCCTGAACAGAATCCTACCGTCTTGTGGGGCCGAATTTTACCGTATTCTGAGGCTGAATCCTATCGTATTCTCAAGCGGAATCCTACCCTATTCTGGGCCGGATTCCTACCTAACCTAACCTAACCTAACCGTTTTAGACCTTTTTGGACCTAACCTAACCTCACCTATCCTAACCTAACCAATAAAACATAAGAATTAGAAGACAATAAAAATAATACAAAAACTATATGTGTTACCCAAAAGTTTAAATATGTTTTCTTCGATTTTCAACAAGGAAAACTGCCTGACTTGATTCTTGTGACAGACTATATTCACAAGATATATAAGCGCTTATTTAGAATACAAGAACCATAGAACCATAAATCCTCCCGTATTTTAGGCGGAATCATACCCTATTCTGGGGATGAATTATACGGTATTCTGGGGCGGAGTCCTAACGAGTTCTGAGGCGGAATTCTACCGTATTCTGACGCGGAATCCTAACGTCTCCTGGAGAAGAATCCTACCGTATTTTAAGTGGAATCCTACCCTATTCTGGGACAGATTCCTACCATATTCTGAGGAGAACTCCTACCGATCTTCTGGGGCACAATCCTACCATATCCTGGGACAGAATCCTACCGTCCTCTGGGGCGGAATCCTACCGCATTCTTAGGCGGAATCCTACCCTATTCTGGGACAGAACCCTACCGTCTTCTGAGGCGGAATCTTATCGTTTCCTGGCGCGGAATCCTACCGTCCTCTGGGCTTGAATCCTACCCTATTCTGGCACGGAATCATACCGTATTCTGAGGCGGAATCCTACCGTCTCCTGGAGCGGAATCCTCCTGTATTCTGAGGCGGAATTATAACGTCTCCTAGGGGCAGAATCCTACCGTAATTTTGGCGGAATCCTACAGTATTATGAGGCGGAATCCGACCGCATTCAGAGGCGAAATCCTACCGTCTCCTGGAGCGGAATCCTACCGAATTTTGAGGCGGAATCCTAACGTCTCCTGGGCCAGAATCCTACCATATTTAGGCGGAATCCTACCCTTTTCTGTAGGGGAATCCTACAGTATTGTAGCGGGGAATCCTACCGTCTTCTGGGGCGGAATCCTACCGTATTATGAGGCGGAATCCTACAGTCTCCTGAGGCGGAATCCTACCGTAGTCAGAGGGAATCTTACCATATTCTGGGGCTGAATCCTGCCGTATTCGCGGACGGAATCCTACCGTATTCTGAGGAGGAATCTTACCGTATTCTGAGGTGGAATCCTATTGTCTCCTGGAACGGAATCCTACAGTATTCTGAGGCGGAATCCTACCGTCTCCTGGGATCAGAATCCTACCGTAATTTAGGCGGAATCCTACCCTATTCTGGGGCAGAATCCTGCCATCTTTCGGGGCAGAATCCTACCGTATCCTGGGACAGAATCCTACCGTATTCTGGGGCGGAATCCTACCGTCTTCTGGGTCATAATCCTACCCTATTTTGGGGCGAAAGCCTACCTTCTTCTGGGGTGGAATCCTACCGTATTCGAAGACGAAATCCTACCGTATTCTGAGGCGAAATCCTACTGTCTCCTGGAGTGGAATCCTTGCGTATTTTTAGGAGTAATCCTACCGTCTCCTTTGGCTGAATCCTACCGTATTCTGAGGCGGAATCCTACTCTTTTCTGTCGCGAAATCCTACCGTATTCTGTGGCGAAATCCTGCCATCTTCTGGACCAGAATCCTACCCTATAGTGTTACGGAATCCTACCGTCTTTTGGGGCAAAATCCTATGGTATTCTGAGGCGGAATCCTACCGTATTCTAAGGCGGACTGCTACCGTCTCTTGGAGCGGAATCCTACCGTCTTCAAGGCGGAATCCTACCGTCTCCTAGGGCAGAATCCTACCGTATTTTAGGCGGAATCCTATCCTATTCTGATGCGGAATCCTACTGTATTCTGGGATGGAATCCTACCGTCTTCTGGGCAGGAATCCTACCCTATTATGGGACGGAATCCTACTGTCTTCTGGGGGGCGGGGACCTACCGTATTCAGAGGCGGAATCCTACCGTATTCTGAGGAGGAATCCACCCATCTAATGGAGCGGAATCCTACCGTATTCTGAGGAGGAATCCTACTGAATTGTGAGGCGGAATCCTACGGTCTCCTGGGGCAGAATCCTACTCTATTCTGTGACGGAATCCTACCGTATTCTGAGGCGGAAGCCTACTGTATTCTCAGACGGAATCCTACTGTATTCTAAGGCGGAATCCTACCGTCTCAAAGGGCAGAATCCTACTCTATTCTGGGACGGAATACTACCGTATTCTGAGGCGGAAACCTACTGTATTCTGAGGCGGAATCCTACTGTATTCAGAGGATGAATCCTACCGTCTCCTGGGGCAGAATCCTGCCCTATTCTGGGACGGAATCCTATTTTTTCTGAGGCGGAATCCTACTATAATCTGAGGCGGAATCCTACTGCCTCCTGGGGCAGAATCGTACCCTATTCTTGGACGAAATCCTACCGTATTTTGAAGTTGAATCCTACTGTATTCTGAGGCGGAATCCTACCTTCTTCTGGGGCGTAATCGTGCATTATTCTAAGCCGGATTTCTAACCTATTCTGGGGCGGAATCCAACCGTATTCTGAGGTGGAATCCTACCGTATTCTGAGGCGGAATCCTACCTTCTCCTGGGGCAGAATCCTACCGTATTCTGGGGCGGAATCCTAACGTCGTCCGGGACACAATCCTACCCTATTTTGGGACGGATTCCTACCGTATTCTGAGGCGGAATCCTACTGTCTCCTGTGGCAGAAGCCTAACGTATTCTGAGGTGGACTGCTACCGTCTTCTGGTGTACTGCGTACATCATTGTCATCCCTAAAAATCCCATCTAATTCATATTACGCTACATAACATTCAAATGCACCGCGCTTGTAGAACCTCAGAAAACGGGAAACATTGAGAAAGGACAACTCACCTACTCAAGGTTCCTAGACCATGTGTTGTATTGTACCCAGGTATAGTTATATCATATCAAGTGTATGTATTCATAGCATTAAGGATCACTCAGGGTAGGCATAAGATGAAGGTTAAAGTCCAGTTGAGCCGGACTAGTGTACTGTAAGACTAAGTGTGGAGCAGGGTTTGAAGGTCCTACTATTTACGTCTGTGAGCGTGTAGCGAACATAACTCCAACAGATATCATATGAAAATAAATGAGAACAATGATCTGGAAAAAGGATAAATGTATCAGAACTATGTGAGGTGTTGACAGTGATCTAGAAGCTATACTGGAAAGGAAATATCGTGTATGCGTCGGTATGAATTCAATACACCTCGTAGCCTCACGTGACATATACCCACGACAGGTACAGTGATCAGAGAATCTTATGTCTGTGTTCAAATAGTGCAATGTGTGAGAGGAGGATCCCTCATTACAGTTTTTAAGTGAAGTTGATACACCCCCGCCATGATCATTCGGCTTTTGTTTCAAGGCGCGTCATGTACCCGCCTCAGATGCCCCGTTGATATTAAAATCCCAGGCATTTAACCAAGCACTAGCAAACCAAGACCTGACCTTAGTGTGTAATTTAGGATTAATATATGTGTTTATAAGAAATGAGTGACAATATACCGTAAAGTGTTCAGGTGAGAACCATAAGAAACAAAAGTGTAAATTGAGGATTGGAAACTGTAGGCCTATGTGACGAGAAGCGGCGGGAAGCCGGCCTTAGTCTTTCCCGTTCTGCCGTCACCACAGGTGCCATGTGGCCGGAGTATCTTGCCGCCCGGCCGCCATTGTCCACTTGAGCGTCACACCGGGTGGGGATTACTCCCCCGCTATACCAGTCCACTGTGAACCGGTGGATTCCCAGCGCACCACTCCACATGAATAGTCACAACTAAGGAGACCGTGAGAAACTGCGGTCGTCACTTGGAGCGACCTATAATACCAGGCGTAGAAATAGTGCTGGTATGTCTCTAGGTGGAGCCCTTGTCTTTACCCACCGAGGGCGGTGTGCGAACGAGGGGCCCGTTGTGTATACCTAAAAGTCACAAGGAGTCACATACTTGCAGGTATGGAGTGTAACAGGTGTGTTGAGGTGGTGCTACTATGTATGATAACCGACGGTGCTAAAGTCCACACAAGTGGAGCAGTCTGATGTGTTAAGGGATATTGTAAGAAGGAACGACCGAGATACGGCGTTCACCGATTGTTATGCAATAAGTAGGTGGATGACCCGCCAGTAATGTAAGAGCCTGGGGCCCAGCTGGGTAACCAAAATCCCGTTGTTCTTCTGAGGAAGGCCAATTCATGTATATGTTTTTTTACCAGTATGTTTTATAAGGAATAAATCAATTAAGACATGTTATGGTTTCCCCCTTCTTTACCCTCATCGATCTGGTCAATGGAAAACCTAACCCAATGATAGTCCACTCTGCCTGCTACCTAACGAGCTACATGCTGTCCAGAGGGGGTCTGGTGGCAGCGACCCTTAGGAATTAAGATTAGAGTTAAGTTATCCCCTTAGATTTAGTGACCCCAGATCTGGCAGTATACTGGGGCAGAATCCTACCGTATTTTAGGCGTAATCCTATTCAAATCTGAGGCGGAATTCTACCGTAATCCCGGATATAATCCTCCCGTCTTCTGGGCCAGAATCCTACCCTGGGACGGAATCCTGCCGTCTTGTGGGGGGGAAGCCTATCGTATTCAGATGCGGAATCCTACCGTATTCTGAGGCGGAATCCTACCGTGTAATGGAGCAGAATCCTACAGTATTCTGAGGGGGAATCCTACTGTGTATTGAGGCGAGGTCCTACCGTCTCCTGGGCCAGAATCCTACCCTATTCTGGGACGGAATCCTGTCGTCTTCTAGGGGGGGGGGGGGGAGCCTATCGTATTCAGATGCGGAATCTTACCGTATTCTGAGGCGGAATCCTCCCGTCTCCTGGGGCAGAATCCTACCGTATTCTGAGGCGGAATCCTACCGTATTCTTGTGCAGAATCCTACCCTATTTAGGCGGAATCCTACCCTATTCTGGGGCGGAATCCTAGCGTATTCTTGGGCGGAATCCTACCGTCTTCTGCGGCAGAATCCTACCGTATTCTGGGAAGGATTCCTACCGTCTCCTGGAGCAGATTCCTACCGTCTTCTGGACCAGAACCTTACCCTATTCTGGGACGGAGTCCTACTGTATTCTGAGGCGGAATCCTACTATATTCTGAGGCGGACTGCTACCGTCTCCTGGAGCAAAATCCTACCGTCTTCTGAGGCGCAATCCTACCGTATTCTGAGGCGGAATCCTACCGTATTCTGAGGCGGAATCCTACCGTCTCCTGGAGTGGAATCCTACCGTATTCTGAGGCGGAATCCTACCGTTTCCTTGGGCAGAATCCTACCGTATTTAGGCTGAATCCTACCCTATTCTCGGGCGGAATCCTACCGTATTCTTGGGCGGAATCCTACCGTCTTCTGCAGCAGAATCCTACCGTGTTCTGGGAAGGATTTCTACCGTCTCCTGATGCGGAATCGTACCGTATTCTGAGGCGGAATCCTACAGTATTTTGAAGCGGAATTCTACCGTGTCCTGGAGCGGAATCCTACCGTCTTCTGGACCAGAACCTTACCATATTCTGGGACGGAATACTACTGTATTCTGAGGCGGAATCCTACTATATTATGAGGCAGACTGCTACCGTCTCCTGGAGCGGAATACTACCGTTTTCTGAGGCGGGATCCTACCGTGTTCTGAGGCGGAATCCTACCGTATTCTGAGGCGGACTGCTACCGTCTCCTGGAGCGGAATCCTACCGTCTTCTTAGGCGGGATCCTACCGTCTCTTGGGGCTGAATCCTACCCTACTCTGGGACGGAATCCTACCGTATTTTGAAGCGAAATCCTACCGTTTCATGGAGGGGAATCCTACCGTATTCTGAGGCGGAATCCTACAGCCTCCTGTGGCAGAATCTTACCTTATACTGAGGCGGACTCCTACCGTCTCCTAGGGCAGAATCCTACCGTATTTTAGGCAGAATCCTATTCTATTCTGAGGAGGAATCCTACCCTATTCTTGGACGGAATCCTACCGTCTTCTGGGGGGGGGGGGGGGGGGAAGCCTACCGTATTGAGAGGCGCAATCAAGGTCAAGGACAAAGTTGGGCGTTTAAAGTCAGGGAGGGGAGAAGTGATAAATGGCAGTGGAGAAATAAGCAAAGCATTGAACAGCTACTTCTTATCAGTTTTCACAGAAGAAATTTGCAATGAAATTCCAGAGGTGGAACTGATATTTAAGGGAAAGGAAGAAGAGAAATTAAAGAATATCACTCTCAGAAAAGAGGATGTTCTTAAGATGATAAATAAACTAAAGAAAACAAAATCCCCAGGGCCGGATGAAATTTTCCCTCGAGTCTTGAAAGAGTGTAGGGAACAGATTAGCGGACCCCACGTAAACTTATTTACAAAATCATTAGACACTGGAGTTGTGCCAGACTTGTGGAAACAGGCAAATGTAGTACCCATAGTCAAAAAGGGAGACAGAGCATCAGCGTCAAATTACCGGCCGATCAGTTTGACGTCAGTAGTGGGGAAATTTCTTGAATCAATTATAGCAGATAGCATCCGATCGCATCTAGAGAAAAGGAAATTAATCTACGACTCTCAACATGGGCTTACAAAGGGAAAATCTTGTCTAACAAATCTGCTAACGTTTTTTAGGAAAGTCGTCGAGGTAGTAGATAATGACGAAAATTACGATGCTATTTACTTAGACTTTAGCAAAGCATTTGACAGAGTAACGCATCAGAGGCTTCTGAGAAAAATTAAGGCTCATGGTATCGAGGGGAAAGTTTTAAATTGGATAAAATCATGGCTCACCGATAGAACGCAGAGGGTCAGCTTAGATGGTTTTAAATCTGAGTGGGGCCGTGTAACCAGTGGGGTTCCCCAGGGGTCAGTACTAGGCCCACTCTTGTTCATAATCTACATAAACGATCTAGATACTGGGATCAGCAGTGACATAAGCAAGTTTGCGGATGACACCAAAATAGGGCGTCAAATTAATTCAGGGCAGGATGCAAATGCATTACAGGAGGATCTAAATAAACTGCAGGAGTGGTCTGAAAAATGGCAAATGAAATTCAACACCAGCAAGTGCAGCGTACTTAATAGTGGAAGAGCAAATACTTATAATGTATACAGCCTTAACAACATCAACCTAGAGAAGTCGACTTGTGAAAGAGACCTAGGGGTACTTGTAAGCCCGGACCTACGGCCTAGAAAACAGTGCGTTAATGTTCGAAATAAGGCAAACAGAGTATTGGGTTTTATATCTAGAAGTGTAAGTAACAAGAGTGCAGAGGTCTTATTGCAACTATATCTTGCGCTAGTCAGGCCGCACCTCGATTTTGCGGTTCAGTTCTGGTGCCCCTATTATAGAATGGATATAAATTCACTAGAGTCGGTGCAGCGAAGAATGACAAAAATGATTCCGGGACTTAGAAACCTTCCATATCAGGATAGGTTAAAGAAACTTAACTTGCATTCCCTAGAAAGACGAAGAGTGCGGGGAGATATGATAGAAGTATTTAAGTGGGTGAAAGGAATCAATAAAGGGGATATACATAAAGTTCTTATAATATCCGAGCAGGATAGGACTCGGAGCAACGGATTCAAGTTGGATAAGTTTAGGTTTAGGAGGGAGATAGGAAGAAACTGGTTCACAAATAGGGTGGTGGACAAGTGGAACAAGCTTAGCATCTTTGTAGTAAGTGCGGGAACTCTGGAAAGTTTCAAAAGGAGGCTAGATAGATTCATGGATGATAGAGAGTGGTAGTAACTCTCGACAGGAGCTGCCATGCACAGGCCAACCGGCCTATTGCAGACTCCTTATTTTCTTATGTTCTTATGTTCTTATGTACCGTATTCTGAGGCGGAATCCTACCGTCTAATGGAGCAGAATCCTACCGTATTCTGAGGCGGAATCCTACTGTATTGTGAGGCGAAATCCTACTATGTTCTGAGGCGGAATCCTACCGTCTCCTGAAGCAGAATCCTACCCTATTCTGGGACGGAATCCTACTGTATTCTGAGGCGGAATCCTACTGTATTCTGAGGAGGAATCCTACTGTATTCTGAGGCAGAATCCTACCATCTCCTGGGGCAGAATCCTACCCTATTCTGGGACGGAATCCTACTGTATTTTGAAGCGGAATCCTACTATGTTCTGAGGGGGAATCCTACCGTCTCCTGGAGCGGAATCTTACCCTATTCTGGGGCGGAATCCTCCCGTCTCCTGGGACAGAATCCTACCGTATTTTAGGCGGAATCCTACCGTCTTCTGCGGTAGAATCCTACCGTATTTTGGGAAGGATTCCTGCCGTCTCCTGGAGCGGAATCGTACCGTATTCTGAGGCGGAATCCTACCATATTTTGAATCGGAATTCTACCGTCTCCTTGAGCGGAATCCTACCGTATTCCGGGATGTAATCCTACCGTCTTTTGAGCCAGAATCCCACCCTTTGCTGGGACTTAATCCTACCGTCTTCTGGGGGGGGGGGAGCCTACCGTATTTAGAGGCGGAATCCTACCGTATTCTGAGGCGGAATCCTACCGTCTTATGGTGCGGAATCCTACCGTATTCTGAGGCGGAATCCTACGGTAATGTGAGGCGAAATCCTACCGTCTCCTGGGACAGAATCCTACCCTATTCTGGAACGGAATCCTACCGTATTTTGAAGCGGAATTCTACTATTTTCTGAGGCGGAATCCTACCGTATTGGGAGGCGGAATTCTACTGTCTCCTGGGACAGAATCCTACCGTAATTTTGTCGGAATCCTACCCTATTCTAGGGTGGAATCCTATCGTATTCTGGGGCAGACTCCTACCGTCTTCTGGGGCAGAATGCTACCGTATTCTGGGACTAAATCCTACCTTTTTCTGGGGCGGATTCCTACCTTTTTCTGGGACGGATTCCTACCGTATTCTGAGGTGGAATCCAAGAGTATGCTGAGGCAGAATCCTACTGGAGATGGTACGATTCCGCTTGGCCCAACCAGGGTGGGCCAGGGTGGACCAGGGTGGGCCAGGGAGGGCCAGGGTGGGCGAAAGTGGGCCAGGGTGGGCCAGGTTGGGCCAGGGTGTGCCAGGATCGGCCAGTGTGGGCCAACGTGGGCCAGGGTGGGCAAGGGTGAGCCATGTTGGGCCAGGGTGGGCCAGGGTGGGCCAGGGTGTTTCAGGTGGGTCAGGTTGGGCCAGGTTGTGCCAGGGTGGGCCAGGTTGGACCAGGGTGAGCCAAGATGGGCCAGGATGGGCCAGGGTGGGCCTGGGTGTGCCAGTATGGGCCAGGGTGAGGCAAGGTGGACCAGGGTGGGCCAGGTTGGGCGAGGTTGGGCCAGGGTGGGCCAGGGTGTGCCAGTATGGGCCAGGGTGAGCCAGGATGGGCCAGGGTGGGCCTGGGTAGGCCAAAGTGGGCCAGGGTGGGCCAAGTGGGCCATGGTGGGCCAGAGTGGGATAGGGTGGGCCAGGGTGGGCCAGGGTATTCTGAGGCGGAATCCTACCGTTTCCTGGGACAGAATCCTTCAGTATTTTGGGCAGAATCCTACCCTATTCTGGGGCAGAATCCTAGCCCTATTCTGGGGCAGAATCCAACCGTCTTCTGGGGCGCATTCTACCATCTTCGAGGGCGGAATGCTACCGTATTTTGGCGCAGAATCCCACCGTATTCTGGGGCAGACTTCTACCGTATTCTGGAGCGGATTCCAACCGTATTGTGGACGGAATTCGACCGTTTTCTGGGACTCAATCATGCCATTTATGGGGACAGAATCCTACCGTCTGCGCAAAATCCTACTGTTTTCTGGAACGATATCCTACGGTCTCCTTGGGCAGAATCCTTTCGTATTCTGGGACGGAATCCTACGTTATTCTGAGGCGGAATCCTGCTGTTTCCTGGGGCAGAATCCTACCGTATTTTGGGCAGAATCCTATCCTCTTCTAGGGCGGAATCCTACCCTATTCAGGGGCGAAATCCTACCGTATTCTGAGGCAGATTGCTACCGTATACTGGAGCGGAATCCTACTGTATTCTGGGCGGAATCCTACCGTTTTATTGAGCGATATCCTACCGTCTCCTTGGGCAGAATCCTAGCGTATTCTGGGGTGGAATCCTACCCTCTTCTGGGACAGAATCTTACCTTATTCTGAGGCGAAATCCTACTGTCTTATGGGGCAGAATCCTACTATATTTGATGCGGAATCCTACCCTATTCTGGGGCAGAACCCTACCATCTTCTGGAGCAGGATCCTACCGTATTCTGGGGCAGAATCCCACCGTCTACTGGGACGGATTCCTTCCATCTTCTTGGGCGAAATCCAACCATATTCTTTCGCAGAATCCTACCGTATTCTGGCGCAGAATCCTACCATGTTCTAGGGCAGAAGACCTACCGAATTCTGGGGCACATACTAACTATCTTCTATGGCATAAACCTACTGTCTTTTGGGGCGAAATACTACCGTCTTCTGTGGCATAATCCTACCCTATTGTGGGCCAGAATCCTTCCATCTTCTTGGGCGGAATCTTACCGTATTCTGGAGCAGAATCCTACCATCTTCTAGGGCTGAATCCTCCCGTATTCCGGCGAATAATCCTACCGTATACTAGGGCAAAATCCTAGAGTATTTGGGTGTGAGGGGAATCTTACCGTCTTCTGGGCAAAATCCTATCATCTTCCGGGGCAGAATCATAGCGTATTCTGGGGCGGAATCATACCGTATTCTTTTGCAGAATCCTACCATCTTCTAGCGCGGAATCGTACCGTAATCAGGAACAGAATCTTCCCATATTCTGGAGCAGGATCCTACCATATTCTGTGGCGGAATCCTACTGTCTTCTGGGAAGGAATCCTATGGTTTTTTCAGGCGGAATTCGACCGTCTTTTGGGGCGAAATCCTACCGTGTTCTGGGGCGGAATCCTACTCTCTTCTGGGGCGAAAGCCTACCATTTTCTGTGGCGGAGTCCTACCATTGTTTAGTGCGAAATCCGACCACTCTTCTAGGGCGGAATCCTGCAGTATTCTGGGACGGAATCCTACCGTATTCTGGGTGGAATCCTACGGTCTGTTGGGGCAAAAACATACCGTCTTCTGGAGCAAAATTCTACCATCTCTTGGGACAGACTCCAAAAGTATCTTGGGGCGGCAGAATCGTACTCTATTCTTTGACGAAATCCTACCGTATTCAGCGACAGAATCCTACCATATTATGCGAAGAAGTCCTACCATCTTATGGGGAAGAATTCTTTTGTATTCTGGGGCGGAATTCTACCGTTTTCTGGCGCAGAATCCTACCGTATTCTGGAGCAGAATCCTTCCGTATTCTGGGGCGGAATGCTTCCGTTTTCTGGGGCGGAACGCTACCGTTTTCTAGGGCGAAATCCTACAATCTTTTAGCGTAGAATCCTAACCGTCTTCTGGGGCAGAATCCTACCATTGTTTAAGATGAAATACTACCGTCAATTGGGACAGAATTCTACAGTCTTCTGGAGCGAAATCTTACAGTCCCCTGGGGCACAATCCTATCGTATTCTTGGGCGGAATCCTATTGTCTTCTGGGGGAGAATCTTACCGTATTTTGGGGCAAAATTCTACCGTATTCTGGTGCAGAATCCTACCGTTTTCTGGGGTAGAATCCTACTGTATTCTACGGCGGAGCCCTATCGTCCTCTGGGGCGAAATCCTACCGCCTTTTGGAGCAGAATCTTCCCATCATTTGGGGCAAAATCTTACCATCTTCAGGGGAGGAATCCTACCTTATTCTGGGATGTAATCCTGCCGTTTTCTGGGGCGAAATTCTACCGTTGTTTAGGGTGAAATCCTATCAACTTCTACAGTGGTAGCCTTCCGTATTCTGGTGCAGAATCCTACCTTATTTTGGGGTAGAATCCTTCTGCATATTGGGGCAGAATCCTACGGTATTCTGGGTCGGAATCCTATCGTCTTCTGGGGTAAAATCCTACCGTATTCTGGAGCAAAATCCTACCGTCTTGTGGGGCAGAGTCCTACCAGATTCTGGGGCACATTCCTACCGCATTCCGAGCCAGAAACCTATTTGACTCAAGGGCAGATTCCTACCGTCTTCTGGGGCAGAATCCAACCGTCTTCTGGGGCAGAATCCTACCATCTTCTGGGGCACAATCCCACTGCATGCTGAGGCGGAAACCTACTGTCTTATGGGGCGGAATCCTACCGTCTTCTGAGACAGAATCCTACCATTTTCTCGGGAGGGATCCAAACGACATTTGAGGCGAAATCCTACCTTATTCTGGGGCGGAATCCTAAAGTCTTTTGGGGCGAAATCCTACCATATTCTGTGGCAGAATTCTACCGTAGTTTAGGTCGAAATCCTACCATCTTCTAGGGCTTAATCCTACCATATTCTGGCGCAGAATTCTACTGTATTCTGGAGCAGAATCCGACCGTATTCTGGAGCAGCATCCTACTGTATTCAGGGGTGGAATCCTACTGAATTCTGGGGGGGGGGGGGGGGGGGGTGAATCCTACCGTCTTCTGGGGCAGAATCCTACAGTGCAAGAACTCCTTCAAAGACTCCCACCAGATAACAACAACAACCATACATGGTTCCCAAAAAGTTACAAAATCTCAAAAGGTCCATTTCCACCCCTGATCTACAGGCCAGGCAACCTCCCTAGACCAGCATCCGCCAGTAGGGTCGGCGGAATATGAAATAAGGCCCTTAAAATACCCATAAATGGGACAGGGTAGGCTGTCTAGTGCCTGTACCGACAGACAATAACTAACTCATGACACTACCCTAACACGCTATTAGCTTAGCTCGGCGGTCAGCCTGCCCTCTCTTACCTCCTCCTAAATTTCTTCAATTTCCGAACTATAACTTCCTTCCCCCACCTTTAATTTTCCTTCATTCCTCCTTTCTCTACAAAAAAAAAAAAAAAAAAAAAAATTACCGTCTTCTGGGGCAGAATCCTACCGTATTCTGGGGCAAAATCCTACTATCTTCTGGGGCGGAATCCTACCGTTTAGAGTGAAATCCTACGATCTTCGAGGATGGAACCCTACCGTATCCTGGAACAGAATCCTACGGTATTCTGGGACGGAATACTACCGTATTCTCGGCGGAATGCTACCGTATTATGGGGAGGAATCCTATCGTATTCTTGGGCAGAATCCTATTGCCTTCTGGGACGGAATACTACCGTATTCTGGGGCGGAATCCTACTGTCTTCTGGGGCACAATCCTACTGTCTTCTGGAGCGACATACTACCATTTTCTGGGGCGGAATCCTCCCGTTGTTTTGGGCGAAATTCTACCATTCTATAGGGCGTAATCCTAACGTGTTCTGGCGCAAATTCCTACCATATTCTGGGGCAGAATCCTACTGTCTTCTGGGGCATAATCCTATCGTATTCTGGGACAGAATTTTAAAGTATTTTGGGGCAGAATGTTGCCGTATTCTGCTACAGAATCCTACCGCCATACGAAGCAGAATCCTGTCACCTTCTAGGGCAGAGTTCTCCCGTTTTCGGGGGAGATATCCTACCGGCTAATGGGGCAGAATCCTAGAATATTCTGGGGCAGAATGATAACTTATTCTGGGACGTAATCCTACCATAATCTGGGGAGACTCCTATCATCTTATGGAGAGAAGTCCTACCGTCTTCTAAGGCAGAATACTATTGTATTCTGGGGCGGAATCCAACTGTCTTCTGAGACTGAATCCTACGTATTTTGGGGCACAATTCTACAGTATTATGGGGCAGAATCTTAACGCCTTCTAGGGCAGAATCCTACAGTATTCTAGGGAGGAATTCTACCGCCTTCTGGGGCAGAATCCTGCCGTCTTCTGGGTCAGAGTTATGCCGCATTCTCAAGCAGAAATATACTGTTTTCTAGGGCGGAATCCAACCTTTTTTTGAGGCGAAATCCTTCCTTATTCTGGGGCGGAATCCTAAGGTCTTTTTTTGGCGAAATCATACCGTATTCTGGGGCAGAATCCTACCGCATTCTGAGGCAGAATCCTACAGTATTCAAGGGAGGAATCCTACTGTATTCGGGGGGGGGGGGGGGGAATCCTACCGTCTTCTGCGGAAAAATCCTACCGTCTTCTGGGACAGAATTCTACCGTATTCTCGGGAGGAATGGTACCGTATTCCAGGGCGGAATCCTATCATATTCTTGGGCAGAATCCTATCGCCTTCTGGGGCGGAATACTACCTTATTCTGGGGTGGAATACTACCGTATTTTTGGGCGGAATCCTAATGTCTTCTAGGGAATAATCCTACCGTATTTTGGGGCAGAATCCTATCATATTCTGGGGCAGAATTCTACCGTCTTTTAGGGGAAAATCCTACAGCCTTCTGAGCGGAATCCCACCGTCTTTTGGGGTGGAATCCTACCGTCACCTGGGGAAGATTCCTCCCCTCTTTTGGGCAGATTCCTACTGTCTTCTGGAGCGAATTCCTACCGCCTCCTGGGGTAGAATCCTAGCGTTTTCTGGGGCGGTATCCTACCTTATTCTGGGGCGAAATCCGACCGTCTTCTGGCGCAGAGTCCTTTCGTATTCTAGGGCAGAATCCTACAGCATTTTGGGGCCGAATCCTACAGTGTTTTGTGTATGTATATTATGTATGTTGTATGTATACCATCTATGTACTCTATATATACACATTATTTATCTAGTCAATAGCGTGTGGCAATGCCCCTGTTTCATGTCACCACACGCTTAGATAAATGTGCCTGGCGACATCTGGAAGCTGCTAGTATACCACTTACCACATGTCGCCTGAGAGGTCAGAGTGAGGTCAGTTGATCCATATAGGAGTGTAAGGACTACCTGCGCTTGTGAGCGCACTCCTGTATATTTCCGTTGAATAAAACCTTCAGAACTCTACAGGTGTTTGTGTTCGCCCCTGTAGTTAGAACCAAGTACCCCGAACATCTCCATGGCGCAGTGAGTATCAAGTGATCAATTAAGTGGAAATAAGTGCGTTCGTGTAAAATCAAGGCCGGTAGACCTCCTCCATCAACTCCGTCATCAGTCGCCATTGTCTCCCCCAAAAATTCGTTTGAATGACCAACGAGTTTTGAGCAGTGTGCAGTGACCGCAATTTCCTGTGAAGTGTCTTTAAGTGCCCCTCCTGTGTGTGTAGTGTTAAAGTGTGTGTCATTGTTTTAAAGGATTCCCTAAGGTGGAAAGATGATATAGGGAATTTGTGAAGAGTGGTGCGTCAGCGCGACCGACCCAGGCTGCCTCAAGGGTAACTCACCCCCCACTGCTCACCCCCCACCGCCTCGTTTCCCTCCGTGCTCCACCGCGCCTACACACACCAACCCACGCATGAGCACACTGACCGCGGTCATTTCTTCATTTATATTTTATATATATATATATATATATATATATATATATATATATATATATATATATATATATATATATATATATATATATATATATATATATATATATATGTAACCGGTCGGAATTTACTGGACTTTAATTTCTCACTTGACTTGGGGTTTATTTAAAATTAATAGATGGTAATGGCAGTGGAAGCGCCCCTTTGAGAAAAATCCCGAACCAGCACAAGAACACTTAAAACTACTAAACAAAATAAATTGTCCGTGACCCATGGAAGGATAGCATCTGTGACTGGGATGAATGAGACACACTGTAAAATTTAGACACTTATATTCCCTCCAACACTACAAACACAATCAAATAATGGTACACCAATATGCGCACCTCTCCACTTGAACTTAAAACACTACTCTGGGGAATAAAAGTTATACATGATATAAAAATTATTAGAACCTCAGGCAACAATAAATTTGAAGTATTAAGAACTGTTGCGTGCACACATGAAACAGGCCTTAAAGGCTTTCACACAATAATATCAGTCACTTAGGTATTAAAAAAAGAAATTAACTACTCTACAATGAATAGGCCTTAAGGGCACTCAACAAAATTATATGTCACTGAGGAATGGTAATAAAACATGAAATTAAATACTCTACAATGAATAGGCCTTAAGGGCACTCAACCAAATTATAGCACCCCAACAGATGCACACTTCCTAACCTAACCTAACCACTACTCTGGGGAACAAGGTTATACCTGAGATCAGAATTATGAAGAACAATCAGAGGCATTAAAAGAATCAAATCACAGTATCACTCTGGTTCCACTTGATGGCACAAACATTCAAAACAATATTATCAAAATTATCTAGAAACTATTAAACTACACCCGTAATAAGGGAAGGAAAATGTTCCTCCAGGTATCTCCTAGAGGCCTAGACTCACGGTCTCAGTGTGTGACCATTAGTCTACTCAGATAGCCTCAGTGTACTCCCAGTGCGTCCATAAAGCGGACGGGAGTGAGCCAATCAGACCTTGTACAGTTGAGAGAAGCTTTAGCGTCCCGTTAGCAAGAGGGTTTCGCTAGCAGCTCGGGACACGTGGTGATGTGCCCGGAGTGGTAAGAACTGATCACCCACTGCTGGTCCCGGGTCGTTTAGTTGTCGGGAGCACTCGTTCACTCAAGAGATCCTTTGCTACCCCGCTAAACAGTGGCAGGCCTACTTTGCTCGGTCCAATGGCGACAATCGCCACCCTCAGTCTCAAACGGCAGTCAATCTCTCGCAGTCAACTCCGGGTCAACTCCAGTCAAGTGGGTTCTCACGGAAACCCTGAAATGAACTCACTGTTAGCTCTAGTTTACTTTATCACTGCCCTATCTAACCCTGTCTGAGATCGAATGAGACTTACTTGTTACTCTGCAATAATGCAACACAGGTGACTAGGCCACGTGACTATTCCTGGGACAAGCGCGCAGAGACGTCTTGTCTCTGTGAATGCTCTCCGGGACTGGGGGAGAGGCCTAGTCGCATTCTCTCAAGGCGTGAGCTTAGGCCTACGTGACCTATTTTCCGCCTAACTAATAACTCCTTGGGACACCCTTTAACATTATTCAGACTGCTAAACGATCTATAATAATTTCAAATTCAATAATAGTCCCTTAACTTCATGAATCGCATCATTATTAATCCGGTAAATAACATTTAATATCATATAGGCCTAGTTCCGCAATCTCCCACTATGTGCGGGGAGCGCTCTCTTCCCTCAGACGACCTTGAACGCTCAGTACCGCTAATGGCGGGGCATTCGAAATTACTCTGAAATTTCTGAATATTACATATATATATATATATATGTATATATATATGTGTATATATGTATATATATATAATATATATATATATATATATATATATATATGTATATATAAGTTACTTATCTGTGTATTCAATTAATTTTGTTGTCTCAGATCTGGTTGATAAGACGGGCTGACCGGTCAACACTGATTTGAGATACAATATACAGATGAAGTAATTATGCCCCGGGCCACACGCAGGGGTGTCCCTAGCGCCCGGATGAATCTGACGGATGACAGCTCTACAGAGATGGATGACCAATCAGAGCGCGACGCCCCACCCTCTCCCAGTCACACCCCTCGACCCTCAGCCTCGTCATCAGAGATAATTGCTCTGATGAAGCTCTTGAGGGAGGAAATGCGTCAGGACGAAGCGAAAAGACATGCCGAGGACCACCAAAGGAGATTGGAAGAAAACGAACGGTTTGCAGCTTTGATATCTAGCCTCACTGCTAATCAAGCCCTTGGCCCTTCCACTACTCATGTACCGACTGGCTCAGATACCTCGTCAACGCCCTCTACCAAAGTGGTTGTCCAACCCCCACCCACCTTGAAGCCTGATGAGACTTTCCAGACTTTTTGTGAGTGGCGGCGACGGTGGACTGATTATGCTACTATGGTGGATCTCCAGAGCTTGCCACAGCCCAAACAACTCATTCAGCTACGTATGTGCCTGTCTTTGGGAATGCAGCATGTGTTGGAACATACGTTGCAGGTACCTCCGACCTCTTCGTTATCTGTAGAGGAGGTACTGGATATTCTACAACAGCGCATCAAAGGGCAGCGGAATGAAGCTCTACGCAGGAGGGAATTGTTTAGCTGCAGACACATGGTGGGCGAGACTTTTGATGCTTTTTATGTACGACTCAAGAGAGCCTCGGAAGAGGTAGATATATGCCCAGGTAACCACCAGCAGTGCGAGGAGCCCCAGTTGAATCAGGTGATCCTGATGGGTGTTAAGGACGAGGAGCTTGTCCAACGCCTCACCTCCTTCGACTCTTCCTCTCCTCTTCAGGATGTGTTGACAGTATGTCGCTCCTACGAGGCTGCCAGGTGTGCTACCTCTGCCATCCGAGCTCCCCCTACAGCCGTACGGGCTATGTCCCAATACAAGAAAGACAAGAAGTCTACCCCAACGCCTACGCCCACCACGCCCACGCCCAGCTCCCTTTGCAACAGCTGTGGTAGGCAGCACGGAACACAGGTATGTCCAGCTGCTGAGTCTACCTGCGACGGTTGTGACCGCAAGGGCCACTGGTCACTTACAGTACAGTGCCCAGCCAAACACGTCCAGTGCAATGTGTGTGGCCGTCTGGGCCACTACGACAAGTGTTGCCCGACCAAAAAACCCAAGGGACAGCGTTGGCGAAAGCAGCAGCGCCCTTCTACCAGTGAGGGCCGCCCACAGTCGCAAAATCAAAGGCACGACGACCCTGCACAAACCCTGACCTATTTTAGGAGGGTGTACTCCTCGCGTCCCAGGACCAAAGTTCCCCAGCACGTCAGCGTCATCGTGACCTACGGCAGTGTGTCATCCTGTCTCGAGATGCTGCCCGACGCCGGCGCTGAGGCTACGGTCATCGGTCCCCAGCATTTGCAATGCTTGGGGCTCTCTCCAAGTGATCTAGGACCGCCTCCCAAGGACCTCCGCGTCACGGCAGATGGTTCACAGATGGCCCCAGCCCTAGGTTCACTCTATGCACATGTCACCTTTGGCAACAGGTCGTGTCAAGCCTGGATTGACGTGCATAATGGTGTCCCGACTCCTTTGCTGTCCTACAGACATTGCCAAGAGTTGGCAATCATCTCCCAGGACTTCCCAACACTGATTCGCGAGATAAAATACGCCAACAGGGTGCACGAAGGGAGCAGCAACTACCCTGTTGCCGCCCTACCCCTACCTCTGGTCAGTGACACCTCTCCTTCGGTAGCTGTCCCTGCTGCTTCACGTCCCCACGCCTTGGCTCGCCTCCACGACAGTCACTTTGGAGCCGAGGCCACCAAACGGCGTTCAAGACAGACTGTGTTCCGGCCTGGCATCGACCCCGACATCTCCAATGCTGTCCAGGCGTGTAAGCCCCGCCAAGTACTACAACCCAGCCAGCAGCAGGAACCCTTCATGAGTGACGACAACCCCACCCGCCCCTTTGAGTCTGTGTCGGCCGACTTTTTCTGTGTGTCAGGAGAGTCCTTCCTGGTTATCGTCGACCGTCTCTCTGGTTGGCCAGTTGTCATCAAGTGAGGTAATGATACGACATTTGCCGCCACCATCAGCAAGTTCCGCCACTACTTCCGTTACGTGGGCCTTCCTGTACGCCTGCGAACCAACGGAGGGCCCCAGTTCACAAGCCGGGACTTTGCCGCATTCCTCGACCGATGGGGAGTCCGGCATGTGTTGTCACCGCCTCATTACCCGCAGTCCAACGGCCAACGGCTGCTGTCAAATCCCTGAAGCACCTCATCCTCAAAGTGGCCCCCTCTGGGAATACTGACTGCGAGGCCTTCGACCAGGGTCTGCTTGAGCTCCGCAACACACCCAATTACACCGGACGCTCCCCTGCCCAGGTCTTGTATGGACGCCCCCTCCGTTCTTGTGTCCCTGCTCACCCTCAATCCTTCTCCAAGGAGTGGCAGGACAAGACAGAGGATTGTGATCGCCGAGCCGCCGAACGCATTCAAGACGTCGTCGCCCGCCACAACGACCACGCCTGTCCTCTCCCCAGGTTGAGTGTCGGCACCCAAGTCCGTGTTCAGGACCCGAGCTCCCTACATTGGGACAAAGTGGGCGTAGTCATGGGTCTCGGCAGGTCACGGGACTACCAGGTGCGGTTACCCAGCGGTCGGGTGTGGTGGAGGAACCGCCGTTTCCTCCACCCCGTAACGCATCCCGCTGACCCCGTCACCAGTGCTGAGTCCCATATCCCCCCCCCCCCAGTGATTAAGTCCCTCGACGCTCAGAACGGATCCACAGGAAAAGGTCCGTTCAAGACTTTGCTATGAGCGTATAAGGAGGGGGGGGAGGTGTATGTATATTATGTATGTTGTATGTATACCATGTATGTACTCTATATATACACATTATTTCTCTAGTCAGTAGCGTGTGGCAATGCCCCTGTTTCATGTCACCACACGCTTAGATAAATGTGCCTGGCGGCATCTGGAAACTGCTAGTATACCACTTACCACATGTCGCCTGAGAGGTCAGAGTGAGGTCAGTTGACCCTTATAGGAATGTAGGGACTACCCGCGCTTGTGAGCGCACTCTTGTATATTTCCTTTGAATAGAACCTACAGAATTCTGCAGGTGTTTGTGTTCGCCCCTGTAGTTAGAACCAAGTACCCCGAATATCTCCATTTTGGGGCACAATTGTACCGTATTCTAGGGCAGAATCCTACCGTCTTACGAGGCAGAATCCTACCGAAAACCTATCGCCTTCTAAAGCAGAATCACACCGTCTCCTGGGGCAGAATCCTCCCATCTTCTGGGGCAGAATCCTAATTTTCTGGACCAGAGTTATACCATCTTCTGGGGTAGAATCCTAATGTATTCTGGGGCAGAATCCTACCTTTTTCTGGAGCGATACCCTACCGTCTCCTGGGGTAGAATCCTACCGTATTCTGGGATGGAATCCTTTTGTCATCTGGGGCAGAATCGTACTGTATTTGGGGGCCCAATTCTACAGTATTATGGAGCAGAATCCTACAGCCTTCTAGGGCGGAATCCTACCATATTCTGGGGCACAATCCTATCATCTTCTATGGCGTAATCCTACTATCTTCTGGAGCGAAATACTACCGTTTTCTTGGGCGGAATCCTACCATCTTTTGGTGCAAAATTCTAGTCTTTTGGGCGGAATCCTACCGTTTTCTGGAGCGAAACCCTACCGTTTTCTGGAGCGAAACCCTACCGTTTTCTTGGGCGGAATCCTACTATTGTGTAGGGCAAAATCCTACCGTATTCTGGGGCAGAATCCTACTGTATTCTGGGGCAGAATCCTACCGTATTCTGGGCGGAATCCGACCATCTTCTGGGGCAGAATCCTACCGTCTTCTGGGCGGAATCCTTACTGTTGTCACCCATTTCTTTTATAAGCTCTTCTTGCCGTTTGCGGTGGAGGTGGTGTGCGGATTAGTGAATACCATGTTATTGACCTGACCTGATGTTATGTAAGGTCACTCAATGTATATAAGCCTCTCTCAGTTCATGTAAATTCAGTTACCTCTGAAGATGTCTTAAATACAGACAAAAGCTAAGGTGCTCCAGTGTTTCCCTTTTCCTGTGTAGTTTTATCAGGTATGTTACTGGAAACATACTCCCTGCTAAAATGGAGAGCGTGTCTTATATGGTGTGTCTTTTAGGTTGAAGTAGGTTTTACTGTATCAAGTGTCTGAAATGTCTCCGTAAGTGTAAAAGTATTACCAGTATTAATATCGATTTAGTGAACTAGTTCACTAAATCAAGCGAAAAATAACGGAAGAAATGCCTTCCGCTAAATCGAGAGTTCGTTAAATCGGATTCCATTTAGTTATGTTAGAAGCTCGTTACTTCATTTTTTTCTCCTGGGGGGGGACTTCATAGCTTATGGCTTAACCCCTACTCCCTGAGCTAAGGTGCCGCTGGCCGTCTACCCCCAAGCTGGGGTAAATCAAGAAAAATCAAAACTTTACCAAAAATAGTTTTTAACCTATTTAAATGATAAAACAATCAAAAGGAATTAAGAAAAACTTTTTCTAGCACGACCCCATCTAGTGTTGTCAACTATCCAGTGCGACCCCAAATCATTTCACTGAAGTATTCTTATGACCCCGATCTTGCAGGAAGGATGCCAGTTCACTGCGAAGGAGGAAAACCCCTTTCAAGGTTTTTCTCCGTGACAGCCACCTGACAGCAGTATGCATCAGCAGTGTGTGGTGATACAATTTTCAGCAATGCACAACTGTTCGATCTTGCGGGAATTCAGGTCCTTAGCCTTCACGTAATTGACAGTTGCAATGACTACCTGCATCACATCAGAGAAGCTCTGAGACATGTCTTTTGATGCCAGACTCTGGCGATGGATGATGCAGTGGTTTGTTTTAATGTGAGGATGTTTTCTTGATAAAATTCCACGCAATCCAATGTTCTTGCCCATCATTGATGGGGCACCATCCATGCTGCATTCAGTTACCTTACTCCACTCCAAGTTGTTTTCAGTGAAGAACTTATCTATAGCACTGAAAATATCCTCGCCTCGTGTTGTAGTTTCAAGAGAAATACAAGCAAGCAGTTCCTCAGCTACTGAGGATGACTTAAGAAATCTTCCGAAGATCAGAAACTGCGTCTGTGATGTAATATCAGTTGACTAGTCCACTGCCAAGGCTGTCCATGGGGAATTTCTGAATTCTTCCAAAATTTGCTCTTTCAGGTCTGCTGCAAGACACTGGAGGCGTCTTGTCATTGTATTATTACTCAGAGTAGCATCATCAACAGCTTCAGTTATCTTTTTTGGTAAATGGTTCACCCTCAAATACTTCGCAGAAGTTCCTTAAAGTTGGCTTTATGATAGCCTCACCCTCCGTGAAAGGACGTTTTTGTTGAGCAATGAGAAAGCTGTCTTATATGAGAACATTTCCATCCTTTCCTTGTGAGATAGTGCGCTGCTTAAAATTGACTGAGACTTGGTTAGATTTTTATGACGATGATGAAAAATTCTTTTACGAGCCTCTTCTGAAAGTACAGCAACATTTGTGTGAGTTTCCATGTGTCTCTGTAGTTTGTTCGGCCTCAAAGATTCCTCAGCAAGTTCTTTAGAACACATAACACAAATCCCTTTACCACTGACGTCAGCTACACCATACTTGTCGAGGAATGATGGATTAATAGAGCGTTTCCGTTTCTTGGTGGTTGGCTCCGATGATGTCTTCAAAAACCTATCCATAATGCCTGGAAAATATATTGCATATAGTACTAAAAATATTTCAATTTTACAAACACTTAAGATAAAATACAGTGTACTTATAACAGGCAAATATTTGGTGATACGCATACAAATTAAAATACACGACAAAGTGAATGCATACAAAATACCATGACATAATTAAATTTGCTTAATAAATCAAGTAGCGCTGAGTTGGCCTTCATCTGATATTGCAAATTAATTTTAGTGTCACAAAGCAGGCCGTGGCCGGTCAGTTTGTCAGACTCAGTGCGGGTCCACTGGCATAGCACTAACCTACTGATAGTAAGGATTGTCCTTACTAAGGATTAAACTAGTGAGGATGAAGATAATCCACAAGCGTCGGCAAGAGCAAAGGCTGCGACCTGTTTCCTGGCCTGGGTCGGTGACCGTATCAGGCCAGGTACCTATAGGTCGCAACCTTTGATCTTGCGGCATCTTGCCGATGCTTGGCAAGTGCCGGCAAGATCAAATCATCATATGTTGCGACCTGTCACCTGGCCTGACAGTCACCGACCGGCCCCACCCTTTACTGGGGGTGGAGGTGGGCGGGGTACTGCACAGCTCAACTGTTCTGGGTTAGTGGTGGGAGAGTGAGAGGGACTGGTCAGTTACTACACCCATCCTCTCCCCATGTGACCTGAGCTGGCAGACCCAAAGGACCCCAGCGACCTCACCGACCCCATGACCTCTTTGGGACCCTACCTAATGAGCCATCCGACCCCATTTGGGGTCGCGATCCCAGGTTTGGGAACCCCCGCTCTAGATACTTCCCTGTGGTAGAAGTAGCGAGGGAGATAAAGGGACAGTGCTGTTTTGACAGCAGACGACGTTCGTGGTCACTATACACTTAGCGGCCATTTTCTGCTTGCCTGTGTGTCCTGGATGGCCAGTAATGCATATATTTACTGCTCATAATACTTTTTTGCTATAAATAATTAATTTAGAATATCCTATTTGCTTTATTTTTTCATAAAAAGTGCTTGGCAACACACTCAGTCGGTCGCCAGGCTGTCTGGCTGTCTTTGTGTTTGGTAGAACAAGTAATACATAACATAATAATAATTCCACAAAAAAATACATTTATAACAATCATAGCATTATTTTACAGTAATACTGCACTACAATACAAGTACACCACTTTAGCATTATTACTTTTATACAACATGATAAAATGGACAAACAATGAAAATGAAACAAACAAAAGTAGGTAATTACGTTCAGGAAGTTTCCCTGTGGCAGAGCGTGTGGCGTGATAGGCAAATAGTCACACGGGAACCTGATAACCCGTGCTAGGCATTTAAACAGTGGAGGGAAAAGGCGCGCATTCTGGAATGTCACCCGGGGCATAAGGGTTAACTATGCAAGTGAACCGCCCCTCAAGCAAGGTAAAATTATCATTTACTTTACAGTAAATGTGATCACCTCAAATGATGCCTGAATTCCACATCCAAAATAATGTGATTCAGGTTACTCCTAACCCAGATAACACTGGAGTTACATCTGGTGTATCGGCTGGGGTGAAGAAAAATCGGGCTGGACCATGGAATCCTGGACCAGGGAGGTACAACCTGTATGAAGACAAACTGGAACCTAATCAGGTCCTATAACATAAATAAAAATGACAACCTTACACTACAACAAAAGGCTTATGTAACAAGTTTGACAGAATTAAATAAATTCTGTGTCATGTTACAGATTAAAAATTATACATGAAAAGTAAAGACAATCAACAAACTGGACTCTCAACGCCCATTACACGTCCAAAAATTCTATATCTAACAGGAAAATTAAAAGTAATTACACTTTTCCACAGTTTATTACAACATATTTAGAGAAACTTGGGCTTCAACAAAATTTCCTTACTGCATAAAGAAAAAAGAAGTGTTATAAAACAAGCAAAGAGAAATGTTACGCAATCCGGAAAGTTGCTTTAACTAACCAACCCAATTCCTTTGGACTCGTAAATCACAATTATGGGAACATTATTGTTCTGGCTAGGATTGTCTTTTCTAGTCCACAATCATCCTCTCTACATTATTTTGTCACAAAGAAAGAAATGGATTAACTGTTATGTACGCAGCCCTAGTTGATATCCTGAAAATTAAACAGAGCTTTATAATTTATCAGATTCTAATTCACATATGTATTCAAAAGTACAAGGTGTCATGGTTTAGTGTCAGGGTTGCGTTTCTTTTAAGTAAAATGATGATAGGTAGATTAATTATTCCCATTAGAATTAATGGAAATAGAGGGGCTGGGTTCCAGAGAAATTCTATATTGGGCAAAAATCATTCTACAGTATACTGTCAGTATACTGTAACGCATGAGTTAGATAGGCTGCTATGAAAACGGTTGAGCCCCAATTAATTTGCTTGAAAAGAAAACCAATATGGATACCTGTTCACCTTTCTAACATTGTTGAAATGGTACATAATGACATTATTATGGAACAATGCATAACTTTATACTGATATGGAACCTATTTCATCGACAACACTATGACTTTAATAAAAATGACTTCATAAGAGGTCATGCTGTATTAAAAACCAGTTCTAATTTCTTTCTCTTGTCAATCCAAATAAAATAGAGAGATAACTGTTACTATTCTTCCTGAATACTGTCACAAGTCATGAGTCCATTCTTAGAATTTATATATTAATAAAGGGGCAAACAACTTTGAAATGTCCATGAAATTAAACAAATTTCAAACACTTCTGTAAATTTTGTATTAGCTTTACACTAGGAAAACCATGTCACAAAATGTGATACAATGCTGGTTACTTTGCCCCCTAAAGTATTGAAATATTTAAAATTCGAGGATATTAACACTTACTGCTGTGCCCTCTTTGTTTACAAATCTATCAATTACTTGCTTGACAATAATTACTTCCAGTTCCGGAATAATCAGAGATACAACTTAAGGCACCCAGAGCTACTAAGACCACCCCCCCATGCGCTCCTCTCAGCCTCAGACCTCCATAAAATATCATGGTGTGAAGGTGTGGAACATTTTTCCCCCACACATCCGAGCAAAGTTTACTCTCCCTTTCTTTAAATCATCTCTAAAAAAATATCTATTGTCGAAGTATTAATACTTCTTGCAACACTTACTATATTTACAGTACCTGCTTTTATTGTACCACCAAAACCGTTTTATCGGAAATTATCATGTAAATAAATAAGTAATTACCATTGCAATAAACATAATTGCCAACCAGACATAATCCTGAAGGCTCTGTCCTCTTGTCCAACAATATTACTGTACAACCCAGGTTGTACTGCTCCCCCATTATACTTATGTTTTTAAATTCCACTCTAATATATATGTGTATATATATATATATATATATATATATATATATATATATATATATATATATATATATATATATATATATATACATACATATATATATATATATATATATATATATATATATATATATATATATATATATATATATATATATATATATATATATATATATATCTTGATAAAATCACACGGGAAAATGGAAACAACGGAGTACCTTAGCTTTCGTCTTTATTCAAGACACAGGTAGACAGTTTCATTCACTTTTTATCGAATCACCTTGAGTCTACCAAAATGTCAGTTTTTTCTGTTATGTTCTTAAGATGTCTGCGTATTTGTGACTCTGAATTTATTGACGATGAATTGAAACACATTCGTTCTATTGCACATAAACTTGGGTACCCTTCTGTGTTTGTTGATCGTTGTTTTAATAGGGCTAAAAAATCCTTTCATTCCTCTCAAACCAGACAAGTTCCTACACTTAAGAATATTTTGACTCTGCCCTATCGTAATGAATTTGTCCCGTTAGTTCGGTCCCTCAAGCTTCTAAATATTAATGTTGTTTTCAAGTATGACTCAACCATTACTAATATGTTAATAAGGAATAGCCCAAGTTTGAATGTAAATGGTAGTGTTTATTGTATTCCATGTAGCAAATGTAATTGTAATTATGTAGGTCAGACAGGAAAAACACTGCAGCTCAGAATCAAACAACATAAGTATAATATTAGAATTGCATCTGAAAGCAGTGCCTTGTTCGTTCATGTTAGGAATAATAATCACCCCATTGCTTGGGAAAAAAGCTTAGAAGTTTTCAAATCATCTTGTGTCACAGAAAGACTTCTTGTTGAAGCTAGTTTGATTAAGGAATTAAAATCAATAAACCTTAGTGATGGTCAGTTCAAAACTGATAATATGTTACATAAATTTATTTGTCAGTGGCCCAAGGTTAAAAATGCTTTAAAAACCTTTGATCTAGATGTATGATAGTTATTTTGTGGGTCCCCTTTTTTCTGACCTGACTTGACTAGTCACGTCACCACCCTTCTCTTAAGCTCCTCTACGTGTGTGTTGGTGTGGGGATTAGTGGATGTCATCATTTTGACCTGACCTCATGTTTTTCGGTCACCCTGTATATTTAAGCCTCTCTCTGTCCATGTAATCCAGTTGCCTCTGAAGATGTCTTGAATAAAGACGAAAGCTAAGGTACTCCGTTGTTTCCATTTTCCCGTGTGATTTTATCAAGATTTATCTTATCCACGTATTCATTGTGGATTTTCATATATTATATATATATATATTATATATATATATATATATATATATAATATATATATATATATATGTAACCGGTCGGAATTTACTGGACTTTAATTTCTCACTTGACTTGGGGTTTATTAAAAATTAATAGATGGTAATGGCAGTGGAAGCGCCCCTTTGAGAAAAATCCCGAACCAGCACAAGAACACTTAAATCTACTAAACAAAATAAATTGTCCGTGACCCGTGGAAGGATAGCATCTGTGACTGGGATGAATGAGACACACTGTAAAATTTTGACACTTATATTCCCTCCAACACTACAAACACAATCAAATAATGGTACACCAATATGCGCACCTCTTAACTTAAACTTAAACACTACTCTGGGGAATAAAAGTTATACAGGATATAGAAATTATTAGAAACTCAGGCAACAATAAATTTGAAGTATTAAGAAATATTGCTTGCACACATGAAACAGGCCTTAAGGGCTTTCACACAATAATATCAGTCACTTAGGAAATGGTATTAAAAAATAAGAAATTAACTACTCTACAATGAATAGGCCTTAAGGGCTTCCAACAAAATAATATCAGTCACTGAGGAAATGGTAATAAAAAATAAGAAATTAAATACTCTACAATGAATAGGCCTTAAGGGCTTTCAACAAAATAATATCACCCCAACAGATGCACTCTTCCTAACCTAACTTAAACACTACTCTGGGGAACAAAAGTTATACCTGATATCAGAATTATGGAGAAAATTTAGATGCACTAAAAGAATCAAATCACAGTATCACTCTGGTTCCACTTAATGACACAAACATTCAAAAAACACTACTATCAAAATTATTTAAGAAATATTAAACTACACACGTCAAGATAATATCAGTAACTGAGAAATGGTATTAACTACACCCGTAATAAGGGAGATAAAATGTTCCTCTAGGTATCTCCTAGAGTCCTAGACTCATGGTCTCAGTGTGTGACCATTAATTTACTCAGATAGCCTCAGTGTACCCCCAGTGCGTCCATGGGGAGGAAGGGAGTGAGCCAATCAGACCTTGTGCAGTTGAGAGAAGCTTTAGCTTCCCGTTAGCAAGAGGGTTTCACTAAGCGGCTCGGGACATGTGGTGTTGTGAGCCGACGTCAGCTGGGCACCCAGACGGCTAGATTCCCTCAAGAGATCCTTTGGTACCCCGCTAAACAGTGACAGGCCTACTCTGATCGGTCCAATGGCGACAATCGCCACCCTCAATCATCAACGGCAGTCTCAAACGGCAGTCAATCTCTCTCAGTCAAACTCCGGTCAACTCCGGTCAATTCCAGTCAAGTGGGTTCTGACGGAAACCCTGAAATGAGCTCACTGTTAGCTCTAGTTAACTTTACCGCTGCCCTATCTAAACCCTGTCTGAGATTGAATGAGACTTACTTGTTATACTGCCATAGCGCAGCACAGGTGACTAGGCCACGTGACTATTTCTGTGACGGACGCGCAGGGACGTCTTGTCTGTGTGAATGCTCCCCGCGACTGAGGCCTAGCCAGCATCGCGTCTCCTCTCAAGGCGTTAGCTTAGGTCTACGTGACATATTTTCCGCCTAACTAATAACTCCTTGGGATACCCGTAACATTATTCAGACTGATAAACGATCTATAATAATTTCAAATTCAATAATAGTCCCTTACTTCATGAATCGCATCATTATTAATTCGGTAAATTACATTTAATATCATATAGGCCGAGTTCAGCAATCTCTCGCTACGAGCAGGCAGCGCTCTTTTCCCTCCGGCGACCTTGAACGCTCAGTGTTGCCAATGGCGGGGCATTCGAAATTACTCTGAAATTTCTGAGTATTACATATATACATATATATATATATATATATATATATATATATATATATATATATATATATATATATATATATATATATATATATATATATATATATACTTCATTTTTAGTCCATTTAACACGCCGACTTTGAACATATAATCAACTACCTCACCAGCAAGGAATCGAACCCTCGACCTACTGGGTGTGACCAGTCACACCCAGTAGGTCGAGGGTTCGATTCCTTGCTGGTGAGGTAGTTGATTATATATATATATATATATATAGATACATTTATATATATAAATATATACATATATATATATATATATATATATATATATATATGTATGTATATATGTATATGTATGTATAAATAAATATATAAACAAAATAATAATAAAAAAATAAAAAATAAAAAATAATAAATAATAAATAATAAAATAAATAAACATGGAAGTGATAACCGTGGTAACACTATGAGGTGTTCTTATTACCACCATGCTATTGTACTATTCCAGATGCTACTAAATGTTACATAATACTTCCTAGAGATAAATGTATAGTATATATCAGGTGCCTCAAAGAGAGCTCAGGTTCTCAACTGGCTCAGCCATGTTATTATTGTTATTATTATCCACTCTGTATCTGTGTTTTTCTGGCTAAATAAATTGTTCAATTAAAAAAAATCATAAATGTAAATGTTATACTACACAACCAGGAATTCACTATACTTGTAAATTAACGAAAATGAGCACAATCTAATATTGAGAAGAAAGACCTAAGGATTTCTATTATCAGTTCTTAAGATAAAAAATAAGAACCATGTCAATAAATGGGGTAACTAAACCTCAAAAAATTAATGGGCAGAACATGTCAGTAAGATACACAGTAGGTACATTCCTTGGAGTCAGCTCGAACAGCAAAAACTCGTATAACGGAGGGTTATAACATGGGTTAAATAGGGATGTGTTTCCGAGCACCGAGTATAGCAATGACAGTAAATATATATGATTCAGTACAAGCGAACAAACTGGGATAGCAGATTCAAACACTTGAGAAGGGAGAGTGTGGCTGGAAAAGGACGGCATTGATTTTATATTTTGCCGCTTACAGCGGCTACTTTATTGTGCACCCCACACTCATCCTGTGAGCGGTAGCGCAAAAGGATTACAGAGTAGAGTTTACAACGGGTCATAATAATTAACCCCCATTGTCAGGATATTATGGTACTGAATGTTACACAGTATTTCAATTACATTATTTGTTTAGTTCTATACATAAAGAGTAACTTATTCACAAATGCGTGAGTACAGGCGTGTGAGGCAGTATGTCTGGCCTCACACTTTGTTATTCACATTTACGTGAGAGGTATTCAAGCACATTGCGTATTTGGTTCTGTACATGAGAACTGATATAGTTACTAAGTGCAAAAAAGTGGTTACAATCTTAATATGTCGGCTATCTTGCCATTAGAGATGAAGTGTTGTGCCATTTCACACACAGTGTGCTTGGACCTGTCCCTAAAAGGTTCTATCTTCACACAGTCGAGGATGTAGTGTTCAAGTGTGTGGCCATATGTCTGGCCACACACTTTACATTTAGTTTTGTTTACATCTGCTTGAGGAACATACTGCCAAAGGTACTTATATCCTAACCTTAATCTAGCGGTTACAACATCTTGTAATCTAGTGATCTTGTTACTTGCTCCATATACATGTTTCACTTGATACATCTCATCATGGTAAACTATGGATCGACTAGTGCCTGTTTGCACTAGTCTACTTGCGTCAAACTCATCAATAAGTTCTTTCCTAATTACAGTTATAAGGGTTCTTTTTGACAGACCCAAATTGTATTCAACGGTGTCTTTGTTAGACGCTAGTTTGGCGAGGGCATCAACTCTGTCATGTTTTATGAGGCCTATATGAGAGGGGATCCACAGCAGTTTGACCTTGACACCCCGGTCAACAAGGCACGCATATTTGTGTCTGGCTTCAGAGACAAGAGCGTGACAACCTGAGTCGAGGGTGCCAAGGGCAAGTAGTGAGGATAGAGAGTCAGTGATGATGAGACTGTCAGTAACAGTGGTTTCAATGAATTTAATAGCTGTGAGTATGGCAACTAATTCAGTTTGTAGAGTGGATGCCCAGTTGTTAATTCTAACTCCTTTCTCAATTATATTACCGTCAAATTGAGTCACAACAATAGCACTTCCAGCCCTCCCACAGGCGGTGTTAAGAGATCCATCAGTGTAGATGGTCTGTGTGATATTATCATCAGTCTGTAGAGTGTGTATGTGTTCAAGAGCTCTCAATTTGGCAGTGTATTGGAGATAAATGCTTTGTATAATTAATTTTTTAGGCGAATACGTCGGTATTGTGATATCGAAGGGAACTGTCCGCCAGGGTGGCAGGAAGCGCTATTGTGTCTCAACTTTGTACAGGTGGTCTAGTCCAAACATATTCATATGTGTAGCTGTAGTTTAGATCCATTTAGACTCAGCAGTCCCATGGTTCATACATTCTAGCAATTTTAAGGAAACAATGTTGTCAGGATAACCACCCAGAAGCCTCAGGGCTATCATGAGGTTAACTTCAATAATTCTATCTTTAACACTGGGTATACCTAGTTCTTTCCTCATATTAAGTACTTTAGTGCTCATGGGACATCCTAGGATAATTCTGAGGGCTTTATTTTGCATTTTCTCGAGTTTGTCAACGCCTTTCCCGTCACGAAGGACCAACGCTGGTGCGTGGTAATCTATCAGAGATCTTATGTAGCCTAGGTACATTGTCTTAACAATTTTAATATTAGCACCATAGTGCGGGCTGTACCCCGCTACACTTCTAAGAGGTCTCAGTCTGTCAGTACATTGGCGGGTTAGCTGTTGTATGGCAGGTAGGGTACAAGGGACGGAAACACCAAGATATTTAAAAGAAGAAACATAGTCAATAGCGTTGTTACGTATCTTGAACTTGGCGGGGCCGCGTTTGCGGTTACCAGCTTGTTTGTTGAACACCTTAGTTTTCTCAGTGGAGATAATAAGACCAAGGTTCTCACAGGCTGCGTATACATGGTTCAGGGTGGTTTGCATTTCACGATGCGTTTTAGTATGTATAAGAATATCATCAGCATAGCTGATTGAGATATTGCTGGGGTTGTCTGGTATTAAATTTAATAATGCATTCATAAGAACATTGAACAAAGTGGGGCTAAGTACTCCACCTTGAGGTGTACCTAGTTGCATATCTTTAACTTCACTTTTGAAACCCTGAAATAGTGCAGCAGCACTTCTGTTGGTTAGGTAACCACTTATCCAGTGTAACAGCCAACCTCCTATATCCATTTTAGCTAGTTCGTACAATATCAGTTGCCTATTGGCAATATCAAATGCAGCTTTTAGGTCAAGAATGTGGTGTATATGTGCCTTTCATCACCATGCACAGTTAGGAATGTGGTGATGCAATTATGTACACCTTTGCCATGGGTGAGGCCATTTCTGCTAGGAGACATGTGTTCTCTGATTCTATATAAGAGTCTGCCAAGAACCATCCTCTCAAAGGTTTTACACAGGCAGCTGGTTAGTGATATGGGACGAAAGGCATCAGGCTGTCCTGGTTTTGGTATTGGTACAACAATACTGCTGGTCCATATGTGGGTAGTTGGCCCTCGGCATGACTCATATTGTACATTACCAACAATGGATTGCGTGGCACAAGCCTTAATAGTCTAACGATGTTTTAGGTGACTCCGTCCTCTCCAGGGGAAGTAGACTTACCCCTGGCGAGGACGGCGTCAAGCTCCCACTCAGTATATGGAACATCATACTCATCGTGCTGTTTGCCCAGCATAAAGTTAATAAGATTACTTCTCTCTACAGACTTCGCATCAAGGAGTCCCCGAGTCCTAGCTGGTAACATGTCATAGCTCGACACATGAGCCCACTTTGTTATTAGCTCATTCGACTTTTGCAGAGGGTTTGGACGGGAGACGTGTCTACTGTTTTTACCTCTGATTTTGTTTATGTTTTTCCAGGCTTTGCTGAGGGATGTGTGTTGGTTCAGGCTGTTGACATATGTCTCCCATGCATTTTGTCTGAGTTCGTTGACACGTTCCCTGACAGCAGCAAGGGAAGCTTGATACACTTGTAACATTTGAGGTGTTCTAATTTGTTTGTAGCCCTTACCCACCCTCCTGACCCTAGCCCTGTGTTTTTTCAGCTCAGGGTCATTATAGCACTGCTGTTGCCTGTTCCCATTATGCTGACCACGTTTTCTCCTTTTTTTGGTTGAGGCATTGTTGGTGAAGTATGCATAAGTCCTATCTATCAGATCGTCATGGAAACTTTGGTAGTTGTCAGGCTTGTAGTCCTTGTACCAGTCATGGATGAAGTCTATGAACTGGCTTTCATGCTCTTGCTTGACTGTGATTCTACGTCTGTTGAGTTTACCACCAGTGGGGGTGTCATTGGGTACATGTATACTAGCTTGGATTGGTCTGTGGTCAGACATAAGGTCAGTGACAACATCAGAGCTATGAGTTGTGTATGATAGATTAAAGCCAATACCTTTGTCTATTTCCCGCCATAGATGTGTGTTGGTTCATTATTACCTATAATTTGAACATCTTCATATGCGCTGAGAAGTGAGATAAGTCTCCTATCATTGGTCTTTGTGGTGGAGTCACCTAATTTCTTGTGTCTAGTATTCAGGTCACCCATCAGGACAGTGGGCTCAGTGTGTAAAAAGTCTGGGAGATCTGTGTACTGAAGCTGATCTGAGGGAGCATAGGCGTTTAGCACGTTGAGTGTGGAGTTGCCCAGGTCGATAGTGATCCAAATGGTACTGAAGGTTGGTAGTCTTTTTGGATACAAGAGGTACATGCGGGAGTGACTTCTTAACATACATCAAACATGTGTGAGTAGAACTAGGATCATAATACACATAATTGGGCAGACTGGGTGGGGGCTTACCCATTGTATTTAGTTTATGTTGTTTCCTGTTTTCTTTAGAATCGAATTTCCAAACCTATGGTAAAGACTTTGAAAAATGTCTTGATTATTTTATATAAGTTTGTATACTAGTATTTGTTTCATTATGTAAACTTTGTAGAATGTATTCTTATTTTTTATACAGCTATGAAAGACTGTAAGAAGTAGGTGTGAAGTATAAAAAGAATTAGAAATTATATGTTGATGAAACAAAAAAATATTGGAACATTGTTGTCAGGGCTGGATTAACCATTAAGCAAAATAAGCACGTGCTTAGGGCACCAAAAGAAGGGGGCACCACAGGTTTTTCTTTTGAAGGTATTATGCCTTGTAGTGACCAGATCATATTTGCCATAAAACCTAATAGGCTAGTGTAAAACCGCCGTATAAAATTGGTGAAAAATATTTATCCCATTTTATTCGTTAACTTTGTTTTGTAAGGGTTTTAAACCAAGAAAACTGTGCTCCTTTTTATTTTTTTAAGGACACGTTGCCCAATGGAAAACGGCTTTATTTTATACACGTTCAAGAACGTTCCTGAACGTCTGAAATTGTCTAAGTTCGTTCCCTCGCTTCTCAGCCCTCACTCAGGCTCTTGCAGTATCAACGAAATGTGTCTATTTTAACGTGTGGTATGAGGTGGATTGTGTGAAGTAACAAGTAAGTTTCTGAATTTCTCATTAATTAAATTACTTTATATTTACAAAATAAAGAGGTAGATATTTTAACTATATTAATATATTGTGTTACTAAATTAAGAGCAGTAACTCTAGGCCTAGTTGTTATAATAAATAAGGTTAAATCAAAACTGTCCAATTTAAGTGATTTTTATAATTATCAAATGTTGAAAAACTGCAACTCTTTGTTTTTATTTCTTAATTGTCTTTAACGGTATTTGTTCTGGTTCTAGTCTAACATCAGTGATGAGAAAATTGTAGGATCTGGCTTGTGGGGTGGCCTGGAAGAAACCTGAATTTTTCATCTTATATTTCAACATCAGTATTCATTGAGTCTTAATCATGGTCTTAATATCTTGTCAGTTAGGCAATGGGAGGGCCGAGGGGGCACCATTGTTGGGCTGTGCTTAGGGCATCAATTGGCCTTAATCCGGCCCTGATTGTTGTGATTTTGACACACTCTCGGTAGCTAGGTTGTGGAGGATAGGAGGGCCAAGTTTGTGTGGTGCATATTTTTCTATTATTATTTGGGCATTCATGGATAATTATGGTATTAACTAAAGTGTAATATGTTCACTATAGTCTAAAGACTATTGTAGTAGTGAGAGAGCATTGTATTTGGTGGAGATAACATTATTCTGAGTGAATTGATTTGTGGCCTGTTGTATGCACATGGGCGGAGAGCACACATTTATTATATTTTGTTGTTAAATATATTTTGTTGTAATTTTAAAGCTGTGTTTTGATAAAACCAGTTTTAATGGGAACAGTGGTATTGAAATAAACACCTGTCAGCTGTCAGGAGGTTGTTAGCCAGAAATAAGGTAAGGGTTTGTGTTTAACATTTAATCCCTCTGTTAACAGAAGCTGTTATTTCAGTCAATCCTACTTTTTGCACTGTCAGCTATGTTGAAATGCCCTGTAGTTTGAGCGTCTCCCCACTTACTTATTATATATCATATTTGTATCACTTATGTTACTTGTATATTTTTTGTAAATCAAGAGACCCATTCCTCAATTATGTAACTTAATATTTTCAGCCTTCTGGCTGCCATGCTCTTTCAATAAACCGTTAATAATAATTATTATTATTATTATTATTATTATTATTATTATTATTATTATTATTATAATGGGCCTATGGGCTGAATATACATCCTCTAGTGAGTCCTAGAAGAGGGTGTGAAGGTTGTAACAGCAAACAGTAGAAGTATGAGAAACAAAATGGTTGAAATCAGGGTGTTGGTATGTACAGAAAAAATCAACAAAATAGCATTCACCGAAACATGGATGAACCTAGACTCACGTGAGTTACCTGTCGAATATCAAATTGCAGGTTACAAATTATTCCATACCGATAGGCAGATTAGGAAAGTAGGCAGAGTAGCAATCTATGTCAGGAGTAATCTGAAGTGTGTAATAAACAAGAAATAAAAACTGAGGAGAATACAGAAACAATTTGGATAGAATTAATTGATGGTAGGGAAAAATTTATTACAGGAGTAATGTATAGACTAGGGTTGCCATACGTCCGTATTTCCCCGGACATGTCCTCCATTTAGGTCTCGAAATCTTCACCCGGAAGTAATTTACAAAATTCTTCAAAAGTCCGGAATTTCAGCTTCCATCATTTTATCCTCAAAAAAAAAAAAACATGAAACTGTAATGACGAGAGAGAGAGACTGTGAGAGAGGGGGGGGGGGGGGTGGAAACCGTAGAGATCTCATTCAGTTTTCGTCAGCTGATAAGTCAGGTGTACGCCTGTACGGTGTTGTCAACTTAGCTGGTAGCAGTTTTTGGGCTAGCATGGAGTGCCATGTACTGCTTTTCCTTGTTCTTCAGCCACGCTCATTATTGTATATTTTTTGTATTCTTACTTATCATTATTCCTAAATCTCTCTCGCAGTCGGATTTCTCAAGAACATCGTTGTTCATCTGGTATCTGGTTTCCCTGTTTACATCTCCTATACTGAGTACTTTTCATTTGTCCACATTGAATTTCATCTGCCATTTTTCAGACCATTCGAAAAATTTGTTTAGATATTCCTGTAGTTTTGCCGAGTCCTCGTCAGATTTAATTACACGTCCTATTTTAGTGTCATCAGCAAATTTACTTATGTTGCTGTCTACGCCGATATCTATGTCGTTTATGTATATAATAAATAATAATGGTCGAAGTACTGAGCCTTGCGGAACTCCACTAGTGACGTTGCTCCAATATGATTTAGTGCCGTTAATGGTCACTTGCTGTTTTCTGTCCTGTAACCACGCACTAATCCATTTTAGAATATCACCTTTAATGCCATGAGCCTCCACTTTTCATATTAGTCTTCCGTGGGGGACTCTGTCGAAGGCTTTGCTAAAGTCAAGATATGCCATATCATAGTCGTGCCCCTCGTCCACTCATTCGAAAACAGCTGAAAAGAATGTTAATAGATTAGTTAGTCATGAACGCCCACTTGTGAAGCCATGTTGGGAATCATTGATCAACTTGTGCTTCTCCAGGTGATTTTGAATAGAGTTTGAAATTATTTCTTCCAGTAATGTGCCTGCAATTGGTGCTAAGCTGATTGGACGGTAGTTAGAGGGTAAGTGATCTATATTTCTCTTTTTGAAAATCGGCATTACATTCGCTATCCTCCAGGAGTCTGGTGCTACACCCGTTTTTAAGGACATGTTAAACAATTTTGCTATGGGCATAATAAGCTCTTCCTTACATTCCTTTAATACTCTGGCAAGTATCTCATCGGGACCTGGTGACTTATGAGGCTTTAACTTGTCTATTTCCTTACTAACGTCGTTACCAGACACTAATATCTCGCTTAAACTATTTTCTTCACTATCTCTGTATATAGTCAGTGCTTCGGGTATCATGTTCAAATTTTCGGTGGTGAAAACTTTTTAAAAGTATTTATTCAGATAATTGCTCATTTCTCCGTCGTTATCAGTTAGCTCGCTGGTATCTGACTGTATTGGTCCAATCATTTCTCGTGTTTTAGTTTGGTGCTTTTGAAAGAATCCCTTAGGGTTTCACTTCGCCTCCCTTGCTTCCTTCAGTTCATTATTCCTCTTTGCTTTTCTTATCTCGGTCATAACCCTACTGGCCAATACCTTATAATAATCTCGGCGGTAAACTTCACCACGAATCGTTCTTCTACCTATAGCCTTCCTTTGTCCAATAATATTCTTTAAATAATTGTTTATCTATTTAGGGTCAATGTTGTCTGATCTTAGTTTTCTGTATGGTATGTTCTGCCTTTGTGCATTAGGTAACTCATTATTTAAATTCTTGTGGAACTCGTCAACCTCATATCTCTTGATCAGGTCATCCTCAACCGTCTTATTTTGTTAGGATATCGTTGTCAGGTCTCTAGGTAAAGTGAGCTCCCCCTCTGTTGGTACATTGTGTGAGGTCACCTCACGTAAGGTCATGTAATCTGTCCCCATACGTGATTCCTCTTTTCTCAGTTGCCTTTTCAACCTATCAAAGTTTGCCCTTCTGAAATCTGGGACTTAAATGGCATTTTCCTTGCGACTGCGATTAAATTCTAATTGAAATCTTTGCTATGTCTGGAAGCCCTGCGCATTTAATCCCAAATAAGTCGTTCATTAACTCTATCAACATTAGAGGGACTATATATTACTCCTACCATTAATTTTTCTCTCCCATCGAGTAATTCTATCCAAATTGTTTCTGTATTCAGTTCAGTTTTTATTTCTTTATTTATTTCACACTTCAGATTATCCCCGACATAGATTGCTACTCCGCCTCCTTTCCTAATCTGCCTATCTGTTTGGAATAATTTGTAACCTGCAATTTGGTATTTGACAGGTAACTTTCGTGAGTCTAAGTTTATCGATGTTTCGGTGAATGCTATTATATCGATTTTTTCGGTACATACCAATGCCCTGATTTCATCCATTTGCTTTCTCATACTCCTACTGTTTGCATAGGAGACAGTTAAGTTAGTTGTGTTCTGAGTCCTCTCTTTGAAGCGTTTAGGTTTTAACTCCCTGCCTAATTTAGTTTTGTCATCATTCCTAGAACGATTTCCCTGTAACCTTCCACTCTGTTTACCCACTCCCACTGCAGTCTCCTCCACCTCCGTGCCCATATTTTCCCCTAGCAGTTTAAAGACTTCAACATTTTTTTTAACTTCTCTCTCGAGAGAGCTAGTCAGGGTTGCCACCCCATCCCCATACAGATGCCCTCCATCCCTAGCATAAAGGTCCCTTCTGCGGTAAAAGTTGTCCCAGTTGTCAATGAATGGGATTGATGTTGACTTGCAATATCTGTCAAGACGGCCGTTGACCCCAACTGCCCTTGACAACCATTCATTGTCAACTCTTCTTCTAGGCAGGACACCACATATGATAGGGATTCCCCCCCCCCCCCCCTTCAACCTAATACGTTCTATAGCTGTCTTGAATTTATCAAGAAGCTCCTCACTCCTACACCGGCCAATATCATTGCCTCCTGCACTAAGGCAGACAATGGGTTTGTTCCCATTACTAGACAAGATATTGTCCATCCTGTCAACTATATCCCCACCCCAGCTCCTGGTGTTTCTACCACAAAAAGTTCTATCCAGGTACCGTACCTGGGAATCGCCAATAATTAAGGTTTTTGTACCTTTCCTCTCAGCTCTGTGCCTGACTATGCTAACGTCCAATTCGTCTATCAAAGAACTAAAAGAGTTTTTACACCTAGCTGTTGTGTTTCCATTTTTGTCTTTTCTCACTACCATTTTGGTTGTTCTTCTCCTCACAACTTTCCATTCACCTTAGTTTTCGTAAGACACGGGCTTTCGTTGTCTAGTGTGTTCTTCCTTCATCCTCGCTATCACTTCCTTTAATTTCAAGTTTTCTTCTTTGACCTTCTCTAACTCGGCCCTCAGAAGGTCACAGCCCTGTTCACAGGTAGCACTAGTCATTACCGACCAATATATCCCCGGGAGGTAAGTCTGCCCAGACCTTTCCTCTAGCGAGGTCAGAACACAATTGTGTTAGAGTGAAACAGTGTAAGTAAAATATTCGTTTATTACAATTTCGATATATGCCAGTACAGATATATTTACCAATTACAGCTGCTATCATCGTCTTCGGATGATTTACAGAAATTGCGCTGTCGTTGTCTTAAGAAGATTACCATTTGACGCCATGAATTTAAATATTATTAGTGAATCAATAATTACGTGAAGATATAACCAAGAGTTGTTGCAAATAGACCAGACAATCAGCGTCATTCACATTACTCTCAGTTCACAAATTAACAACTACCTACTTATCTGTAATCCAACAATAAATGCAATCCTAGTTCGTGGTCAAATATGTTTCACAGTGATCATATAGACTTTCAAAGACAGACCCAAAAATGTTGGAGTAAAGTGGGATGTGGAGGACACAAAGGTGAAACATAAGAGAAAAACATAGCCTTTCTGCTACACTTATTACTGCGCAATCAAGAATGTAGCCAATGTGTCAGCCTGATTTGGAAAAACTCAGAAAGGGGAAGACTGACTAAAAATTTAAACGGTATGAAGCAGTTCTCACGATGATGTTCAGGGACACGTCGGGATATTTAACTAATCTCGACAAGAGCGGCGAGAGCCCCGGTGAAGGCAGCGTTGTAGGTGCAGGACACACCATTGTGAGTTATATCCTTGCGGTCGTCTGTGTAGTCACCGTTCTAGGTAGGAAGAAACAAAACTTAATTTATAAGAAAAATAATATGTACAGAGAGGGGCGACCATGTTGCAGTAATTAGTAGGAAGTTAAAAGAAATTAAAGGTATTCACAAAAATATCTCTTCCTGAGATGTTCGAATACATATCTTATTTGTCAACTTAGTTTGATCACAATTATATGACCTGCTGGTACTAACCTCAGCTGGTCCAGCGGCGAGGGCTCCGAAAAGAACGTGGGGATTGGGGCCAAGGTTGTCAAGAGCTCCTGAACAGTCCGCTGGAGGGTTAGGGCAAGAACTGGGGAAGAAGGAATACATGAGGATCCTCCGTGCGACTCGCAGCTTTCATGATAGGTGTTTAGAATACCCTGTATTTTCACTCTTAAGTTCATGTCACTAAATACACTAAAGCTCTTGAAGATACATTATCTATCATGTTCTAAAAATCTTAGCAGAAACGATTTACATATTGCATAAGAAGTTAGTTATGATGGAGTGTGTGTGTGTGTGTGTGTGCGTGTGTGTCAGTGTGTGTCTGTGTGTGTGTGTGTGTGTGTGTAAATTCATCGCCACTGTAAGGCAACTCCAAGATGGCATGAACGGCAGTGTCCTGCACAATGGCACCCAGTCTGAGTTCTTTCCCATCCAAACGGGGTTAAATCAAGGATGTGTACTGGCACTAACTCTCTTTTCCATTTTCTTGGCTTCGTTCCTTACTCGTGCCAGTGCCAATTTAGCCGGCGGGGTGTACATCGAGTGCCGGATAAAGGGTCTCTTCAACACAAGACAACTCCAGGCTGGAACAAAGGTGTCGGCAACTTTCATTACTGAACTTCAGTACGCAGACGATCACACTGAACGCGACCTACAAGAGATCCTGAACACCTACGCAGATGGGTATACACACTTCGTCCTTGAGGTGAATGTATGTAAGACTCAGATTCTCTTTCAGTCTGCCCCTGGTTCAGAAACACCTCCAGACATCCACCCAGCTTAACAGTATTACCCTCTTCAATGTTACCCACTTTCAGTATCTCGTCTTCCACCTGTCCACAACCGCGATTCAACATTGGCTTAGATGCGTATCTCAAGCTTTAGGCAGCCTGTGCCTTCAGCTGCAGGGAGCTGAAATTATCTACAATATTGCACGTATATCGAGCAGTGTTCCTCCCCACCCTGCTATATGGCAGCGAGACATGGGTCACATACAGGAGGCACCTAAAGGCACATGTAAACTTTCACCAACGTAGTGTACGTCCCATACTCCGAGTTCGCTGGGAAGACAAGAGAACAAATGCCAGTATTCTCGCTGACACCAACTGTAGGAGCATCAAGGCTACCATTATCCATGAACAGCTACGTTGGACTGGCCATGTTACCCGCGTAGGCGACAGTAGACTGTCAAAGCAGCTACTTTACAGTTAACTAGCGAATAGTAAACGTAACGCTGGCGGGCAACTAAAAAAGTTTAAGGATAGTCTTAAGATAAATCTGAAAAAATGACAAATCAACCCCCTCACCTGAGAGACCATTACTCCACACCGTAACACTTGGAGGAGCACCACACGAGAAGGTGTCAATACTTTCGAGTTTGCCCTAGTGCATACCGAGGCAGACAAGGGCCAACTACGGAAAGACGCTGCCGCCGTCCGTCCCACACTAGATGTAGCCCTTCACAAGTACAACATCTGTGGACGACCCTGCCGGTCCCGTATCAATATCTCTAGCCACCTCAGAGCTCACCAATAAAGGTGGCATCCCTAATAACTCATATCATTTTCTCATAGCTGGTTGATCGTCATATTCGATTCCGAGTGACAGCATAGTAGTAGTAGAGTGCGCGCGCGCGTGTGTGTGTGTGTGTGTACCTGGCACGGTGATGGACTCTCTTAGGGGGGTTCTGGCCATAGCCCACCACGAAGGACCTGCTGTAACGGGAGTTGTCTCCCAACAGTTGACCGATCTGTTCCCTCGCCCACTTCTGGTTATCTTCAGTGTCCATACCATTCTTAGCGGCCTGAAAGATTCAAGATATATTATCATATGCAACTACGATAAATTTTGGTATTTCTGTATATCACTAGTAATATTTATATGAAGATTTTTTTGGTCTGACTTGCCTCACACGACTTTTTGAGTAATAAAATCAAAACAAGTGAAGTGTATCATCTTTATACAGATCGACTCTGAATTATTTCAAGATGTTTCTTTTCTTCTCATATTAACCCTCAAATGTGTAGATGGATATGAACAATTTCATCGCTTGTGTCTTGTCTAAGGTATTCCAATATTTTAAAACTATTATGGAAGGAACTAACAAAGAGGGAGATGAAGGCGGCGTTGGCAGCATAGCGGTTGGAGCCCTGGTCACCCAAGAAAACAAGACCCTCCGGGGTGTATGACGCACTGGTCTTTAGCCCGTCCAGGTAGTTTCTGAGGGCGTCAGGATACTCACTGGAGTTGTCTAGCATCCAGAAGAGTGACTGTATCAGGGAAGAAAAGTATGGCCGTTCAACTTAGTGGATAAACTATTAATTCCCAGTCCTAAATGATCTTAGTGAAAGACTATACTATCATTTCACAAGTATATCAAACAGGACTGCTATGCCGTGTCACCTCATGCATTTTACTTTTATTTGCAAAAATATATTTTGAAGGCAATTCTTCAGCGACACGGTAAGATGTGCTGCTCGATTGTTGTCATTAATGAGCATAAAAAACATAGCGTAGGCCATTACCTTTTTTAGTACTCCAAAGAGTATGTCTGAGTAATTGGATTCAGCTAGAATCAAATATGTGTCATGTCCCATGGGTAATCCACTGTCTCCTATATTATTTAGTCTCTGTGTAGAATATATCAGAACCCTTAATATACACAGGTAAATCAATGTAAAATGTTTTCATCTCTGGGTGCTGAGTTGGAACCATGGTGGCCTCGGTTCGAACCCGGCACCAAGATGTGAAAATTGCTTACATTCTATGAGGAATATTTGAGTCCAACATTAATATTGGAATTCATTTTTAAAAATAACTTACAAAGATTCCAGGTATCTTGTCGTCCCAGGAAAACTTGCTATTTACATCCTTTACGAAGTTAAACTCGTCCCAGTGGTCTCGAGCCTTGGAGATATAGCTGGGATCTCCTGTGGCTCTACCCAACCATAACGCTGCCCAGCAAAGCTCGTCCCCGAAGCCGTTACTGGAGCTGAGGGAGTGGAAACTTACAGTCACCCATGTCCTATGTTTACTGACCTACTATAATAGTCTTACTAACCCCGGGATTACTGACCTACTAGTCACAAACTAGTGTTACTGACCCCTGGGTTACATGTCAGCCGGAGATATATTGTTACGTACTTATGTTCCTGAGCTGGTTACCTTACCAGGAACCGGGTGGTAACCGACCCCGACAGACTCGAACGTTTTGTTTATTTACATTTCACCTCATGTTTATCCTATTGCTTCTACACTATTCAGTCTTACTCAGGTATTCTACATCACCATAGGAGAGGAGTATTAACCGCAATGTTGTAATGCACAATATATTGACAAGAAACACCAACAACCAGCAATAATCAAACATTAGCAATCGCCACACTCATACAACAATTATATAAATATAAAACAATACTCTAACAATCACCCTATTCCTACCACATAGAAATATACATAAACATTACAAACTTGCATTACATTCTGATTCAGAGTAACACAATTTGCTATCAACCACAACCGGATCACCCGACCAGCGACCACCAGTTCCACACCCTCGTCAGTCCCGGAATGCCCCCTGCTGCACGACCACTGCTCCACCCCCGTTACTCGATCTCCTGACTCAACGTTCCGGTTCCGTACCTCGAGTCATGGATCATGGATACATTGAATGGCCCATAGCTTGGGCTCATGGTTTGGTTCTCCGGAGCTCCGTATCTGTGTTGTTCAGATCTCGAACTGAGTTGTAATAAAGCGGTGCACCAGGGAGTTTTTAAATGCCACAACTAAAAACCTGGAACGTCAATGTGCCATTTACAAACTCATGCACTGTTAAACAAATGTTAATCAAGAACTCCCCCAAAAATACAGGTGGCTGCATTTATAAGGTTCCTTGCAAGAAATGTAATATGTTTTACTTAGGCTAGACAGGTAAAGATCTTGTAACTAGACTTAAACAACATAAATATTGTGTTAGGACAGGCCAGGAATCCAATGCTCTGCTTGTTCATTTGAGGGATAATAAGCATTGCATTGACTGGGATAATGCCTCCTCAATATTACCTTGTAATTCAATTGACAGTAGGAACATTATAGAATCCAGTCTCATTAAACATACCGAATCCGTCAACATGAATTTGAGTAAAGGTATGTACAAACTGGATAATTTCGTAATTAAGAAGATTTGTAACCAGGTGAGAAGGTTGGGTCATCTTACCCTCTGACCTGCTGCGTTGCTTTTTGAAGATTAGTAGGGTCATTACCTAATACCTGACCATTGTGGACTTGATCTCACCCTCCTCTGTATATATATACATGCTATGTACTTCTCCTTAGTCTGTACTCACCCCTGAAGATGTGAATTACACGAAAGCGCTTGGGAACTTCGTGTTTCCTTTTTCCTTGTGGTTATCAGCATATATATATATATAAAGGAGCATTGGATTGATTAAATTTGTAAAGAAGAACTTGCTGCTGATGGGTGATTTTGTGCCAGGGCCGGATTAAGGCCAATTGATGCCCTAAGCACAGCCCAACAATGGTGCCCCCTCGGCCCTCCCATTGCTTAACTGACAAGATACTAAGACCATGATTAAGACTCAATGAATACTGATGTTGAAATATAAGATAAAAAATTCAGGTTTCTTCCAGGCCACCCCACAAGCCAGATCCTACAATTTTCTCATCACTGATGTTAGACTAGAACCAGAACAAATACAGTTAAAGACAATTAAGAAATAAAAACAAAGAGTTGCAGTTTTTCAACATTTGATAATTATAAAAATCACTTAAATTGGACAGTTTTGATTTAACCTTATTTATTATAACAACTAGGCCTAGAGTTACTGCTCTTAATTTAGTAACACAATATATTAATATAGTTAAAATATCTACCTCTTTATTTTGTAAATATAAAGTAATTTAATTAATGAGAAATTCAGAAACTTACTTGTTACTTCACACAATCCACCTCATACCACACGTTAAAATAGACACATTTCGTTGATACTGCAAGAGCCTGAGTGAGGGCTGAGAAGCGAGGGAACGAACTTAGACAATTTCAGACGTTCAGGAACGTTCTTGAACGTGTATAAAATAAAGCCGTTTTCCATTGGGCAACGTGTCCTTAAAAAAAATAAAAAGGAGCACAGTTTTCTTTTTTTAAAACCCTTACAAAACATAGTTAACGAACAAAATGGGCCCTGTTTTGCTCTAATGAGCAAACCTGATCTATGCACTCGCTATGGAAACGGCGCACTATTACTGTAGCCTACGCATATTTTACAGCCTTAAGATTAATAACTGTTACCTAGTTCAAGATAAGGCCAGACCAAGGTGCAAATATTACAAGGGAAATTACAATGGGATGAGGGAAGAGATAAGGGGTATCAACTGGCCTGACTTATTAAGGTACAAGAACGTAGACACTACGCTGAATATCATAACTAGTAAAATGACCCATTTGATCGATAAATATATACCCAAGACCAAACCCAGTGCTTCTAGGAATACGAGGGGATCCCTACACATGAACCATGCGGCGGTCGACAAAATTAAGAAGAAAACCCAGATATTCAAGACGTGGGTTGGGTCAAACGATGAGCAAGACAGGAGGATGTATGCAAGAGCCAGAAACCAAGCAAAGATAGAGTGTAGGAGGGCTGAAAAGGAGTTCCAGAGGCTGGTTGCACGCGAGGTCAAGTCAAACCCAAAGGCGTTTTACCGCTATACAAAGTCGAAATTGAAAACGCGAGTAGGAGTATCAGACCTGAGGCTTGAAGATGGTAGTTACGCAGATTCTGACCAGGATAAAGCTGAGGCATTGAACAGGTTCTTTTCCTCAGTGTTCACAAGAGAGGATGCAACTAACCTTCCTGCGTTTGAGTTGTGCAACGAGCTTGCAGAGCCCCTGAAGATTCTGTTTTGTAAATGCCTGGATGAACAAATGGTCCCCAGTGAATGGAAAGTGGCTTATGTGAGTCCTATCTTCAAGAAGGGCGATAGTCACTCCACGAACAACTATAGACCGGTGAGCCTGACCAGCATAATATGTAAAGTACTTGAGAGTATTATCAGAGATGCCGCGATGGAACATCTACTACGAAACAACCTTGTAAAAGATTGCCAACACGGTTTTATGCCGGGGCGCTCTTGCTTAACACAATTGCTCAAGGTATTGGATATTTGGACCCATATTCTAGAACGGGGTGGTAATATCGACAATATTTACCCACGAAAGGCTGAAAATCAAACTGGAAGGGTACGGAATTCGGGGAAATGTCCTAGCGTGGATAGAAGACTTTCTACATGACCGCAAGCAGTGTGTGGTGATTAATGGCACGAAATCGTCATCTGTACCTGTAACAAGTGGGGTACCGCAGGGTAGTGTATTGGGCCCGCTGTTGTTTGTTTGTTTCATAAATGACATGCCTGATGTTGTACACTCCTCCATACAAATGTTTGCCGATGATGGCAAGTTATTTCGGGAAATTAAGAACCAAGCGGACTGTGAAGAGCTGCAGAAGGACCTCTGTGGGCTCCAGGAATGGTCGAAGAAATGGCTGCTGAGATTCAATGTCACGAAGTGTAAAAGGATGCACCTGGGGCGTACCAACGGTAAGGAGGCGTATCATATGTCCCAACGGGATGAAGAAAATGCACTAGTTGAGACTGTGTGTGAGAAGGACCTAGGTGTGTATGTTGACAATGAGCTGAAGTTCTCGGGCCATTGTGAGAAGAAGGTAAATCAGGCAAATAAATTATTGGGTCTTATAAGAAGGTCGTTCAGATATCTAGACGGTCCGTCCCTCGTGACGATCTTCAGGAGTGAAGTGCTTCCCCATCTGGAGTACTGTCACCCCATCTGGTCCCCGAGATATGCTAGGGACTGTCAGTTGGTTGAAAATGTTCAAAGGAGGGCCACCAAACTGGTGTCTGCACTTCGGCACCTCAGCTACCCTGAGAGATTGGAGCGCCTGAACTTGCCTAGCTTATGCTACAGACGGGCAATGGGGGACCTAGTTGAGGTGTATAAGCATCTCAGGGGGCACTACTCAGTTGAGTATCCTTACTTGGAGCTGGCGGACGCTCGCTCCACAAGGGGTCACAGCTCAAGATTGAAGAAGCCGCAAGTCCAGAAAACCGTGAGGGCAAACTTTTTCGGAGTGAGGGTTGTAAACTCTTGGAACAATCTGCCAGAGAGTGTTGTGACGGCACCGAGTGTGAGCTCTTTCAAGAGAAGACTTGACCAACACTGGAGCGGGTTCAGGTACATTCAGGAGCCGGTGCATGCCCAGTATTTGCCAACAGTGCGTGACAGAGACGTGACCGATCGCCCGGGCGGCTAGCGAGCCGATCTTTTGGTGAAGAATATAAATGAAAAGAGACGTGACCGATCGCCCAAGCTGCTAACAAGCCGATCAGTGGCGAAGAGGATAAAAGTAAAAGTAAAAGTAATAAATAGCAACGAATGAAGGAAAAATATATTATAACTATTAGTTTTTTTCCAGGCATCCTACATTAAGCGTGAAAAGGCTTGGAAGACTAAAAAAAGAAAACAATGATTATTATTAACCGTAATGATACACAACTTTCGCCTTGAAATGTGACGACTATAAAAGCAAAATAGGTGAAGCAGCGCGGTATACGGGAAAATACAAAGCAACTAGAGGAAATTTGGATAACCCCAAGTGATTTACTTGCATATATATATATATATATATATATATATATATATTTACATATATATATATATATATATATATATATATATATATATTTACATATATATATATATATATATATATATATATATATATATATATATATATATATATATATATATTTTATGTAGCTCCACAATGAAAACGTGGATAAGATAAATCTTGATAAAATCACACTGGGAAAAGGGAAACAACTGAGCACCGTTTTTTCCCTTTTCCCCCTTGTGATTTTATCAACATATATATATATATATATATATATATATAATCAACACCTCAACCCGCCTGTATTCGAACCCACAGCCCACGACTGTGACCAGGGAACGCTAACCACTGGACCACCAGGATACTAAAAGCAGTCCTAGAATTTGTTATATTTCACACAAAGCCTGTTCAACGAGCTTATGGCGCCGTGAACCTCTATTGGGCAAATGAAATACATATGGATCCTCGTGTTTCGAAGCCGGATTTGGTAAAACATTACTCTGACCACCTACGTGATACGGATAGTCCCCATTAGAGGTTCACGGCGCCATAAGCTCGTTGAACAGGCTTTGTGTGAAATATAACAAAGTCTAAAACTGGTTTTAGTATCCTGGTGGTCCAGCGGTTAGCGTTCCACGGTCACAGTCATGGGCTAGTGGGCCGTGGGTTCGAATCCTGGAGGGTTGAGGTGATGATTGTATGTAGAAGTCCGTGTGCTATTAGGCTAATGAAATATATCTCATGTAGATCCACAATGAAAACGTGGATAAGATAAATCTTGATAAAATCACACGGGAAAAGGGAAACAACGGAGCACCTTAGCTTTCGTCTTTATTCAAGACATCTTCAGAGGCAACTGAATATGTCTTGAATAAAAACGAAAGCTAAGGTGCTCCGTTGTTTCCCTTTTCACGTGTAATTTTATCAAGATATATATATATATATATATATATATATATATATATATATATATATATATATATATATATATATATATGCAAGTAAATCACTGTAGGTGCGCGTGATCTAGGTACCGAAGCATTCAACATGAATTTGAGTAACGGCTTGTACAAGCTGGACAACTTTGTAATTAAGAAGATTTGTGATCAGGTGAGAGGGCGGGTCACTGTCCCATCTGACCCAACCACCAACCGTTGTGTGCCATTTAAAGATTAGTAGGGTCATTACCTGACCATTGTGGACCTGGTCTCACCCTCCTCTGTATATATTCATCTTGTTCTGCATTACTCTATCTAGTCTGTACTCACCCCTGAAGATGTGAATTACACGAAAGCGCTTGGGAACTTCGTGTTTTCTTCTTTCCTGGTGGTTATCAGCATATATATATATATATATATATATATATATATATATATATATATATATATATATATATATCGGATACTAGCAGCAGACTATATAAAAGTTGTAATACAATGTACCCACCCGAGATATGATACATATTCACCACAATACACAACACATGACACATATACACCACAATATATAACACATGACTCATATGTATACAATACACCTGACACATATTCACCACGATACACAATACATACTGGTAGGAGTTTTGTGCGTCTGGGATGGAGATGTCGTAGTCCAGACGGTGTAAGTCAGCGAGGTGATAGAGATGCATGGCCACGTCCAGAAGGTTGGCGGCGTAGGGCGGATTGTGTTTCTGGGGAGGTAAAATTTGGGAAAATAAATATAACTTGAAAAAACACGACATTTCAAATAACTTGAATAATTTCGTAAGATTTTGGGGGTCATTCAAATTAATATTTCCTTGAAGTTTCCTGTATATTTTATGAATCACCTGTTCTCTGTAACTTTAAATATACACATAATTACTACTGTGTTACTGAATAATTTAGGATAACCATTGGACATTGAAGTTTTGTCATATATTTGCAATTATTTGTGTTCGTGGTGTAAGTGGAATAGATATGAAGGCCCAAGGGACTAAGGTGTAAATTAGGTCTTTTTGACTGTTTAGAATAGCTGAGCTGAGTCTGTTGTTGAGACTGTAGGCAGGTTTCTTTATATGGGGGTAATGAAGGCAGTGTTTGATTCTTCTATTCTTCTCTCAGAATGTCAAAAAATTGCTGTGTGTGTCCCGTTGGGGTGAATTTTACTATTATTATGTTCGGAATTGAAATTATCTAAGACTAAAGGAATTTGTTGAGAAGATTTAAATGTTAAAAATTGGACTTCACTAAAAAAATTATGGGGCAGTGGTAAATGCATATAAGTAGGCTTGTAGCCATGTAATCTTGTGGACAGAGAGAAGTGCGTTGGCTAGTGTAGATCTCAGAGGACTACCCATGGCTACGGTAGCTATGTATCTGTTGAAGACATAAGCAGTCATCGGCTGCCAAGTAGAAATGGTCATAAAACTAAGATTTATTGAATTTCTTTACTTTATCAGTTATCCTAAACAGACTGCACAAAATTACAAAAAACCTAAGCACATGAATATTTCACGAAATTGGTGGTGAAGGTTGCTAACAAATGATCAAGGCATTTCCACATATCATAATTAAATGGCTCACCTGCTGACAAAATGAAACTAGTGGGAGAGCTATCTTTGTAGCTTTTAGGGATTAAGAACCATAGCCAGGGGCACGACCATATCTCTGATTACACTCCTCATTTACTATCTATCCTCCCAAGTCACGGTAAATACTCGGAGTGGTGCTATAATTCGTCCCCCCGAAAAAAACAAAAACATTTCTTTAAAAATGAACAATCGGTGTAGATTGTGTCTCTGTGGCGTAGTATAATTATAAACTTGATCTTGTGTATTTTAGTTACTAATTATTGTTTATTATTATTGTAATGGTACTCAGAACTCGACTAACTTAAATATCTACTATGCAAACAGTAGAAGTATGAGAAACAAAATGGATGATATTAGGGCCTTGGTATGTACCGAAAAAATCGATAAAATAGCATTCACCGAAACATGGATAAGCCAAGACTAACGTGAGTTACCTGTCGAATACCAAATTGCAGGTTACAAATTATTCCATACCTATATGCAGATTAGGAAAGGAGGCGGAGTAGCAATCTATGTCAGGGATAATCTGAAGTGTGAAATAAATAAGGAAATCAAAACTGAGCGGAATACAGAAACAATTTGGATAGAATTAATCGATGGTAGGGAAAAATTAATCACAGAAGTAATATATAGACCTCCTAATCTTGATAGAGTTAAAGATCGACTTATTTGGGACGAAATGCGCAGGGCTTTCATACATAACAAAATCTGTATAGTAGGCGCCTTTAACTTTAGCCAAATAGATTGGATTGACCTTACAGGTAACTCAGAATCAAAGGATTTTCTTGAAATGATCCAGGACTGTTTCCTAAGTTAACATTTAACCGAACCCACCCGGGGTAATCATATATTCGATTTAGTTCTGTCAAACAGAGAAAACCTCATTAGTAAAGTCGAGGTAGGGAACGAACTTGCAAACAGCAATCACAAAGAAATTAGATTCCAGTTAGAATTTTAGGACAGCCGCAAGGAAAATTCCACTCAAGTCCCAGATTTCAGAGGAGCAAACTTTGATAGTTTGAAGAGGCAGCTGAGGGAGGGGGTATTACGCTTGGAGGGTGAACAACATGACCTCACATGAGGTGACCTCACTCAATGTACCCACAGAAGGCGACCTCACCCTACCTGGAGACCTGATGGCTGAGATTGACCTGATAACGAGATCTAAGGTTGCCGAGTTCCACGACAATTTAAATAATGAGTTACTTAATGCACAAAGGCAGAACATACCATACAAAAAACTCAGATCAAACAGCAATGACCCTAAATGGATAAATAATTATTTAAAGAACATTATTGGACAAAAGAAGGCTATAGGTAGGAGAACAAATCGTGGTGAAGTTTACTTCTGAGATTACTATAAGGTATTGGCCGGTAGGGTTAAGACCGAGATACGAAAAGCCAAGAGGAAAAATGAGCTGAAGATGGCAAGTGAGGCACAGTCAAACCGCAAGGGATTCTATCAAATGTATCGAACTAAAACACGAGAAAAGATTGGACCAATACAGTCAGATATCGGCGAGCTAACTGATAACGACTGAGAAATGAGTAATAATCTGAATAAATATTTTTCAACAGTTTTCACAACCAAAAATTTAAACATGATACCCGAGGCTCCGACTCTATACAGAGATAGTGAAGAATATAAATTAAGCGAGATAGTAATGACTAGTAACGATGTTAGTCAGCAAATACACAAACTAAAGCTTAATAAGTCACCAGGTCCCGATGAGATATTTGCCAGAGTATTAAAGGAATTTAAGGAAGAGCTTAGTATGCACTTAGCAAAGTTCTTTAACATGTCCTTAAAAACAGGTTCAGTGCCTGTAGGTTATGTATCTAAGCTACTGTGCCGAGTAGCAACCTTGTATAGAAGCTACTGTGCCGAGTAGCATCTATGAATATAATTACGTGGCAAAACTGCACGTGTTATGTGGCAACATTGCCCTGAGGCTGCCATATGGCAAGGCAGTCTCAGTCTGACTCCGTGCCTCGTGCAAGGCACACGCTAGTCACCACTTGTATTTCTCCTATCCGTTAATGAATGGACTTCAGTGTTACCCGGTGTTTCCCTACCCATCACTGCCTTCTTCAGGGAACACTTGGAACCTTCAGTGCCAGAATCATGGAGGATAGCGAAGGTAATACCGATTTTCAAGAAGGGAGATAGACTACTATCCTCTAACTATCGTCCAATCAGTCTAACATCAATTGTGGGCAAATTACTGGAAGGAATCATTTCAAACTCTATTCTAAATCACCTGGAAAAGCACAGATTGATCAATGATTCCCAGCATGGCTTCACAAGCGGGCGTTCATGTTTAACTAATCTATTAACATTCTTTTCATTAGTTTTCGAATCAGTGGACGAGGGGCACAATTATGATGTGGTATATCTCGACTTTAGCAAAGCCTTCGACAGAGTCCCCCACGAAAGACTAATAAGAAAAGTGGAGGCTCATGGCATTAAAGGTGATATTCTAAAATGATTTAAGGCGTGGTTACAGGATAGGAAACAGCAAGTGAGCATTAACGGCACTAAATCCCATTGGAGCAACGTCACTAGTGTAGTTACCCAAGGCTAAGTACTTGGACCATTATTATTTATTATATACATAAACGACATAGATATCCGCGTAGACAGCAACATAAGTAAATTTGCTGATGACACTAAAATAGGACGTGTAATTAAATCTGACGAGGACTCGGCAAAACTATAGGAAGATCTAAACAAATTTTTCGAATGGTCTGAAAAATGGCACATGAATTTCAATGTGGACAAATGTAAAGTATTGAGTATAGGAGATGTAAACAGGGAAACCAAATACCAGATGAACAACGATGTTATTCAGAAATCCGACAGCGAAAGAAATTTAGGAGTAATGATAAGTAGGAATCTTAAGCCAAGTAAACAATGTGTATTTGCTCGAAACAAGGCTAATAAAGTACTTGGGTTCATACAAAGGAGTGTTAGTTACAAGACTAGCGAGGTCATCTTAAAACTCTATCTTGCGCTTGTGAGACCTCACTTGGATTACCCAGTTCAATTCTGGTCACGGTATTACAGAATGGATATAGCATCCTTGGAAAGAATTCAGAGGAGAATGACAAGACTAATGCCAGGCATTAGGAACCTTGAGTACAGAGACAGGTTAAAACATCTTAATTTGCATTCCCTCGAGAGACGTAGAGTGAAGGGCGACCTGATAGAGGTGTATAAATGAAAGTCAGGGCTAACAAAGGGGACATTACAAAGGTACTCAAACTATCCAACCAGGAGCGAACTCGTAACAATGGTTTTAAATTAGACAAATTTAAATTTAGGCGCGAAATAGGTAAACATTGGTTTGAAAATAGGGTAGTGGACGACTGGAACAAGTTACCAAATATCATTATTAACTCGAATACGCTGGATAGCTTCAAACATAGGTTGGATGGATATGTGAGCAATAGGGGTTGAGTGTAAATGGGACTGCCCAGTATGGGCCAATAGGCCCGCTGCAGTTTCCTCCATTCGTATGTTGTTATGTCACACCACTGAAAATTTGGTTTATTTTTACTTAGTAAATCTACTGTTGAATATATATTACATATTCGTGTTTCTCGGTGGGAGCATCAGTACTTAAATGTGAACCGTTATGAACATCAGTCAGTACAGCTGTGAAGAAGAACATCACATATTGCAGGTGAAAGAGCAGAAGAATTGGGTACAATACGAAGGTAACAAAAAGTGAGACAGTGCAGATGGAACACGGCGAGAATTAGACATTTGAGATGAAACAAAAGGATAATCATTAATTACCCAGAAGACCATGGATGCTGCAGCGAGGGCAGCGGCTGTCTCAGCGGCCAACTCAGTTCCTGTAGGGGGGAGACACGAATTGCTCAGTTATGTACAATGTCTAGTGTGGATGTTTTACATTTCTATCGGGACTTATTTTCACATTTAAATCCTTTATTTGTCACATATAAGCGTGAGATTAAAATGCTTCACAAAACAGTTCTCAGTGACAGTCAACACAGAACATCACCGACACAACTCCTCAGCTCTTCGACTTACTAACCTGGGTGAGCTTCATCAATTTTATATGAAGGTCTCTCCATGGTCATCTCCTCAGGTCGTCCCCAGTAGGCATGATCAAGGTCGCTGAGGCCCACCTGTGTATATGATACGCCTCGCTTGTGAAATTGTCCAATAATGAACTAGGCAGTCATTTTGCCCAGTTCGTGAAATGAGTTCCTAACGTAACCTAATTTTGCCTAGGTTAGGTTAGGTTAGGCTAGGTTAGGTTAGGTTAGTAGCGCATTTCACGAACTGGGCAAATTGATTCCCCAGTTCATGAATTGGGGAATATCATAAAGCTATAAACATCTTAATCTGTAACTGTTATTAAGTATTAAGTGTTAATTTGTCAACAGTCATTGTTGTTCATCTAATTTGCTCTTTCATTTTTCTTGGTTAAAGTTGTCTTGCTAATGTTTTTTATCATTTTTTTTATTATACTGTATGACAAAACACATCAAGTACCCGTTGTTAAGCTCAAATCATATTTGTTCCTTTATGTCGTTGTCCGAACAAATTTAGTCATGTTTAAATCTGCTGCAGTTGTATTACGTCTTCTTATCTTGAAATAATTTAATGTAAATCATCGTTGATGCACACAGAATACTCGTACATTTCAATACACTGTCGTCAGTTCATCTGAGACATTAATTTTATGTAAACGTTGAGTATGTCCTAGTCCTTATTTTGATTTTCATAATTCTTTAGGTTAAAAATAAATGCTCACTTTAATTCATCAAAAAAATAGCTGGACCTTTGTATAATTAAAATTAATATTTTGTTAAATATTTCTCCTCCATAAATGAGAAGTTGTCACAATATTTTGTACACTGATGCGTAAGACAAATAACCCATTTGATCTTCCCTTAACTAATCTAGATGACACTTACTACACCCAAATCGATTACAAAGAAACTAAAAGAGCCTGATCAACTCACTCTGAAGAATGAAGTTTTATTATGACCCACAATAGAACCTTCATTAAGTTGTGTGCTGAAAGTTATTTCTCATTCATTCATAGAATAAAGGCTCCTGTACATTACAAAAAAGAAACAACTGACCTGACCGTAAAATTCATTTTGGTCAGCGTAAGCTTCAAGGAAGTAGTCGATGGCCCACTTCAGTGCTGCCTCACCGTACTCCGTCTGACCTGTGGGTGACACAGTAGGGTCATGAGTATCTAACAACACTCTCTAGGGGACACAGTAGGGTCATGAGTCTCTCACAACACACTCTCTAGGGGACACAGTAGGGTCATGAGTATCTCACAACACTCTCTAGGGGACACAGTAGGGTCATGAGTATCTCACAACACTCTCTAGAGGACACAGTAGGGTCATGAGTCTCTCACAACACTCTCTAGGGGACACAGTAGGGTCATGAGTCTCTCACAACACACTCTCTAGGGGACACAGTAGGGTCATGAGTATCTCACAACACTCTCTAGGGGACACAGTAGGGTCATGAGTCTCTCACAACACACTCTCTAGGGGACACAGTAGGGTCATGAGTCTCTCACAACACTCTCTCTAGGGGACACAGTAGGGTCATGAGTCTCTCACAACACACTCTCTAGGGGACACAGTAGGGTCATGAGTATCTCACAACACTCTCTAGGGGACACAGTAGGGTCATGAGTCTCTCACAACACACTCTCTAGGGGACACAGTAGGGTCATGAGTCTCTCACAACACTCTCTCTAGGGGACACAGTAGGGTCATGAGTCTCTCACAACACTCTCTCTAGGGGGCACAGTAGGGTCATGAGTCTCTCACAACACTCTCTCTAGGGGACACAGTAGGGTCATGAGTCTCTCACAACACTCTCTCTTGGGGACACAGTAGGGTCATGAGTCTCTCACAACACTCTCTAGGGGACACAGTAGGGTCATGAGTCTCTCACAACACTCTCTAGGGGACACAGTAGGGTCATGAGTATCTCACAACACTCTCTAGGGGACACAGTAGGGTCATGAGTCTCTCACAACACTCTCTCTAGGGGACACAGTAGGGTCATGAGTCTCTCACAACACTCTCTCTAGGGGACACAGTAGGGTCATGAGTCTCTCACAACACTCTCTAGGGGACACAGTAGGGTCATGAGTCTCTCACAACACTCTCTAGGGGACACAGTAGGGTCATGAGTCTCTCACAACTCCATCCCCGGGACAGACATGTGTCTATTTATACTTTCCTAGTAGTTAAAACAGAGAACAAAATATGTAATCACTTCTAACTTCTAGACAGATTTCAGGCAGGTAGTGTTGCCACCATTTAGCAATTAATAAATAATTAAGTGTACAGTCCCCCCAAAATGTATCGTTAGATTTTCCCCAGTGCATCATGTTAAGTTGGTACACCTACTTGCTATATCAGCAACAGCTAGAGATGGAGGTAGGATTAGGGGAGGGGGTCGTACTTGTATGGCATATTAAATACTTCATTATAACAAGAAATCCATGAAGCTATTTTAATGTTTGTATCATACTAGGTAGAATTAAAGCATATTTATACATGTCACTGATTGAAATATATATTTAATGCAAATATTTCGGAACATCATAACTGATACTCAGACAAACTTCAAAAACGTCATCTCACCATTACGTCATTATACTAAAGAAGTTTCATCCATACTGAGTTTGGCAACATGCCTACTCCGGTTGTTCACATTATGTCTGATTTATGAAGAGTGACTAAGTAAATAGTATTTGATATAAGAGTGAACAGCAATAACAATATACAATATATGATTATAAAATTATATATCGGTCTGCATGGGATCTGCTATTTTACTGATATGTAAATTGAATTGACTTAACAATGAAATATGGTTTCAAATGGAGGGACTTACAGGCAATAGAACCCCCTCCACTTATAGTAAAATATTTGTGGTTTTAAGTTTCAGTGTATCATTAATTTCATGGCGCCTAATCCATCTTTATACTGAGGATTCGTTCACACCAGGTCGACGTGCTATCTCAGCGTTATTGTATAATCTCGTTGTGAAGAGCAATGATAGCACCTTCCACATCTTGCGATGTCTGCCCGATAATTCCTCGCTTCATTCGATGTAAAATCGGCATCCACTCCAAGGCATGTAATATATGATCTGAAACCTCGGAGGCTTAACATCATTCGAAAACATATATACTCATCCGTTCAGAAACAGGTCGAGTAACATTGCTCGAAAGGTCTCGAATCATATCGACTCCATGTCTAACGATACATCTTTGGGGAGGGTATTACGTACCATACATAGTACATGTTAGGCAAAAACAATTATTATTTTCTTTACATTTACTTATATTAATGGCTGTGATATATATGGTTTAAATCGAATTTTTAATGAGACTCCGAAATTATTGTTCAAACAATTTGGCATCATGCAGGCATACATCTTACACGACACGAACGCGTCACCAGTAGCCGACTCACCACAACGACGACCGCTAAGAGTTGCATGTTATTTGCTAACGGTATGTTGAAATATTTAATTTCATCGTATGATTTATAGCTTCTCTGGTGTCACGGGTCGAGGATTTAATAAGCCGATTGTACAATCTTTTCCACTCCCAACTGTTTCAGTCAGCGTAGTCACAATCTTTATGATGTGTGCCGTTATATGGGGAGAAATTAAATATGTATGAGTTTCTTGTATGGTAGAATTCAATGTTATATCATCTGATAAATTAGATAGAACGAAGGTATTGATAAGAGACGATGTATTAGCATCGTGTAAGTCAAATATGGTTAAATAGTAAAGTGGAAAAATGGCATCAATGCCAGGCTAAGGACATTGTCTAAAATTCCGAGGCGTCATTAAAATTGTGAGTAGAATGAGGAAGATTACCTGTGTCATTTCTGAGCTCACATTCATAGGAAACCAAAATTAGTTATTTCTTATCTTATCAACTAATATAAAGTTTAATATCCGTTTGAAGGTCATATTTTAATGTGACCGTTCCCGCCTCTTAATTATATATTGAGTTGCTTTCGCACTCTCTCAGTTATAGGGAAATATTGAAATTTGCATAATGAATATATAACATCCATAAAATAAGTTGTATGAGAACGAATGAAAAGGCATTTATAAAGAAACTATTCTTATTTGAAAATGTATGTCTAGCAAAATCAAGGTAAGACTTGGTGGGTGGGGGGGGGGGTAATCCTCTCGTGGCATTAGAACCTCTCCCTTCTCTATGGCCGAAGTGTTGGTCGGCAATTTATATTATTCAATAATCACCCTAACTGTAGTGTTAACGACTGTCCAGATAACGTTTAGGGTATTCGATTCAACAAAGGATATAAATATGTTGTTGTTTTTCAACAACTTGTCAACTATTCACAGTGAAAATTATGTTCTGTAGACAACCAGTCAAGGGTAAGCCGAGGTTTTGTTTGTTTTTTCCATCGGGAGTGAAAATGTGGCAAAGTGGATATAGAGACGGGAGAAAACTGGAAACTTGACACAACTGGGTGTGTATGATGGCAAAATATATTTTATGAATGATAATGACATACGCATAATATTATCAATATATGTCATAGTATTTATGGTCGGAAATTTGTGCCACCATATACGGTCTACAGGTACACGTCGATAGGCAGGAGACCCCGTTGCCGAGTTACTACACCCCAGGAAGACAACAGCATTCGGCAGCAGCGGACGACAAACCAACTCTGTTGCTATTCAAGACGAGTCCAGTCGGCACAGACGTTTACACGAGGCGGGAATCCATCACAGGTAGGGAATTGTATTGATTCAACAGGTAATCGTTTATATATATATAATCCTAGCATAATCTGTGTAAAATTATAATTTACTACTACCGAGGCAGAGACATGCACCAATGACTGTTTGTTACTAATTTGCTCACATCTTTGGAAGAGGAAACAATTGATTAGCTGTGTTTCCTTCACTGTTATCTGATGCAAACGAAACAATGAGAAGACAAGAAAATACTCATTTGAACTTATTTAATACTATCTTCCACGGAATGTCCAAGTACCGTTATATTTTGTATAATTTTTCAAATTAAAGCCGTACAAGAATTATTTCAATATATTATAACCATTTAATTTATAGTCACTATACACAGTTAATCAATGACTAACAGTAGGTAGTAGGCAGCTACCAAACAGGGAGGTACTACCTACTGGGAAGGTATTGGAAGCATAATGTGTTCTCTAATGGTAGACCCTGCTGCCACGTGGCGTCACAAAAATTGTGACCAAGTCCCAGGTTGCTGATCTGACTTTCTGCCTCATTTACACACAATTGCAGGGTCTCAATTGTTTCTCTTACTACTGACAACACACCATGCATATATTGTTTCTCACTTTGGTTCTTCTTTTTTATTTTTTTATTTCTTTATGGTTCTTTATTATTATTATTATTATTATTATTTTTTTTTTTTTTTTTTTTTTTTTTTTTTTTTTTATTATTACATTTTCGCCACATTGACCCCGATGTGGGTCAGTGACCTGTGCCTGGGTGGGCTAATCCCCATAAAAAAAAATATATACATATATAAAAATAATGTGTTTTCTAATGGTCGACCCTGCTGCCTTATGTCATCTCGAAAATCGTGACCAAGTCGCAGGTTGCTGATCTTTCTGCCTCATTTACTCACAATTGCAGGGTCTCAATTGTCTCTCTTACTGTTGACAACACAACATGTATAACCGTACTCACTCTTGATCTGTCCTATTCTTTCTACTCTTATTCTCCTATATTATCAGTTCGCAATAATATTAAAGCGGGGCCTTCTCGGATGGGTCCCTATGGTAAGGAAGGTTGTGGACCCCAGCGCCGACCTGATCATCATCGACCTACTGGGGCCTCAACTGTCATCACCGCCGTTGCTGGAGGATCGGCTCTTCTCACAGTTCGTTTTTCCAACATTCGTGGCCTGAGATCCAATTTTCCTTCTATGGAACAACATCTATTAACCTCTTCCCTCGACCTCTTACTACTATCTGAACTTCAACTGACCGAAGCAGCTTCACCCAAACATTTTCAAGTATACAACCTTTATACCTCCTTCCGTTCTATGGGAGGTGTATGTGCCAACACACGTACACCTTTACTGTAGCTCGACTCACGGATCTTGAATCTTTTCTTTATGATGTCATCTAGCTCAAAATATCTCTACCAACAATGACTATATTGTTTTTGCTATCTCAATTCTTGCCATGAGTCGTTTTTTTTTTTCCGGGGATTAGCCCACCCGGGCACAGGTCACTGACCCATATCGGGGCCTAGGGGGCGAAAATGTAATGCTATTACTACTACTACTACTACTACTACTAATAATAATAATAATAATAATAATACTGCAATAATAATAATAAAGAAATAAAATATAAAAAAGATCAAGATTGAGAAACAATATATGTGTATGTTGTGTTGTCAAGGGTAAGAGAAACAATTGAGACCCTGCAATTTTTTGTAAATGATGCAGAAAGTTAGATCAGCAACCTGGGGCTTGGTCACAATTCTCGTGATGCCCTTTGGCAGCAGTGTCTACCATTAGACAACACATTATGCTTCCACACACGCCAACACCGAGATCCTCTACCTTGGGGATTTCAATGTATATCACAGAAAGTGACTTGGCTCTGCAAGGGATGACCCAGGTGGAGCTGTGGTACTCTCTTTTTTCCCTACATGATGATCCGGAACAAATAATCAAACACCCTACACGTGTTCCTGATCGACAAGATCAACTTACTTACATTCTTGATCTTTGTTTTACCTCTAACCCCTCACATTATTCATATTCAATTTCTGATCACAATCTTATTTCTATTAAATCAAACTGGGCACGACCACCTCCCCCACCCCCTCTAAACGCCAACTATGGCACTATCAGAGGGCAGACTGGCAATCCTTGCGAGATTTCTTCTCCGGCTTTCCTTGGGATGAATGTTGCTTTTCCACTCGGGACGTTTCGGTATGTGCTGACATCATTGCTGGGATTATAAAGGGTGGTATGGGTGCTATTTATCCCATCTTCTACCAAAACTTTCACTTTACAATCATGGTTTCATCGCTCCTGTTCTCTTGCATGAAGGGAGAGAAACTGTCTCCTGCTATTACCCACTCATCTTTCATTACTTCTAGGAATCGTTGTAAGGTTATTCATCGTAGGGCAACGCGGAATTAGAATAAAAATACCGCTGCCTGACTAACATCTTCTTTTAGTAAATCCATCTGGTTCTTAACCAAAAACATCTGTAAAAACTTTTGCACTCCATTTTTTCCTCCTCTCTTCCGACCTGATTATTCTATAGCCAACTCTCCCACTGATAAAGCCAATCTCTTTGACATCTTATTCTCCTGTAACTCTACCTTAGACGATTCCAACTCTACCGTCCTACTCCTGCTCCTCCTACTGAACCTATGCACTTTCCTATATTCTCCACTCGTAGGGTTGCTAGTATGTTGTCCAGGTTGGATGTGAGTAAGGCGCATGGACCGGACGGAATACCCCCCTCGTGTTCTGAGGGAGCGTGCTTGAATTCTGACCCCTGTGCTTGCTCGCCTCTTTCGCCTTTGCCTTAAAACCCAAACTTTTCCTTCTTCTTGGAAGCATGCCTTGGTTCAGCCCATCCCGAAGAAGGGTTACCATTCTAATCCCTCTAACTATCGCCCCATTGTCCTAACTTCATCCTTTTCTAAGATTTTCGAAACTATCTTTAACTCTCATGTTCTCCCTCACCTTGAACGCTTTTCTCTTTTGTTGGATCACCAGTATGGCTTTCGCCAGGCGAGATCTACTGGTGACTGCTCTCCTACTGCACCCATCTTTGGTCAGCCTCTCTTAGGGATTATGGGAAACTTTCGTCGTGGCCCTCGACATCTCCAAAGCATTTGATAGGGTATGGCACAAGTCCTTGCTTTCTAAAATTCCCTCATATGGTCTCTCCCCCCTTTGTTTTCTAATATCTAGCTTCGCTGAGAACCGATCCATGGCAGATGATGTCGAGGGATCGACCTCTCACTCTTTCTCCACCAATAGAGGAGTCCTACACGGTTCTGTTCTTTCACTTCCTCTCTTCTTTCATTTTATCAATGATTTACGGTGACCAGAATTGAACTGCGCAATCCAAGTGAAGTCTCATAAGCGCAAGATATAGTTTTGGGATGACCTCGCTAGTCTTGTAACTGACACTACTTTGTATGAACCCAAGTACTTTATTATCCTTGATTCGCGCAAACACACATTGTTTACTTGGCTTAAGATTCCTACTTATCATTACTCCTAAATCTTTCTAGCAGTCGGATTTCTCAATGACATCGTTCTTCATCTGGTATCTGGTTTCCTTGTTTACATCTCCTATATTGAGTACTTTACATTTGTCCACATTGAATTTCATCTGCCATTTTCAGACCATTCGAAAAATTTGTTTAGATATTCCTGTAGTTTTGAGGAGTCCTCGTCACTTTTAATTACACGCCCTATTTTAGTGTCATCAGCAAATTTACTTATGTTGCTGTCTACGCCGATATCTAAAAAAATTTTTCGAATGGTCTGAAAAATGGCAGATGAAATTGAATGTGGACCAATGTAAAGTACTTAGTGTAGGAGATGTAAACAGAGAAGCCAGATACTAGATGAAGAACGATGTTATAGAGAAATCCAACTGCGAGAAAGATTCAGGAGTAATGATAAGTAGGAATCTTAAGCCAAATAAAAAATGTGTATTTGCTCGAAACAAGGCTAATAATGTACTTGGGTTCATACAAAGAAGTGTTAGTTATAAGACTAGCGAGGTCATCCTAAAGCTATATATTGGGCTTGTGAGACCTCACTTGGATTGCGCAGTTTAATTCTGGCCACCGTATTGCAGAATGGATTTAGAATCCTTAGAAAAATATCAGAAGAGAATGACAAAGCTAATCCCGGGCATTAGGAACCTTTAGTACAGAGACAGGTTAAAACATCTTAATTTGCACTCCCTCGAGTGACGTAGAGTGAGGTCCGATATGATAGAGGTGTATAAATGGAAGTCAGGGTTAAACAAAGGGGAAATTACAAAGTTACTCAAACTATTCAGCCAGGAGCCAACTCGTAACAATGGTTTTAAATTAGACAAATTTAGATTTAGGCGTGAAATAAGTAAACGTTGGTTTGGAAATAGAGTAGTGGATGAGTGGAACAAGATGCCAAACATCGTCATTAACTCGAATACGCTGGATAGCTTCAAACATAGGTTGGATGGATATATGAGTAATAGGGGTTAGGTGCAAATGGGACTGCGCAGTATGGGCCAATAGACACGCTGCAGTTTCCTCCATTCTGATATTCTTATGTTCTTTTACATACTTTTGTGATTATTCAATAGGGTACATTTGTATGTAAATAAGTATTTTACGGACAATAAGAAAACTGCCACTGTTCGTTTTACTTAACCTCTACCATACTTAATTGATAACTATATAATTAACTGCTATTACCTAGATTACGCTTTACCTTGTCTAGTGTTGAAACTTCTGTTTGACATCTTGCCTAATTATCAAGTGATCATTAGAAGTGTTGAAGCAAATCACTATACTAGAGGTTTAAATAATACGTAACATACGTAACATAATCTCATTCGTCCTTTATGTTGCAAAAGGAACGAATGAAATTATTCTATGAATTTCTTCTGTTATGCCCTTATTTGAATTTATCAAGTGCCTTTTTATTACACGATTAGATGACGTTTGTACTTTGTCCTAGTAGTGAAAATTCTTTAAAAAATGGACTAAGTGTTGATTAATCATCAAGTGGTACCACGTAAAAGCTTATACTGTCATCCAAATGGTGGCACACATAATGTCATCATCAAATGACTGAACTTCCCACCAGGGCCCGCCATATTCATGCACAACCGTTACTCCGCTCACACAACCAGAGTAGTTACAGAGAAGTTCGGACATCAGTGCTGCAACTGTTACCCAATATTGAAAACCTGCGTGAAAGCCTAGCCCAGATAGAACACTTGAACAGATGTTTGCTCATCTTGTATGTGATCTTGTCTCCTCCATGTCTTGCAGACTACAGGCAGTTATTGATAAGGAGGGAGGCTGGACAGAATATTGAATGTGCCATGTAATATAGATACCACTACTACTACTAATAAAATGATTATATGCAGTAAATTATGCATTGTACTGTACAATGATATTGTGAGATGACCCTGACAGAGCTTAGTAAGATACACAAGTTTGTTTTTATTAACAAAAATATGTGGCTGTTGGGTGATGATAAACAAACAAACACAAGCTTAGTGAAACATTCAGTCATGTCCCAGGGTGGGGCAACAGTTGACAACAGGGATGTGTATGTTAGCCACAGTAACGTTGTTATCAGTGTTAGTGGCAGCTTGACCCAAATATGAAATATACGGATGCAGAGTTTGAGGAGACTTGGTTATATAAACTAATTAATGTTCATAGATAATAGTAGATATGGTAATGAGTTAGCTGGTAGAGGTTGAATCACCATAAAGGGGGAGGGGTGGAGAGGAGGTGATGGAAGTGAGAACAATCCCCTGTGCTGTGGGGATTAAGTGGGGTGTCTGGGCTGTCCTTTCTAATTCTTAATATCATATATCGGGATGCCGGTGTTTGAATATACTGTATAGTTACTCTTAAAATAACATTTATAATGAGAATAGATGGTAACCTTTGTGGTGCATTACTAATCTCTAACCTGCACCCTACCGTCATGTAATATTTGATTAGGTAAATTGCTTCTTCATTGTAATAGGAAAACAATTACTCCACAAGAGCATACTAACACCAAAAATGTGTTATTTGACTGGTCCTATGCATGAATGCACGTGTTATAATGTGTTTTCATGTTTGCTTATACAGCACATTCCATGGATAGTATATAAACATTAAGCAAATGTCATTGGTTACCTCTACAGTAAGTGGGAGCATACGAAAAAACACTCAATAAATACGAGGCATAAGAGACCGTAAACATTCGAAATAATGAGGATATTTTTAGGCTTTATCATGAGTGGTGTGTGAGTGAAGTTTGAGTATGGAAGTGTGGCGGTGGTGTTCACTAAGAGCATTGTCGCATAATACCTCAGAGACGTCAGGTGTCGTTCATACAGATATCAAATTTTGCGTTAGTTAATAAGATTATAAATACTTATTCTATTGGGTAGTCTCACATTTAATATAACGCCTGGGAATCTGAGTCAATGTCCACCATTTTACAATATTATCATATGTGACTTATGCGATGGCACTAAATAATCTCTTACTAATACGTTCATATAATTTAATCTATCACATGATGTAATATTGTATTCTAACATATACCAAACTCATACAAATAACGTTCTCCCCATATCGTTCTTGCCCCAGGTATTACAGGAGACACGAAATACAGATGGAACTTCTGCACATTTATGTGTTATTTTCATGGTAATGTTATTCAAAATAATTGTGTTTGACAACTTCCTGGGTAAGTTTTTATTGTCCGTTACACTATTACTATGATGATGTTTATATAATTTAATTTCAATGCATCCATTGGTCATTGGGTCATAAATACAACCTTGTCGTAAACGGACGCCAAATTCAAAGGCCCCCTGAAGTATGTGACATTGCTTAGGTTTGAGCACATGCATGACCGATACATATGTATGCGACCTGGGGGGGGGGGGTGTTATTACAGTGTCCTCTTTTCTAGTAAATTCTGGAAAGTAAATATGCATGGAATGGTTTATTTCCTTTAGCACAAGCTGGGTATACTTCCCTAATTTTCGGTAACACCTTCCAGTCATAATTTGTGTTTTGTCCTACGTATTTATATCCTAGCTTAATATATAATGCGTAGTAACTGCACAGGTAAGTGCTTAACCCTCTCTCTACCCCTCTAGCCCTCTACATTCTGACCCTCCTCAACCAAGGTATTACCCCTCCACCCATTCCCACACAGGCGGGCCCTAGTTATCCCCCGACCCCCCTCTCTCCCTTTCTCGTGAATGCTTCTAATTCGCGAGTCGACACTCTCGGGGTTCACACCACACGGAGAGGATGAATTGACAATGAAGACTGTACCAGTTGGAAATGGAAGAAGCTGTACACTCAGAAACCATATTCTCTAGCCCACCTGGGTCGGTTGTGGAGGTTAGTACAGTGTCCTTTCTGGACGGGGGCCTACTCTAACTATCACGAGGCAACACACCCACGAACACACAAAGTCATAGTACGGCTGTATAGATGACATTATGTATAAATATTGTATATGGCATTTTATACTCTGCATTATCTTCATCATATATGAACACGAAGAAAAATTACCATAGGTTGTAGTTACAAAAGTATGAAAGGAAATAAACACTTCCAAACCACCCCAGTGAATCCACACAACGTTTACAGCGCTTGTGTGTGTGTGCTAGACCACGATGCTTCCACCACACCCCATCATTCGCGTAACTATATGAAAAATCGTATTTAATTTAACTACATATTTCAAAAACCTTAAATTACATGTGAATCAGTCACTCCTCATTTGACACACTTACAGTGTAATACTTTGACCATCCCACCTGGGCACATGGAGGCCCACAGTAACTCTCACGGGGCAACATACGCACGAACACACAAGTTATGATATGAACCCTTCCAGGCTTAACCATATGGCTATAGTTACACGGAAGAAGGGAAATAAGGATGAACCATGGTTTTGATGGAAACAATGTGCTCTGGGACGATGCTCACAATGACGAATGAGAGAAACCTCTTTATGAAACATCTTACCTACTAAGGATGAAGCTTAATGTTACAGAACACACACCCACACACACAAACACACACACACACAGTGCAACTTTGTGTGACGCGCTGTCTGACTTGGGATGGCTTTGAGCGAACCATACACTTGATATTACAATTTATGTATCCTTCCTGTCCATGATTTACAACAATAACTGTAGGTAAAAAGTTACAATATCATACTAATAACACTGTCGTGTATTGATATTATGACTAGTTACCAAGATACAGAGCAAGATGAACATAACATGATAATGATAGTGTAGCCTGGAAGGGTTCATATCATAACTTGTGTGTTCGTGCGTATGTTGCCCCGTGAGAGTTACTGTGGGCCTCCATGTGCCCAGGTGGAATGGTCAAAGTACTACACTATAAGTGTGTCAAATGAGGAGTGACTGATCCACATGCAATTTAAGGTTTCTGAAATATGTAGTTAAATTAAACACGGTTTTTCATATAGTTACGCGAATGATGGGGGTGTGGTGGAAGCATCGTGGTCTGGCACACACTCACAAGCGCTGTAATCGTTGTGTGGACTCACTGGGTGGTTTGGAAGTGTTTATTTCCATTCATACTTTCGTAACTACAACCTATGGTAATTTTTCTTCGTGTTCATATATGATGAAGATAATGCAGAGTATAAAATGCCATATACAATATTTATACATAATGTCATCTATACAGCCGTACTATGACTGTGTGTGTTCGTGTGTGTGTTGCCTCGTGATAGTTAGAGTGGGCTCCGTCCAGAAAGGACACTGTACAGTACTCACCTCCACAACCGACGCAGGTGGGCTAGAGAATATAGCTTCCTAGTGTACATCCCCCCCCCAAAAAAAAAATTCCCTCTCTTTCTCCCTCTCCGTTCGTTCGAAATAATTTCAGCTGGCAAGTGAATGGTTATTTCTATCAATAAAACAACTATTATTCGTCTGATTATCCTACGAATATGAACACTTTGCCCGAGGATTAGAATATGTATGCAAATACTTGGATTTCTAATAGTAATATATTCGAATACGAATATCGAATACAAATACTCCATTCTGGCCTGAGAGACACATCGGGGTCTTGAGTCTCTTTCAAGGCCATGACTGGGAGACACACCAAGATCATGAGTTTCTCACATTACTCTGCCTCGGAGACACACCAGGATCATGCGTCTCTCACAACACTGTCCCTGGGAAACACACCAGAATCGTGCGTCTCTCACAACACTGTCCCTGGGCAACACACCGAGATCATGAGTCTCTCACAACACTGTCCTTGGGAGACACCAGGATCATGCGTCTCACACAACACTGTCCCTGGGAGACACACCAGGATCATGCGTCTCTCACAACGCTGTCCCTGGGAGACACACCGGGATCATGCGTCTCTCACAACACTGTCCCTGGGAGACACACCAGGATCATGCGTCTCTCACAACACTGTCCCTGGGAAACACACCAGGATGATACGTCTCTCACAACACTGTCCCTGGGAAACCCACCAGGATGATGAGTCTCTCACAACACTGTCCCTGGGAAACACACCAGGATCATGCGTCTCTCACAACGCTGTCCCTGGGAGACACACCGGGATCATGCGTCTCTCACAACACTGTCCCTGGGAGACACACCAGGATCATGCGTCTCTCACAACACTGTCCCTGGGAAACACACCAGGATGATGAGTCTCTCACAACACTGTCCCTGGGAAACACACCAGGATCATGCGTCTCTCACAACACTGTCCCTGGGAAACACACCAGGATCATGCGTCTCTCACAACACTGTCCCTGGGAAACACACCAGGATCATGCGTCTCTCACAACACTGTCCTTAGAGGTTATAGTTTGACACTTGTCATGGCCCAGAAAAATAATGTGTATCTTCTCACGTGGTTCATAAAGAAAACATAGATGGTATTCACTACAAAACTGAAAGGGATTTTTAGAGTTTAGTCAAGGGATAAAATTCTTCGAGTATAAGTTTGCGTTCAAAGGATCTGAAAAAGCACACAGTAAGACTCACCAGCAGTCTCATGTCCGTCGGCAAAGTCTATGAGGCCCCACGCCAGCACGGTGGCGGTGAAGGCCATCGGGTATCCGAACTTCACGTGGTCACCAGCTGTACCAGGAGAAGTTATAAACAGCAGTTGATATGGCATGTATGAGATTATATTTATTTTTTTAGTATTAACATTGCTATATCTCTTCTGTTTCCTTACCGATATAGTAGCCGCCAGTCAAGTTTACATTGTTATCAGAGCCATCGTCAAGACCAGAGTCGCCGCGCCAGATGATGCGCATATCGGAAGGTAGAGGACCTGACCGCTGGGCCTCATAGAACAAGTACGACATGCAGAGTACCTGAGGACGAGGTAGGGGGGAGAAATGAACACGTAGTGTTGGAGAAGGAGCAAAAGTGGCAACCTCAATGTCTTTCAAATGACCTTTGCGCATCACTGTCCAGAAGGGCCATCATTTTATTCGCCGATTACACCAGTCAGCCCAGTTCTGTCATACACATCAATGTGTTTTAATGAAGCTTGCTACGACTCGCTTCAAACTATACTAACTGTCATTGGTCATAGGGTTAGTTACGGTGATATCATACGTTAATTGCGCATAACCCTTTTTATAATAAAAAGAGAAAATAAATTTTTGATGTGAAAAATTCCCCCCCCCCCCCAAAAAAAAAAATTATTTGTGTATTTCTATGTTACCACTAGTGCTGTACCTACAGAACCAATTACCAATGATTGTACCAGGTGCACATAGAAGATAGATGTCGTTACCCTAAACAAAGACAAAAACAAAAGATATCTGTAAGATACCTCAGTGTGATTATGAACACAAATATACTCAGTCCTGATACTAGTGGTCTTTATTTCATAAAATTTTATGACATGTGGGTAACTTAATGGGTCGTATTCAAGAACGTGGACTGTATGGTATCTCTATAAGGAATTATTATGGTAGTGAATGCCTACACCGCCGATGTAGTATATACAGTTTTAGCAATCGTTCAAACCATGCGTCTTGCTCCAGGGCTGCCAACATGTGAAAAAGGGAGGTCTTTTATTTTTTTTACATAAGAAGAGCCTATTGCCACCCTAACCTAACGGTTTTCTGAAAACTTTAAAAAGTTACCTGGTTAAGAGTAACATTAGGAAACTTTTCAATATTATGGGGGAATAATTTTTTACCAAACCTGACTAAACCAAAAAGGAAAAACCAAATGGACCTAAGAAACGAAAATAACAACCATATATCATGATACTATACATGACTTTTCCAACCTAACTTAACATTCCAACTACATAGACTCCAATCTGGCCAGCCCGGAATTCCCAGCTAAATATCCACTTCCAGTTGAATTAATTAGAGAATAAGATAAATTTTGGTTCATCATTTCGGAATATTAGAAACCGACTGCCTCAGCCCATTTCCTGTTACACGAGAATAAAGCTGATTCGTCTTGAATCATTCAGGTCCATGGAAATTTATATTATTCCCTCAAATGGAAATTTAGTGTACCAGTATATTGTACCTGTCGTAATGCACATATAAATTGCTCTTCAAGCAGCAATGAAAAAAAGATTATGAATATTATCTTAGCACCGCAACAGCCAAGTTCATATGGCGCCGGAGATAGCTAATGGCAAAAGGATAAAGTAAAATCATAATGATGGAAAAGAGAAAAACGAAAATTAAAACGACCTAAAGGAAACGACAAAAATAAAGAAAACTATAAAATATATAGGAGGCTAGTCTCCTCCAAAAACAATATTCTGTCACACCCAGGATAACACAATCCTCCCCAGCACGGCAGAAAGGTAGTAAGAACCATCTCCCCCACGGCACCGAGAAAGGTACATACGCCGCCGGTCTCCCAGAATGGAACCAGGCAGTCGTCACAATAGGAAGCCGTGCCACCGTCCCTAATGTACCAGTCCGTCAGTAGGGTATGGCCAATAGGGAGACGAGTCAAGGCGGTCTGCAACCGACGAGGCATCGTTGGGTACTACCATGGATGCACCACATCAGTTATCGCCCGCATTTTGATGATAGCCACTCCATCCCAGTGGTCCTGCCAAAAGCGATGGACAGTCCCCCGACTAGCCAGCAGCCGCAGCCACACGCCTCGCCTCTTCATCGGACACCTTATTGTCTTCAACCCCGAGTTAGGCAAGTACCCAACAGAACTGGATCACCAGCCCATGCTGCTTGAGGAAAAAGAGCCACTCTAAAAATTTTACAACGAGGGTGTGAAATGAGTTATAAAACTTAAGTGCCTGTAGAGCACTACGCGAGTCACTAAAAATAGTAAAATACCTTAAAACGAGCAATATATGTAAAAGTACAGTGCAGTGCAGTGGATAAAATAAAAGACCTCCACATTGTAAAATATCCTACCCAGCATCCGTCTTCGACCTGTCCGTGAAGGTCGAACAGAGTTACCTTATCAGCAGCATGCCCCATAAAGAGTGATCGAACGTGGCTTGGGATATAAGCACCCTTGACTCCCGAAAAACAACGGGGTGGGAGAAAAAAAGGTAGCAGCCGACACACAGGTTGGAGGCATAAAAAAGGGAACTAGGGAACCGCTGAGCACGGTATAGAAAATCCTTACCGCCAGTTGTTGTCATCGGAGGTCCAGCGGGGCTCGCATCACACATAAGACTGGGGATGGGGAAAGTTTGAAAGCATCGGAAGCCAGGCGAAAACCAATGTGGTGGACAGAGTCTAAAATACTCAAACGAGATAGAGTTGCGGAGGAATACAGCTCCCAGCTATAATCAGGTTTAGTCCGAACCAACGCACGGTATAGGTGAAGGAGCATAGTTCTATCAGCACCCCAAGAGACAAAGGAAAGTAGGTAGTAGGTAGTCGGCAGCTATCAAACAGGAAGGTACTACCGCCTGGGAAGATATTGAAGGCATAATGTGTTGTCTAATGGTAGACCCTGCTACTATATTGCATCACGAAAATTGTGACCAAGTCCCAGGTTGCTGATTTGACTTTCTGCCTCATTTACACAAAATTGCAGGGTCTCAATTATTTCTCTTACTATTGACAACACAGCATTCATTTCTCGTTTCCCACTATTGTCATTGTTATTATTATCATTATTATTTTATTATTATATTTTTAATTTTGTATTTTTATTATAAATTTAATCTATTATGAATTATTATTATTATTATTATTATTGCTATTATTATTATTATTATTATTATTATTATTATTATTATTATTATTATTATTATTATTATTATTATTGTTGTTATTATTATTATTATTATTATTATTATTATCATTATTATTATTATTATTATAATTATTATTATTATGATTATTATTATTACATTTTCGTCCCTTAGGCCCCGGTGTTGGTTAGCGACCTGTGCCCGGTGGGCTAGTCCCCGTAAAAAAAAAAAATACGGATGATAGTCATCCGGCGGAGACACGCAAATAATTAAAGACTAATTCTCGGAGGTGTGGCAACCATGTGAGACGAGAAACTGCATTGCTACAGACTTGGAGAAAATCTGAAGCCATGGGAATCTACCCATAAGGTAAAAAGGGTATGGGCCAGTTTGATGTGACGTTGTGCCACATCCAGACGGGAAAAGGCATATGAGATGGAAAAGTCATCCACATAAAGAGTAACAAAGCATCCTCTAAATGGTCCGGTAGGAACGTTGCAAACAATATCGGTCCTAAGAACTAGCTAAATTTCTCTACATATTTTTTTCGATTATATTCAGTGAATAAATATAATTAGATGTAAAGAAATGTATAAATAATGAACATACTTTTTATAAAGGGCTTGCTCTTCGGGAGCCCTCACCCTACTCATGAATATTTCTATAATTCGTAAGGAATCCCTACTACCCTGTAATATCCATAGGCATTGACCACGCCTTGGGCTTAAATACACTTTTTTAATACAAAACGTAAGCATTGCCTATTGGCATATCCTACGCTCCACGTTCTTGAATACGGCCCAATATGAGATTCTCTGCTGCAAAATTCCCAAGAGAGGAACGTTACAAAGGTTCTGACCTGACTGTAGTCGTACGGCTTCAGACCAGTTGCTTCACAGGGGTTGTCCTCGGGTGTCACCGTTGTGTACACGGGCTCAGTTGTGGTGATCACGGGAACAGTTGTAGTGACCACCGGCACAGTGGTAGTGACCACGTGCACAGTAGTAGTGACCACAGGCACTGTTGTAGTGACCTCACTCACAGTTGTAGTAACCTCGGGTACAGTAGTGCCCACGGCCTCAGTTGTAGTGACCATGGGAAGAGTTGTTGTCACCACGGGCTCAGTTGTAGTCACCACAGCCTCAGTTGTAGTGACCACGGGCTGAACTGTAGGTGCAGTCCCGTCTACAAGTAAGGAAAGTGAAGGAATGAGTACCGGATGACATGGAGAGCGTAAGCTGGTGGGTTGGCTCCTTGTAATAGTCCGTCCACCTCTTAAGATTAAATTTATGGTTCGTACATTAGATAGTACACTATTGTAAGTTTCATACATTAGATAGTACACTATTGTATGTTTCATACATTAAATACTACACTATTGTATGTTTCATACATTAGATAGTACACTAGTGTATGTTTCATACATTAGATAGTACAAAATAGTATGTTTCATACATTACATACAGTACACTATTGTATGCTTCAGACATTAGATAGTACACTATTGTATGTTTCATACATTAGATAATACACTATTGTATGTCGCGTATGTTTAGTACCGCACTATTGTATTTTTCCTATCCTCTGGTTCTTTAAGATGTATTTCCATGTCTCTTATTAGCAAATATATGTTTTATTTACTGGTATCATGATGACTGTAGATGTAAAAATACAAGGGTAAGAAATATTGACAACCAGTAGAGGAACTTACCACAGATAAGCACGCCGTTGATCGTTTCACTGATGATAATGGGCTTCTCATGGGAGTAGTGGATCGTGAAAAAAAACGAGAGCTTTTCGCCCTCGTCCTCTTCGTCGTCGTCGTCGGTTTGCAGGGTAAAGTGGTAGTCGTCATTCTTGATCACTCTCCCCTGGTAATACTGCCAACAACAAACACATACGCCACATTATCAAGAATGTTGTGAGTTAACGACATACGAAATGCTGTAATATATATGTCTTAATAATAATAATAATAATAATAATAATAATAATAATAATAATAATAATAATAATGATAATAATAATAATTATAATAATAATAATAATTATAATACTTATAAACGATTTATTGAAAGAACAGGAAAACCAAATGGTTGAAAATTATACAGTAAACAAAGATGATAAAAGTTACATAATTGCGGAGTGGGTCATTCGATTGACAAATAATGTACAGTACAGTACAGTACAGTACAGTACAAGAGATATAAGTGGTGCATATATAATATATACCAACAGATGTAACTACTTGTGGAATCGTCACACCTTTCTCATGTTGAAGTACCTGTCCAACAATAATATCCACTGTATGTCACATCACTTCTCAATAATCTGACCCAAAATAATTCTTTTTTGTCTTAGAGTTTGCTTTTTTCAGATCTGAATCTGACACTCCTTCAACATATATAAGTAAATAGACATATACAGTACATTGATGAATATTTAATCAGAGACTCAGTAGTTTCAACAGACACTGACAAATTAATTTCAATTTTGTCACCAGAAAAATACAAGGTGTACTTACGTCGATGGAATCTACAGGAGCACTGAAAGTCCATTGTATGGTGAGGCCGTCGTCTTCATCCACATCCACAGGACAAATTTGCTTAAAGTCCGCCAGGTATCCAGTATCCCACTCTTTGACAATATTAATGTTTTCACAATGAGTCACCGCTGCTCCTGTAACGCAACAATGCCAAAATAAACTAAATTAATCAGATCTCTCCTGTCCTCACTATTAGATGATTCATACATTACATGAGGCAATATTGTATGTTACATACCTTAGATTGTACACTATTATATTTTTCCTATTCTCTGGTTCGTTAATATATATTTTCATGTCCATCATTAGCAAATATTTTTTTAACTAGTATCTACGTGACTGCATGACTGTAACGTAAAAACAGGAGGGTAAGGACTGGCATCCAGTAGAGGAACCTACCGCAGATGGGCACGCAGTTGATCGTTTCACTGTTGATAACGGGCTTCACTTGAGAGTAGTGTATTTTGAAAACAAACGAGAGCTTGTCGCCCTTATCCACTTCGACGTCGTCGCTTTGTAGGGTAAAGTGGTAGTCGTCATTCTTGATCACTCTCCCCTCGTAATACTGCCAATGACAAGCACATACGCCACATTATCAGGAATGTTGCGGGTTCACGACATGTTAAAGTTTGCATTATATAGCTCTTAATAATAATAATACTACTACTACTACTACTACTACTAATAATAATAATAATAATAATAATAATAATAATAATTAATTTTATTAATTTTATTATTATTATTATTATCATTATTATTATTATTATTATTATTATTATTATTATTATTATTATTATTATTATTATTAAAGCGACATGACCGTGCACCTGGTCAAACACAGCTATCCAGCCCCTGTCAGGTTAGTGTTAATTTAGAGAGGTCATCTGCCGGCTTGTGCCCTCCATTATATGGAGCCTACCGCTCCTTCCACGAGGAATTATTATAATAACAGTGAAGGGGCTGACACCTCCTTCCCAGAGACAGAACTCAGAAGAAGACAGAAGTCATGCTCGTCACTAGTCGAGGTCGGGAGGGAAACTTCCCTCCCCAGCACTGAGCTGCCAGCTAGCAGAGTCTCCCGCAGGAGACAGAGTCCAGCACTCTCTTCAGCAGCACCTGCAGACATTCTCCAGCTGCTGGGCCTCCCTCAGGTCACGCGTGAATCATTGTCAGCGCTGTCCTTAGGGTGAGCCACTGTACTTACAGTTAAGAACATAAGAACATAAGAAAATAAGGAGTCTGCTATAGGCCAGTTGGCCTGTGCATGGCAGCTCCTGTCGAGAGTTACTACCACTCTCTATCATCCTTGAATCTATCTAGCCTCCTTTTAAAACTTTCCAGCATTCCAGTACTTACTATAAAGTTGCTAAGCTTGTTCCACTCGTCCACCACCCTATTTTTGAACCAGTTCCTCCCTATTTCCCTCCTAAACCTAAACTTTTCCAACTTAAATCTGTTGCCACGAGTCCTATCCTGCTCGGATATTATAGGAACCCACTTAAATACTTCTATCATATCTCCCCGCACTCTTCGTCTTCTTAGGGAATGCAAGTTTAGTTTCTTTAACCTATCTTGATATGGATGGTTTCTAAGTCCCGGAATCATTTTCGTCATTTTTCGCTGCACAGACTCCAGTGAATTGATATCCATTCTATAATAAGGGCACCAGAACTGAACAGCATAATCGAGGTGCGGCCTGACTAGCGCAAGATATTGTTGCAATGAGACCTCTGCACTCTTCTTACTTACACTTCTAGATATAAAACCTAATATTCTGTTTGCCTTATTTCGAACATTAATGCACTGTTTTCTAGGCCGTAGGTCCGGGCCTACAAGTACCCCTAGGTCTCTTTCACAAGTCAACTTCTCTAGGTTTATGTTGTAAAGGCTGTATACATTGACAGTATTTGTTTTTCCAATATTAAGTATATACTGTTAGAAAATTCAGTATTTTTTACATGTTTCTTCTGTATTTCCGAGCAGGAAAACGTAGGAATTTGAATTACTTTTTTTGTTCTGCAAAATATTTCAGAAACTCTCTTTTTCTGCTTCAATTTGTTTAATTGTCAATACAAACTGACATTTTTTCACACTATATACACTTCATGATGCAAAGAACACTTAAAATTGCATGTTAATGCTGTTATTTCTATATGTAATTATTGAATATGCGGTTGGCGGTTGTTTGTGCTTCTCGTTCGTTGCATGTCCTTGTTTGTTTACATTATTTCAAAAAGCGCCACATAATCACATTGGGGGGAAGGGGGGGGGGGGGGGTTCTGGTGGAGTGGTACCGCTCTTGCCTCACTAGCATGATGTCACGGGTTCGATTCCCGGGCCGGCGGAAGCTGTTTGGACACTCTTCCTAGTCCCCATGGTCCCTGATCACCTCTGATCACCTAGCAGCAAAGTAGGTACCTGCTGTAAATTGAAAGTTGTGAATTCGTATTCAGGGACAAGTTGTTGGAGCTTCCAATAACTTCCAACAATTTGTTAATTCAACAGATATTTTATGTAAAAATATTTACAGAATCTCTGTAAATTATACAGAAAATGTTTGGCAACAATATAACCAGTGAATTTTCTGTAAATTTTACAAGATTTTTTTAACAGTAATTCAACAGACATTTTATGTAAAAATATTTACAGAATCTCCGTGAATTATACAGAAAATGTTTGGCAACAATATAACCAGTGAATTTTCTGTAAATTTTACAAGATTTTTTTAACAGTGACGCTGCACTTGCTGGTGTTGAATTTAATTTGCCATTTTCTGACCACTCCTGCAGTTTATTTAAATCCTCTTTCAGTGCATTTGCATCCTGCCCTGAATTAATCTGCCGCCCTATTTTGGTGTCATCCGCAAACTTGCTTATGTCACTGCTGATTCCAGTATCTAGATCGTTTATGTAGATTATGAACAAGAGTGGGCCCAGTACTGACCCCTGGGGAACCCCACTGGTTACACAACCCCACTCAGATTTAGTACCATCTACGCTGACCCTCTGTGTTCTATCGGTGAGCCATGATTTTATCCAATTTAAAACTTCCCTTCGATACCATGAGCCTTAGCTTTCCTCAGAAGCCTCTGATGCGGTACTCTTTCAAACGCTTTGCTAAGTCTAAGTAAATAACATCGTAATTTTCGTCATTATCTACTACCTCGAAGACTTTCCTAAAAAACGTCAGCAGATTTGTTAGACAAGATTTTCCCTTTGTAAACCCATGTTGAGAGTCGTAGATTAATTTGCTTTTCTATAGATGCGATCGGATGCTAGTTGCTATAATTCATTCAAGAAATTTCCCCACTACTGACGTCAAACTAATCGGCCGGTCATTTGACGCTGATGCTCTGTCTCCCTTTTCGAAGATGGGTACTACATTTGCCTGTTTCCACAAGTCTGGCACAACTTCCCTGTCTAATGATTTTGTAAATATATTTACGAGGGGTCCACTAATCTGTTCCTTTCACTCTTTCAAAACTCGAGGGAAAATTTCATCCGACCCTGGGGATTCTTCTTTAATTTATTTATTTTCTTAAGAACATCCTCTTTTCTGATAGTGAAATTCTTTACTTTCGCTTCTTCATTTCCCCGAAATATCAGTTCCACCTCTGGAATTTCCTGGTCAATTTCTTCTGTGAAAACTGATAAAAAGTAGCTGTTTAATGTTTTGCTTATTTCCTCACTGTCACCTATCACTTCCCCCCTTCCCTGACTTTAAAAGCCCAACTTTGTCCTTGACCTTTGTCCTATATACTTGGAAAAATCCCTTGGGATTCGCCTTGGATTCTCTTGCTATACTGATTTCATAGTTCCTCTTTGCCTTCCTCACATTTTTCTTAAAATAAGAATGGAGGAAACTGCAGCAGGCCTATTGGCCCATACTGGGCAGTCCCATTTACACCCAACCCCTATTGCTCATTTATCCATCCAACCTACATTTGAAGCTATCCAGCGTATTCGAGTTAATGGTGATGTTATCCATTTTATGTTTGTGTCCGAGAGTCATTGTCTAGTAACGTCAATATAATGATCTATTAATGTGTCTGTGTCATTGAGTTAACTAATAAATAGCTGTACTTAGAATTGCTGTCTCGAGTATTCCCCAAAATATTTAATACCAAGTTAAATAACTAATTGGCCAAGCTACCAAATTTTCCTCACTTTACATACCTAGAACTATAAATTCTTTCCCATATCTTCTTAACGAGGGTTTACTTGCTATAACAATACAGTACAGTCCAGTACAAGAGTTATAAGTGGTGCATATATAATATATACCAGCAGATGTAAATACTTGTGGAATCGTCACATCTTCATCGTGTTGAAGTACCTGCCCAACAATAATACCCACTGTGCATCACATCACCTCTCAATAATCTGACCCAAAATCATAGTTTTTGTCTTTGAGATAACCCCTGATAAATCTGAACTGAAATTCTTCCATCATATATACATAGAGAGATAGATCGATGGATATATAATTAGACACTCAGTAGTTTCAACAGACACTGATAATTTAATTTCAATTTTATCACGAGAAAGAAAAAATGGTGCACGTACGTTGATGGAATCTACAGGAGCACTGAAAGTCCATTGCATAGTGAGGCCGTTGTCTTCATCTACATCCACTGGAGAAATTTGCTTAAAGTCCGCCTTGTATCCAGTATCCCACTCATTGACAATATCAATGTTCTCACACTGAATCCCCGCTGCTCCTGTAACCCAATAAAGCCAAAATAACCTTACGGAACCAGATGTCTTCTGTCCTCACATAATCACATAATGAAGAATTTCTACCGTGTTAAAGAAACTTTTTCATGAACTAAAAAATCCTCATTAGCAATGATGGAATTTTCAAGTCAACATTGAAATTTTTTCTTGACCATTGGACTGTGTGAGAATACCTGTGTGGAGGAGGGCGAGAATAAGGGCCCCCAGGAAGCAAGTCTTTAACGGGACACCAGCCATGTCTGCTAGGGAAGAAATAATTGTGGGAGGAAGGTCCTCGTTCTCTTATATACAGTAAATTGGTGAAGGTCACACCACCAGACGCCACGCAACACACACACGTGCACATACAAGCATCCTTGTAATTTTTTTTTTTTTTAAACTTGGCCTCCAGCCTCCCCCAATAGCCACACCTTCGCCGCCATTTTATTACCTTAATATTAAATACACTAATACATAAATAGCTATCCTATCTGTGTTGAATTAGTTGAGCTGCAGATCTCTGCGGCATTCATTGACTGTTGCCTCATAGTCAATATCTGCAGCTGTTGTCGGCATTGGGGCAGAAGCTCTCGTTCCCCTGAGGCAGAGCAAAGCCGACCGAAGGAGAGAGAAAAACAGTCGACATCTCATCCAGGCTGTAACGTAACTTATGGGCTGCTGTATTCTTACTGTGAAGATAAGCTTCAGTGTGAAATGCATGAAAATATTTTTGGGAAAGTCCATGTGTCAACGTTCCCAACGCCTTCACCTCAAGGGAACTATGTTTATCGCCTCCTGTGATAAGGAGCTACTACTCCCCCCCCCCCCCCCACCGCCCGCCACCAGGTAGCCGAACATAAGCACTCATATACGTAATTTCTAAATACACCCAAATCCTGTAACTTTACAGCAACTGACAGCATTGTACAGCCGTTGCATACCCCCCCCCCCCCTATTTCGTTTCAGATGCTGCGTGAAGCTTAAAGAGGCACGCAGTGATTATTCTAGTGGTTTGTTATAATAGTCAGTTATTTATCTCAATGATATCTCAGGCACTTTTGTGACAGGAACCTGAAATTTGGACGTAGTAACCGAGAAGTTTTTTCTCTCATTGTATATCACCACCAGGTGCCGCGAGAAGTATGGGGCGATGTACATTGGACTTACCCCTTTTTGTTTTATTAATCATTAGGAACCTTGTTTGTGGATAACCTTCATAAAACGTCAAGTCCAGTTATTGTTCAAATTTACCTCAGTGACATCATCAGCCTGTGTAGACAAGACATCCTCAAAACTTTCGTTAATGACAACTGTTGGCGAATCATCTCCCCGATCTGATGACTTTAACACAGATGAACTTAAAATACATCTCAATTCTTTTATGAGTTGTCTCACGACTATATTACTGAATAAAGAAAATAAAGCATAAAGATAATAAAAAATTAGGTAAAATTAACAATTATTTCACGTGATATTCCACTGTGTGTGTGTGTGTGTGTGTGTGTGTGTGTGTGTGTGTGTGTGTGTGTGTGTGCGTTCGTACATAGGGTGGTGAAATGCATATAATGTTAGATAGGGTGCAATCAATGGCATTTCGCCTTATAAACTCTCCTCCTTTAGTTGACAATCTTTCTTCCCTTTCTCTTCGCCGCAATGTTGCTTCACACTCTCTCTCTTTTACAGGTACTTTAACGGGCAATGTTCGGTGGATTTGGTATCCTGTGTACCGCCGACAAGGCCGTGGGCTGGTAACACACGTCTTGCCTGGATGTCGGTCACACTAGTATAACCCGTTTTAGTACAGCCAAACTGTGGAATGCTGTGCCTTTTCCTGTATTTCCAAACTCATACAATCTGTCTCGCTTTAAAAAGATGGTTTTCCGGCTTCTTCGTGATGTAGATTAATATAACCTTTTCCTTTTCTATTTTTAATTTAGTTTTATTCTTATTTTTTCGCCCCACAGGCACCCGATGTGGGTTGATGACCTGTGCCCGGGTCGGCTATTTCCTGTAAAAAAAAAAAAAATTGTCAAAGTGCAAGCGCCGCTTGCTCCTCTCGCTTTCAGCTACTGCCGTTGGCTAGCTCTCATGGTGAACAGGGAAGCATCTTGCATAAGTCTTCCCCTGCCAGTACAGAGCCACTTCACCATCAAGATTCCTCGTGGCAACACAAGGTAACTGGGTGCCTCGTGGACCCAGGCTAGACCAGCAGGGCATCTCGGAGTAACAGTGGGCCCCAGAGGGACGGCGCATAGGCCCACTGCCATGTGGATACGTCCTGGCACCCACCAACCATAGCCCCTTTGCCTTGCGGATTAACCTTGATCGGTATAAAGCTATGGGAGTAAACCAAAACGAAAAATCTGCTAATCCTCGCATCAGGCAGACATGCTTACAGAGCTCCAACAAGACCCCAACGGCGGCATAGTCGGAAGAGGTGACCACCATGGGAACCCAACGACTACACCGGCGGACGAAGGCAATGCTTGATGGACGGGGTTCTAAGGCGAAACTTAACAAACTGGACTTTCGGCTTTCCATTGCAACTCTCACTCTCCCCAGTCCTTGAAACACGTGCACCACTGGATCAGGAAAAGGGAGTGTCGAGATGTGTGGTTGCGGCTTGCGCTCCTGCTTCACCAGATAAATCAACTCACGCACAGACATCATCCAGCTTATCATACCTCTCATCATCATCAAAACCCATATATCCCCATGAACTAGCCCTTTAACCGTTGATTCTTTCTGGGTTAATGGGGCTGGAACATGTAAAAGTATATAGGGTTTAAGTAGCGAAACCCAAATGTCTGTTCTGTATTTTTTGAGAAACTATACCAGATACAGTTCCAAGTGTAGATCACCGTAACTTAATCACTGTAGCTATGAGTGTTAAAATGAGGACGGAGGCTATATTAAATTGCTCTTCTAAATACGTCCGGTTGGTGTGAGGTGCTGAGTGACAATGCCCAGGCAACCGGCTTTTATATGCTGACTTTAACAGTCTGAGGGCAGCGCCTCAAGGAACTTACCCATCACGTGATGTGACCATGTCACCTCATAGCCAATGGGAAGTTACAGGTGGTGATATGATTTTATAAGCCCAGTGTACTGCCCTGACATTTATATAAGAAATAAGGGGCTAATACACCCTAAAGTCCTATGGCGACGGACGAGAAACGATGGGGACAGGCAGAGATGACTGCCGGGAGTCTCTAGTTACAATTCAGGACATGAGCGGTAAAGATAAGATGGTCGTTTATGCACTGGAATCGAGGCAGAGGTGCAATCCGGTCCTGTCTGTGCGACTAAGCAGCCCTTACGAGGAGCCACTCTCCTCACCCCACATGGGAAGGGGGCTAGAAAAGGTGCCCTAAGCATAACCTGTCTAAAAAAACCAACCTGACTGGGCAAAGGTACCCAGTAAGGTCATCCTTATGCAGTCGAAAACACAATCAAAATCACAGATCCAAACAAAAACAAACTATACAACCTCTTATGGACGCTGCTTGGAATATCAGGACCCTTTTGGATACTGGCACAAATGAGTGACCTGAAAGAAGAACCGCCATTATGGCAAAAGAGTTGGCTAGGTATAACATCGACATAGCATCCATTAGTGAGTCCCGGCTCCCAAACGAGGGTCGACTCACAGAGCGGGAGGCTGGCTACACCTTCTTCTGGAAGGGTAAGCCTGCTGCAGAAAGAAACTGCATTTATGGAATTGGCTTTGCCATCCGCCAACGCATCCTACACAGGCTAACCGAAATGCCTATTGGGATCAACAAACGCCTCTTGACGCTTTGAGTCGCAGTGAGTCACTCACGTCATGGCTTTTTCATCAGTGTATACGCCCCAACATTGGATGCAGAGGATGACATCAAGGAGGACTTTAACACCGACCTCGACAGAGTGATAACCTCTATCTCCAGAGAAACTAAGATTGTGCTTCTTGATGACTTCAATGCCAGAGTTGGCAGAGAGGCTAACATTTGGCAGGGAACCATAGGGAGAAATGGACTAGACAATTGTAATCCCAATGGCTTACTCCTCCTCAGCAAGTGTGCTGCACACAATCTCACTATCACCAATATCTCGTTTAGGCAGGCCGACAAGTTCAAGGGTTCGTGGCAACACCCACGATTCAAACACTGGCATCTCATTGACTACATCATTGGCAGTGAAACAGATCGCCGAGATGTCCTCATCACTCATGCCATGCGAGATGTCCTCATCACCCATGCCATGCGAGATGTCCTCATCACCCATGCCATGCGTGGCTCAGACCACTGCGACACTGATCATTGGCTCGATAGAGCCCAGCTCTCACTTCGGCGAAGGCAACAAGCTTCTGGAGGATCCTGCGGTAGCACATGCTTTCAGAGAGTAGCCCGAGCATGGGCTGATAAACAACCCGACAACATACAACCCAAATCCCAGTGCCAAATAGGATATTCTGGACACTGTCATGACAAAAACCTACAGAGAGAACCTCAGACCAGATCGTAAGAATACACCAAGACTGGTTTGATGAAAATAACCCGGCAAACAATGTACTTGTCAGTGATAAACGCGCTGCTTTAAGTGACTGGTAGAACAACTCTCAGTCTCGGACCAAAGCTGATACCTTCCGGAAGAAGAAAGCGGCGGCCCAGTGAGAACTTCGCAATCAAAAGAACGACTGGTATAAAAATAAAACGTGTAAAACACAAAAATATGCAAATCAGCACATGATGCATGAATTTTTCCAATTCCACGAAAAGATTTTATGGGCCAATCACTCGTGGCGCAGCCCCCTCCGCTCACCTGATGGTAACTCCTTAATTAAAGATGATGAGGGCCTGCTTTTGCGCTGGAAGGAGCTCTACCATTCACTGTTCAACCGAAACACTAATGCAGATGTCCTGACTACCCAGCAGGTCACTCAGCATCCAGAGCTGACCCAACTCATTCTATCCTCCATCCCTGTATGAGGTAGCTACTGCCATCAAAGAGATGAAAAAATAACAAAGCCCCAGGGCCTGATGTAATCCCATCCAAGGTGTATAAAGCAGGAGAACCTATGTTTACCAGCCGTCCCCACTATCTCCTGAAGAATACATGGGAAAAGAAGGAAATCACCCAAGCTCTAAAAGACGCCTCCATCGTCAATATTTATATGAACAAGGGAGAGTGGTCAGACCGTGGCAACTACTGCGGGATCTTGCTGCTGTCCATAGCTGGCAAGATTATGTTGAGACTTCTCCTAAATAGACTTCTTCCTGAGGCGGAAAACTTCCTCCCAGAACCTCAATGTGGCTATAGACCATCAAGTAGCACCACTGACATGATCTTTGCTGTCCGTCAGATACAAAAAAAGTGCAGAGAACAGCGTCGTGGCTTGTACGTGGGTTTTATCGACCTAACCAAGGCCTTCGACTCGGTCAACAGGGAATCCCTCTGGCGGACCCTCAGCCGTTTTGGCTGCCCACCAAAATACATCCTCATTGTGAGGTAACTCCACGATGGCATGAATGGCATCCAGTCTGAGTTTTTCCCCATCCAAACGGGGGTTAAACAAGGGCGTGTACTGGCACTAACTCTCTTTTCCATTTTCTTGGCTACCTTCCTTACTCGTGCCAACGCCAAATTAAGCCGGCGGGGTGGACATCAAGTACAGGATGAAGAGTTTTTTCAACATAAGACAGGAACAAAGGTATCGGCAACTTCCATTACTGAGTTTCAGTATGCAGACGACCTCACACTTGTCGCTCACACTGAATGCGCCCTACAGGAGATCCTGAACACCTACACAGATGCGTATGCACACTTGCGCCTTGAAGTGAATGTAAATAAGACTCAGATTCTCTTTCATCCCCCCTCTGGTTCAGCGACACCCCTACCATCCATGCAGCTTAACGGTACTACCCTCTCTAATGTTACCCACTTTCGGTTTCTCGGCTCCCACCTGTCCACCACAGCGACATCGATGTAGAGATTAAGGATTGGATCAAGTATGCATTTCAAGCGTTTGGCAGACTCCGAAACCGTGTCTTCAACTGTAGGGAGCTGAAATTATCTACAGAGTTACACGGGATAATTATCAGATATGGCCAGTGATATGTGCGGTCTTGGGTATGAGAGTTTGTTGACCAAACTGGAGTGGTCCACTGAAGAATTGGCAAGGGCCAAGTTAGAAATTGAGAGGGCCACGTTGGAGAACCTGAAATTAAGAAAAGAGCTGGCGAAGTTAAAAGGAGAGGCTGGACGAGTAAAGCCAGTGTCTGACGAAAAATCAAACGAGTGGAAAGTCGTGAGTAGTGGTAGGACCAAGCTGGTGGTGAAGAAGCACACGAAGGATACGACAACAACGACAACAACAGCTAAGTGTACCAACCCGTTCAGTCCCTTGATAGACGAATTGGACGTTAGTACAGTCAGGGGCAGGGATGACAAGGAAGGTATAAAAACTTTAATTGTTGGTGACTCACAGGTAAGGTACATGGACAGGGCCTTTTGTGGTAAAAACAAAAATAGGATGAGGGTGTGTTTGCCAGGAGCTGGGGTGGGGGATACAGTTGACAGGATGGACAATATCTTGTCTGGTAATGGGAACAAACCCATTATCTGCCTCAGTGCAGGAGGCAATGATATTGGCCGGTGTAGGAGCGAGGAACGTCTTGATAAGTTCAAGGCAGCCATAGATCGTATTAGGACTAAAGGAGGGATCTCTATCATATGCCGTGTCCTGCCTAGAAGGAGAGTTGGCAGTGACTGGTTGTCAAGGGCAGTTGGTGTTAACGACCGTCTTGACAGATATTGCAAGTCAATATCAGTCCCATTCATTGACAACTGGGACAACTTCTATGGCAGAAGGGACCTTTATGCTAGGGATGGGGTGCACCTGTCTAGGGATGGAGTAGCAACCCTGGCTGGGGCTCTAGAGGGGGCAGTTCAAAAGATATCGAATTCTTTAAACTGCTAAGAGAACATAGGGGCACGGGGGTGGAGGAGACTGCAGTGGGAGCGGGTAAACAAGGCGAAAGATTACAAGGAAATAGTGTTAGGAATGATGACAAAACTAAATTAGACAGGGAGTTTAAAACTAAACGCGGTAAGGGAAGGACTCAGAACACGACTAACTTAAATGTATACTACGCGAACAGTAGAAGTATGAGAAACAAAATGGATGATATTAAGGCCTTGGTATGTACCGAAGAAATCGATATAATTGCATTCACTGAAACATGGATCAACCTAGACACACGTGAATTACCAGTCGAATACCAAATTGCGGGTTACAAACTGTTCCATACGGATAGGCAGACCAGGAAAGGAGGCGGAGTAGCAATCTATGTTAGGGATAATCTGAAGTGTGAAATAAATAAGGAAATAAAAACTGAGAGGAATACAGAAACAATTTGGATAGAATTAAGCGACGGTCGGGAAAAATTAATCACAGGAGTATTATATAGACCCCCCCAATCTTGATAGCGTCAATGAGGGACTTATCTGGGATGAAATGCGCAGGGCTTCCATACACAACAAAGTCTGTATAGTAGGCGACTTTAACCTTGGCCAAATAGATTGGACTGTCCTTACGGGTAACTCAGAATCAGAGGATTTTCTCGAGACGATCCAGGACTGTTTCCTAAGTCAACATATAACCGAACCCACACGGGGTAATAATATACTGGATTTAGTTCTGTCCAACAGAGAAAACCTCATTAGCAATGTCGAGGTAGGGAACGAACTTGCAAACAGGGATCACAAAGAAATTCGATTCCAGTTAGATTTTCAGGGCAGACGTAAGGAAAATTCCACTAAAGTACCAGATTTCAGAAGGGCAAACTTTGACAGTTTAAAGAGGCAGCTGAGAGAGGGGGTGTCGCGCTTGGCCGTGAACCTGACAGATGACACGGACCTGATAACGAGACCTGAGATTGCCGAGTTCCACGACAATTTAAATAGTGAGTTACTTAATGCACAAAGGCAGAACATACCATACAAAAAACTCAGATCAGACAACAATGACCCTAAATAGATAAATAATTATTTAAAGAACATCATTGGCCAAAGGAAGGCTATAGGTAGAAGGATAAAGCGTGGCGAAATTCACCTCCGGGACTATTATAGGGTATTGGCGAGTAGGGTTAAAACCGAGATAAGGAAAGCAAAGAGGAATAATGAGGTAAGGATAGCAAGGGAGGCGAAGACAAACCCCAAAGGATTCTACCAAATGTATCAAACTAAAACACGAGAAAAGATTGGACCAATACGGTCAGACTCCGGCGAGCTCACTGATAACGACGGAGAAATGAGCAATAATTTGAATAAATATTTTTCAACAGTTTTCACCACGGAAAATTTAAACATGATACCCGAGGCACCGACTCTATTCAGAGATAGTGAAGAAAACAAATTAAGTGAGATAGTAGTGACTAGTAACGATGTTAGTAAGCAAATAGACAAACTAAAGCCTAATAAGTCACCTGGTCCCGATGAGATATTTGCCAGAGTATTAAAGGAATGTAAGGAAGAGCTTAGTATGCCCTTAGCAAAGTTGTTTAACATGTCCTTAAAAACAGGTGTAGTACCAGAATCCTGGAGGATAGCGAATGTAATACCGATTTTAAAGAAGGGGGATAGATCACAATCCTCTAACTACCGCCCAATCAGTCTAACATCAATAGTAGGCAAATTACTGGAAGCAATCATTTCAAACTCTATTCGAAATCACCTGGAGAAGCACCGATTGATCAATGATTCCCAGCATGGCTTCACAAGCGGACGTTCTTGCCTAACTAATCTATTAACATTCTTTTCATCAGTTTTCGAATCAGTGGACGAGGGTCACAATTATGATGTGGTATATCTCGACTTTAGCAAAGCCTTCGACAGAGTCCCCCACGAAAGACTAATTAGAAAGGTAGAAGCTCATGGCATCAAAGGTGACATCCTTAAATGGATTAGGGCGTGGTTACAGGACAGGAAACAGCGAGTGAGCATTAACGGCACTAAGTCCCATTGGAGCAACGTCACAAGTGGAGTTCCCCAAGGCTCAGTACTTGGACCATTATTGTTTATTATATACATAAACGACATAGATATCGGCATAGACAGCAACATAAGTAAATTTGCTGATGACACTAAAATAGGACGTGTTATCAAATCTGACGAGGACTAGGCAAAACTACAGGAAGATCTAAACAAATTTTTCCAATGGTCTGAAAATTGGCAGATGAAATTCAATGTCGACAAATGTAAAGTACTCAGTATAGGAGATGTAAACAGGGAAACCAGATACCAGATGAACAACGATGCCATAGAGAAATCCGACTGCGAGAGAGATTTAGGAGTAATGATAAGTAGGAACCTTAAGCCAAGTAAACAATGTGTTTTTGCTCGTAACAAGGCTAATAAAGTACTTGGGTTCATACAAAGGAGTGTTAGTTACAAGACTAGCGAGGTCATCCTAAAACTGTATCTTGCTCTTGTGAGACCACACCTGGATTACGCAGTTCAGTTCTGGTCACCGTAATACAGAATGGATGTAGAATCCTTGGAAAGAATTCAGAGGAGAATGACAAGACTAATCCCGGGCATTAGGAACCTTGAGTATAGAGACAGGTTAAAGCATCTTAATTTGCACTCCCTCGAGAGACGTAGAGCGAGGGGCGACCTGATAGAGGTGTATAAGTGGAAGGCAGGGCTAAACAAAGGGGACATTACAAAGGTACTCAAATTATCCAACCAGGAGCGAACTCGTAACAATGGTTTTAAATTAGACAAATTTAGATTTAGGCGTGAAATAGGTAAACACTGGTTTGGAAACAGAGTAGTGGATGAATGGAACAAGTTACCAAATATCATCATTAACTCGAATATACTGAATTGCTTCAAACATAGGTTGGATGCTCATATGAGCAATAGAGGTTGGGTGTAAACGGGACTGCCCAGTATGGGCCAATAGGCCCGCTGCAGTTTCCTCCATTCTTATGTTCTTATGTTCTTATGTATATCGAGCTGTGGTTCTCCCCACCCTGCTATATGGCAGCGAGACATGGGTCACATAGAGGAGGCACATCAAGGCACTTGAAAACTTTCACCAACGTAGTTTACATTCCATACTCCGATTTCGCTGGGAAGACAAGAGAACAAATGCCAGTATACTTGCTGACACCAACTGCAAAAGCATTGAGCTACCATTATCCAGAAGAACTATGCTGGACTGGCCCTGTTACCACTCTTGGACGACAGTAGACTTCCAAAGCAGCTACTTTACAGTCACCTAACAAATACTGTAGTAAACGTAACCCTGGTGGGCAGTTGGAAATGTATAAGGATAGTCTTAAGATAAATTTGAAAAAAAGTGTCAAATCGACCCACTCACCTCGGAGACGATTACTCCACACCTTAACGTTAGGAGGAGCACCATATTTGGAGGTGTCATTACTTTCGAGTTAGCCCGACTGCATACCGAGGCAGATATGCACTAACGCCGGAAGGTAACATCCTTAATAACTCATATCATTTTATCATAGCTGGATGACCGTCATACTCTATTCCGAGCAAAGTAGTAGTAGTAGTAGTAGTAGTAGTGTGTGTGTGTGTGTGTGTGTGTGTGCACATATAAATTTGAAGTCTAGCTTTCTGTTGAAGGCCACCTTATCAAACGATGCAATGAAAGATGGTTACGAAATAGAAGTGGTCGTTGAGAATGGCATCATCTGGTTAAAACTTAAGACAACTATAACTCTTGTAGCATTTTTCATATAGACAGTTGAGTATGATTAAAAAATTTTTTGCTGATATTGGTGACAGTATTTGCTGTACCCCAAGAATGTTTAGCTTCACTATTGATTGATTAACATAATCGTCGGCACCATTTACTGTCCTATTCATCGATCATAGAGTTATAACATAAATTTTACCAAAAGAGCATGGAGGATTAATTCGTCATGAAGACTCAGTGGATATATAAACTACCACATAACACCGGCACATCGTAAGCAAATGTCTCCTTGACCACTAAAAGCTCCAGATACAAAGTAAACGAATGTTTAGGGAGACATCAAGGTGGATTATGTTGGTGTAGTTTACTCTCCTGTCTTACGTCAAAACAGATGATGTTCACTTCTTTCTCCAAAATATTATTTTGCTACGTGTGAATATCTTCATTAACTTATTTAATACTGAGGACCATGGCACAAGAAAAAATATCGTTTTAGGAAGAATAGTTATATACGCTTATGATTTTCATCCTCTTTGAACCTCATGGACCGTATGTATAAATATATAAGAGCTGACTAGGGTGAGTATTACATCAGCTGGACCATTGTGGGTGACGCCCTTCAAAGTTATATATATATATATATATATATATATATATATATATATATATATATATATATATATGCAAGTAATCACTGTAGTGCGCGTGATCTAGTATATGCTGATAACCACCAGGAAGAAGAAACACGAGTTCCCAGCGCTTCGTGTAATTCACATCTTCAGGGTGAGTACAGACTATCTGTACTCACCCTGAAGATGTGAATTACACGAAGCGCTTGGGAACTTCGTGTTTTCTTCTTCCTGGGGTTATCAGCATATATATATATATATATATATATATATATATTATATATATATATATTTTTTTTTTTTTTTTTCCTGTGGTCACTACTCTTGTGATTATGAAGACCTACCTGCTGGGGACCTTTTTCCTTCACACACACACACACACACACACACACACACTACATTATTGACCACCAAAGGGTAAAGACCTATCGGGCGCCCGCTCCTGCCGCTGCAGCTGCCCCCACCCAATGTTTAGCCCATTTCCCAAGTCCCTCTTCTCGACCCATCCTCACCACAGGGATACAGTGTTTAAGCCAGTGAATTCAGCACTAGACAGTACCAGCGATAGCCGTGACTCACCAGTGAGATAAGCACCCCTGGTAACCGACCACCATCTTCTGACGAGTCGGTGTTAATTAGTCTACCCTGGGAACAATCGTGGGTCGGCTTTACACCTGACTACGAGATAACACAACACCACATAGCAGAGACTGAAATACTGTGACACCAGCACACACCACACAGTGTCTCCATGACCATGTGAGGTTCTTCATATCACCACCCGAAGACGAGTCACTATACCACATGAACACCACACCACCCGGTGTCTACATGACTACATGAGGTCCTTCATATCAACACCTATGGACGTGTTACTACACCGCGTGAACACCACACCACCAGGTATCTCCATGACTACATGAGGTCCTTCATGATAACACCCGAGGGTGAGTCAATACACCACGTGACCTACGTGACCTCACACAGTATGGCAACAGAGAGCAGTCCGGGCCATCAACACAGTGGGTCGGCTTCACACCTGACTACGAGATAACACAACATCACCTAGCAGAGAAAGTGAGGTGCTATGACATCACCCCACACCACACAGTGTCCCCGTGACCACGTGAGGTCCTTCATATCAACACCTACACATAAGTTACTGCACCACGTGAGCACCACACCAATCGGTCCTTCCAAAACCACGTGAGGCCCTTCATCTTAACACCTATGGACGAGTTACTGCACCATGTGAATATCACTCCACCCAGTGTATCCATGACCACGTGAGGTCCTTCATATCAACACCACGTGGCCTACGTGACCTCACACAGTATGGCAAGAGACCAGCCTGGACCATCAGCTGCAAACTATAATAATTTATATGTTCAATTCATGTTCCTTCCCCTTTCAGTAATGAAAGCTTTTGTTAAACGACCCATCCACCCCATGTCTTTGTATGATAATTATAAGTCATTTTTGTCTAATGTATATTTTCTGCCTTCGGGCTGCAGAACTTTTACAATAAACCGTTAATTATTATTATTATTATTATTATTATTATTATTATTATTATTATTATTACACATACTACTACTACCACAACTGCTGCTTTACTGTCACTCGGAATTGAGTATGATGATCATCCACTAATAATACAATGATATGAGTTATTAAGGATGGCACCTTCTTTTCTTATGATCTTATGTTCTTATGTTCTTGGTGAGTTCTGAGGTAACTAAAGAGGCCATTATGGGATCAGTAGAGTCGTTCACAGATGTTGCACATGTGGAGGGCTACATCTAGTGCGGGAAGGGCGGCGGCACAGGCTTTCCGGCGTTGGCGCTTGTCTGCCTTGTTATGCAGTCGGGCTAACTCGAAATTATTAGCATCATCTTGCATACTGGAAGTGGGTAACATTAGAGAGAGTAGTACTGTTAAGCTGGATGGATGGATGTGAGTGGTAAATGTGAGGTTATCTGCATGCTGAAGTTCAGTGATGGAGGTGGACGACACCTTTGTTCTTGCCTGGATTCTTCTTATGTTGAAAAGTCCCTTCAACCAGTACTGGATGCCCAACCCGTCGGCTAAATTGGTACTGCACGAGTAAGAAAGGTAGCCCAGAAATGGAAAAGAGAGTTTGGATAGGGAAGAACTCAGACTGGGTGCCATTGTTTAGGATACTGCCGTTCATTTCATCGTGGAGTTGTCTCACATTGGCAATGAATTTTGGTGGGCGGCCAAAACGACTGAGGGCTTACATGTTGGCTGAGTCGAAGGCCTTAGTAAGGTTAATGAAGGCCAAGTATAAGTCTCAACGCTATTCTCTGCACTTCTCCTGACATCAAAAATCATGTCAGTGATGCCATTTGATGGTCTAAAACTACATTTAGGTTCTGAGAGGAAGTTTTCCGCCTCAGGAAGAAGTCTGTTTTTGAGGACTCGGACGATAACCTTGTCAGCAACAGACAGCAGTGAGATCCTGCGGTAGTTGCCACAGTCTGACTGGTCTCCAATATATTCTCCAGGAGTGGAGACGGCTGGTTAGCAAAAAGGTCCTCCTGCTTTATACACCTCCTGTGAGATTCCACCAGTCCCTGTGGTTTTGTTATTTTTCATTTGCTTGATGACAGTAGGATAGCTGAGGTGGGTCAGGGTGCTGAGGAACCTGCTGTGTAGTCAGGACATCCACATTGGTGTTTCGGTTGAGCAACGAATGATAGTGCTCTTTCCAGCGCTGATCGATACCTTCTTTGTCTTTAATTAAGGAGTTACCATCGGATGAGTGGAGGGGCCACGCCATGAGTAGTTAGGCCATATATTGTTTAAGAGGAATTTAAAAACTCACGCCTCTTTGTTGCTTTGCAAATTTTTGCATTTCACACGCTTTATTTTTCCACCATTCATCCATTAGTTTGCGAAGTTTATGTTGGACCAGCGTTTTCTTCTCATGGGAAGTATCAGCTTTGGTCCTATATTAAGTGTTGTTTTGCCAGTCAGTGAGAGCAACACATTTATTATTGACGAGTACTTCGATTTCCGTGTCGTTTTCATCAAACCAATCCTGGTGTTTTCTTATGATCAGGCCGAGTATCTTGTTGCAGGTTTTCGTGAAGAAGGCTTTGACGGGAACCCATTCGGCACTGAAATTTGGTTATTTGTTGTTGGGTTGTTTATCACTTCATCGATGAGTTGCTCTCTGAAAGTATGGGCTACCTCTGGATCCTCCAGTCGCTTGGTATTAAAGCCTCTCTGGAGACTTGTTGCCTTTGCCGTGTTGGGGAGACGTGAAGGGAGACTTTGGCTCTGACATGCCGATGATCTGTATCACAGTGGTCTGGGCCACCCATGGCTCGGGTGATAAGACAACTCGACGATGTCTTTCTCTGACAATGATGTAGTCAATGAGATGCCAATGTTTGGATAGTGGGTGTTGCCAAGAATCCTTGAACTTGTCGGCCTGACTAAACAAAGTATTGGTGATAGTGAGGTTATGTAAAGCACACTTGCCGAGGATGAATTGGCCGTTAGGATTACACTTGCCTACTCTTTTTCTCCATATGATTCTCTGCCACAAGTCAATAGGAGCACAATCTTATTTTCTCTGGGGATAGAGGTTAGCACTCTGTCAAGGTCGATATAAAAGGCCTCCTTGATGTTATCCTCTGCATTCGGTGTTGAGGCGTATGCATTGATAAAAAAGTCATGAAGTATGTGATACAGTGGGACTCGGAGAGACACGAGGCGCTCGTTGACCCCAAGAGGCATTTTAGTTACCCTTTGTAGAATGGATTGGTTAATGGCAAAGCCAACTCCGTAAATGCGGTTTTTCTCCCCAGCAGGCTTACCTTTCCTGAAGAAGGTATAGCCGGACCCCGTTCTTTAAGTCGACTCTAGTCTGGGAGCCGGGACTCATTAGTGGCTGCTATGTCGATGTTATACCTAGCCAGTTCTTTTGCCACAAGGGCAATATCCCGCCGGGTCCTGACATTCCAGCAGCGACCATAAAAAGTTGTTTAATTTGTTTTTGCTTTGATCTATGGTTGTGATTGTGTTTTCGACCGCCTAAGAATGACCTAACTGGGTGCGGTTGCCAAGTCAGGTTGGTTCTTTAGCGTACCTTTTCTAGCCACCTCCCCATGTGGGGTGACCAGAGTAGAATTGAATTTGAATTGAATTGAATTGAAGCAGTTTATTTAGCCAGAAAAACACAGATACAGTGGATAACAATAACAATATTAACATGGCTGAGCCAGTTGAGAACCTGAGCTCTCTTTTACGAATCTGATATATACTATACATTTATCTCAAGGAAATATTAAGTAACATTTAGTATCATCTGGAATAGTACAATAGCATGGTGGTAATAAGAACATCTCATAATGTTACCACGGTTATCACTTCAATGTTTATTAATTTTAATTATTTATTATTTTGTTTTAGTTTATTTATTTATTTATGTATTAGTTTATTTATTTCTATATATACATAAATTACAGTGGAATTAAAACACATAAGAATAATGGGGGAGCAGTACAACATGGGTTGTACAGCAATAAGGTTGAACAAGAGGACAGAGCTGTCAGGATTATGTCTAGTTGGCAATTATGTTTATTGCAATGGTAATTACTCATCTATTTACATGATAATTTCCGATAAAACGGTTTTGATGGTACAATAAAAGCAGGTACTGTAAATATAGTAGGTGTTAAAAGAAATATTAATACTTACACAATAGATATTTTGTAAGAGATGATTTAAAGGAAGGATGCATAGTCTTTGCTCGGATGGGTAGGGGGGGGGTAAGTTGTTCCACATCTTCACATCATGATATTTTATGGAGGTCTGGGACTGAGAGGAGCGCATGGGGGGAGGGGGGGTGGTGGTCTTAGTAGCTCTGGGTGCCTTAAGTTATATCTCTGATTATTCCGGAACTGGAAATAATTATTGTTAAGCAAGTGATTGATAGATTTGTAAACAGAGAGGGCACAGCAATAGGTGATAATATCTTCGAATTTAAAAATTTTCAATATCCCAAATTTTTCGTTTGTGTGATCCTTTTTTTTCAAGTAGGTCATTGACCGTACAACTCTCTTTTGTGCAGTAACCAGATATTGTGTTTTTGAAGAGCCAGAGACCTCCCATAGTGTGTGACAGTGTATCAGGTGTTGATAAACAAGATCATGATAGATTTCTTTCATTGCTGTGAGAGTGAGTGACTGTCGAGTGTGATACATGATACTGCACTGTTTATTACCTTTACTGTGAATGGCTTGTATCAGGTTTCTCCAGTTAAATTTCTCATCAACAATAACTTCGAGGAATTTAGTATTTTGTTCGCGTTTGAGGACTGTATTACCAAGGTATAGGGGGTCCGAGTCTAGGGGTAAGTGTTTTCTTCTGTGAAAGTTCGTGTAGTGGGTTTTCTCAAGGTTTAAGGTCAGTTTATTACGTATTACCCAGGTCCTGACTTTAGTTAATTTAGTGTTTATAGTTCTCATCAAGGAATGGAGGTCTGAGTTGCTGGCATAGAGATTACTATCGTCTGCAAACAAGTTGCAGTTCATAAGTGTGCTGTCGTGCACTATTTCGTTTATGTACAACAAGAACAGTACTGGACCGAGAATGGAACCTTGGGGAACGCCATACAAAATTGGCGATGAGTCAGATTGGTGATTATTATAGCAGACATACTGCATCCTGTTAGACAGATATGAGGTAAACCAATTGTGGGACAGGCCCCTAACGCGTAATGTTCAAGCTTTGAAATGGGGATGGTATGGTCGATAGTATCGAAGGCTTTAGAGAGGTCCAAGAATATACGGACTGTGAACTGACTGCCATCAAAGGAATTTAAGAAATCATTAGTAAAGGATAGCAGAGCACTCTCAGTAGACCTTCCAACTCGAATCCCAAACTGGGAGTCTGTAAAGATACTATTGGCTTTGCAGAAGGAATTTAGTCTATTATATGTTAGCTTTTCCAGTATCTTACTCAAGGCTGGGAGGACTGATATGGGGCGGTAATTCTTGAAGAGATCTTTGTCCCCAGATTTGTTATATGCTGGGTGAACTTTAGCATTTTTCAGTTTATCCGGAAAGACATCACTAGTGAAGGAGGAGTTACAAATGTGTAGGAGAACAGGTAGTAATATGTGGGCTACTTTCTTAATGATGCTCATTGGTATATTGCCTTCGCCTTCTGCTGCACCTTTGGGCATTTTTATGATGGCCAGTAATTCATCTGCTGTGAGAGGGGATGAGAACAGCTCATTTTGCTGTCTGTTTTCCTGTCAGGGATGCTCTCTACAAGATTTTTGCCAACATTAATAAAATATTCATTGAAGTGGTTGGCAATGGGAGAGGGTTCTGTTACAACTGAATCATTTATCATAAAAGCTGAGTGCGGGGCAGAAGGTTGAGTGTTCCTGCTCTGAATAGAATTTATGACATTCCAGGTTTTCTTATTGTCGCCCGATGCTGACTGGAGCTTATTTGTAGAATAGTTACGTCTGGCATTTCTAACTGCTTGAGTTACTCTATTTCTGATACTTCGGTAAGCATCACCGAAAGTTATGGGTCTTTTTGCAAATTTCCTTTGGAGTTTGTGTTTTTCTTTTATCATTATCTTAATTTCGCTTGTGATATAGGGTTTGGAAATGGATACAGTTTTCACTGACTTAGTCTTGAGCAGGAAGCATTTATCAAAGCAAGCATTGAAGATGCAAGAGAAGTTACTGCTGTTCACGTTAGAGTTGTCGGAGGCATAGACAAGATCCCAGTTAGCATTCATTAGGTTGTTTTAAAAAAGGCGCATGTTGTCGGTGCAGTAGTCTCTGTACTGGATTCAGACTCTACTAGACCGTTCAGGTCTTGTGGCTGTTTTATACATGGCAAAAACTGGGAAGTGATCTGCGATATTGTTATAAAAAATTCCACTTGCAAGATTGTTAGGAGTGTTGTTAGTCCAGATATGATCTATCACAGTGGCAGAGGTGACAATTACTCTAGTGAGTTTGGTTATAGTGTTGAAGAAGAGTCTAGAATGATAGGTAGCAGGAAGGTCTAATACTGAGGTGTCGGTTTCTGATTTTAATAGATCAAGGTTAAAACTCCTGTAATGTAGCAATGTTTCCTCTCTGAACTTATGATAGTGATAAGCTCCGAAAATTTATCAAGAAACTTCCTTACATTAGTGAGGGGTCCTCTGTAGATTACTCCTACAAGGATATTTCGTGTGTCGTTACGTAATTCAATGAAAACACTCTCCATGTACTCTTCTGAACCTTTAAATCATCTCTTACAGAAGTGTTATACTTGATATCAACATATAGGGCAACACCACCACTGTGTCGTGACGTGTTGACGCAATGTCTATTATAATTAGGAATGTTATACAAATGGTCAATATCGTTAGTGAGTGGCTCTTCAAAAGGGCTGCTCAGTCGCACAGACAGGACCGGATTACACTGCTGCCTAGATCCCAGTGCATAACGATCATCTTATCTATGCCACCCATGTGTAGAATTGTAACTAGAGACTCCCGGCAAACATGTCTGTCTGTCTCCGTCGCCACTCGTCTGTTGCCATAGGACTTTTGGAGCGATAGGGGTATGATGAGCTGGATGATGGCTGTGCGTGAGTTGATTTATGTGGTGAGGCAAGAACGTAGGTTACAACCACACAGCTTGGCTCTCCCTTTTCCTCATCCAGTAGTGCAATCAATTGTAACGACTGGAGAGAATTGCAATTGACTGCCGTTAGCCCAGTTTGTTGGGTTTCTCCTGAGTAGCCTGTGCATCATGCATTGCCTTCATCTGCTGTTGTAGTCGTTGGATTCCCATGTTGGTCACTTCTTCCTCCTATACCGCCGTTGGGGTCTTATTGGAGCTCTGTAAGCATGTGTGCTTGATGCGATCCGATCCGATGGGATGGAGAGAAGAGAGCCTATTGGCTCAGGAAGATGGAAGATTGTGTAGGTCTGTAGGAGGAAGGTAAAGGTTCTGAAGTGGGAAATAGAGAGGGAAATTGATAGCAGGTGGGCTGTCCACCTTGCGGGGACGAGGTTAAATCTGCCATGCCAGCAGTTCATGTCCACTACAGCAAGGGAAGGGAAGCCAAGCTAATCTAAGCTAAGGTAGATTGTGGTGTTTGGGGAGGGGGGCCCTCCGTGTCCTTTAAGTATTCTTCGTTTTTATTTCGTGTATATTGGTTCTGGTTTTGTGTTGTCATATGTTATGCTCTTTGGCCACCAGTTGTGTGTTCTGGTAATGTCTTCTTGCATTAATTTTTGGAATATGGGGTCTTCTAGTTCTTGTAGTTTTTCCCATATTGCTAATGCTTGATTATGTGTTCTGATGTTGATTGTGGTTAGGTTATGTTCTGTGTGTAGCTCTCTGGAATTTTTTGTATATGGTGGTCTGAGTTTTGCTGCTGTTCTGAGGGCTATGTTTTGGACTGCTTGTATTTTGAGTTGATTTGATTTCGTTATAGTGTTAAGTGGAATTGGGGGATATTCCAGGTGTGGCCTGACTAGTGCTTTATAAAGGTGTAGTTGTATATTGGCGTTTAATTTGCGGAATCTTCTGAGTTTAGTTAGTTGGACCTTGACTTTTGCAATTCTTTCTGTGATATGTGGTTGTATGCCGTTCCTTGTGATTTTGAGGCCGAGCATTTTCCCATTTTCTGCGTATGGAATGTTTTGATTGTTGACCATGATTGGGTAAGGTCTGGTTTTAGCTATGTGAATTATCTTCAGTTTTTGTGTGCTAGGTTTAATTTTCCATTTCCTTTCGTAATTGTTTATGGTTTCTATTTCTCGGCTAGTTCTGATTGCCATCATTTGTTTGGATTTCCCTGGGTATTGTGGGTATTGTATAATTTGTGTACCGTCGTCTGCGTATGCAATGTACTCTGAGTTTCTTGGTTTGGGCATGTCCGCTGTATATATGGTGTATAGTAGGGAGTGACAGTTTTGCAAAAGTTTTCAAAATCTAATTGCTTGGGTTGAATTATTTGTCTATCGGCCACGCTAATTCCGAATATGTTTGAGTTTTTTACATCATTGCATTAGAAGGTTTGTGGATACTTTTGGGTTTGGCATGAAAAACGCGAAAAAACTGTAAATAATAAAGGGACTGGCAATGTGGCGCAACCTGTTAAAATCAAGTTATTGAATTGGATTATTCGACTACTGTGTACACTGGTTCATAATATGCTATTGTTTTACAACTCAATGCGCTACAAATTATGCCGATATTTTTGCCGCAAGTCACCACATACGTATATTTCGAAAACCAGGGCCCAATATTACCAACAGCGTGGATAGATTCCGTGGAATGAATTCAGGACATTCCCGCTCATGGAACATTACCAAACTCCGTATATGTGCCAATGGCAGGCCAATGGCAATATTTACAGAGTTTGTTGAGGCTCCCTGGACGGGAATGCCCTGAATTTATTCCACGGAATCTATTCACGCCGTTGGTAATATTCGTCCCAGGACTGATCAACGAATTCAGCCCAAGTAGCTTGACTTGGACAGTTAAGGAAAAAATCTCAGTCCGTACTTTTGAATAAAATATTGTTCAATAGGTGGTGATATTGAAGTGCTGAAAGTTGTTTTTTCTGTGTTGTTTTGCAGTTAGTTCAAAGGGCCGCCACCAAGCTGGGTCGTCCTAAGATTAGCAACACTCAGCTGCGCCAGGGTAACGATAAGGTGTTCGGGGTTCGGATGCCTCTGCCATCTAACAAGTTGCCTCTGAACAAGGAAGTTGGAAGTGCCCTGGCTTATGAAGCAGAAAACGAGAGGTTAAGGAGAAGAACAAATGCTTTTGATTATATGGATGCCACCAACAAGGTGACTGAGAAGGTACTGGATGTGTATAGGAAGGCCACTGTCCCCACTATCTCTGAAATCAGGGTGAAAATGAGAGTCCACGACCTGTGGAGGATGCGGAGGGAGACGATGATGATGAAGGGAAATGGACAGAAACAGAAAAGGAAGAAAACGAAGAGCGGGAAGCTGAAGATGAGGTTCGAGGCTCATCTTCAGCTTCAGCAATGGTTGGTAGCTGCCTGAGCGTGTCCACATGCCAGTGGGTCTTTGCACTGTCTCTCTGTGGCCCACTGCTGCTCCAAGATCCCCTACTGGTCTCGCCTGGACCCATGAGGCACATCAGGAGTCTTGATGGTGAAGAGGCTGTGTACTGGCAGAGGAAGACTTACATAAGGTTGCTTCCTTGTTTACTAAGAAGGCTACCCTGCACACACACACACACACACACACACACACAGTGCTCAACACACTGACCCTCTCGGCTTTCTCTGACCATCACCACGACCTCATTTGCAAATTTGGTGAGAAGCTTCTGCACCATCCTCGACACCGGCTCCTACTACCACCCGAGATCCCTCGTCCGAGAATTGTTGTTCGACACCACAACTGCTTCCAGCACATATGAGCACGTACTGATCGCTATAAGAACAGCCCAGTCCCAACCATTGTAAAAATTATCAATAACTTGTAATCAACCAGTGTATTCACTCCCAGTCAATCTTACCTTTTTGCACTGTTACTATGTTGAAGTTCTCTGTAGTATGACCTTCTCCCCACCTAGTCATTAAATATCATATTTGTATCACTTATGTTACGTGCACATTATTTATATTATTCATACATCAAGAGACCCATTCCCCAATTATGCAACTGTATATTTTCAGCCTTCCGGCCTCCATGCTCTTTCAATAAACCGTTAATTATTATTATTATTATTATTATTATTATTATTATTATTATTATTATTATTATTATTTTTATTATTATTATTATTATTATTATTATTATTATTATTATTATTATTATTATTACACGCACACACACACACACACACACACACACACACACACACACACACAAAATGGCACTAAAACTAAAAGAACGACTGACTAGAGCCCGTGAATTTTAAGCAGAGGTGAGCCACAGTGTGAAAACCTTCCACCAGGGATTGTCATCTCCTTACGGGCAGGTTGATCTATTTTTGCGTTGCATGTTAAATCGTGTGTGTGGTCGTTACTAATGGTCAGCAGGCTCAAGATAACTATGGGTGGAAATAAAATCAACTTGTACAATAATAATGTCCTCGTGGGATGATCTCATCATGCCTTATGTCATGGGTTGTGCTGGGCCTCCAGCACAACCCATCCCAAATGTTTGTTTCGGTAAAGATAAGGTACCCGGCCAGCCGATAGGGGGTCATCTCACACCTCAAAACCACAATTTAACCAGTAGGCTTTAGGCCTTGGGTTATAGAAGACCTCCTGCACCGTGGATTTAGAACAGGGGCCATACAGTCCTACCAGTGCTACGAGTCTGTGTGTGCAAATCCCCGAGATTGTTGTTAAGTCCAGCGACAAGTTAACACATCCTGTAAAGGAAGTGATCAATGGTGAGGGCCTGTTTGCTACAAGAGCACTCCAGGCCGGCCTAATAGATCTGAACGATTAATTCTCCAGGTTGACAAACTCTCCCTTATAACTTACGGTACTGTGGCGTGAATGTGAGTGACTGACCTATCCATGCAAATTATATGTCCAGTGTATGGAATTGTGCCAAATAAACGTAAGTGCAATTATCTGTCCGTATCTGTGACCCCTCTATTTTTATTATTATCAAAGGTAATGACAGATTGGTTATGACAAGTATAACCAATAACTTAGATGGATATTGGAAGTTAATGGAATTCATTAAATCATCATTTATCAAGTACACAACGCATTGAATGCTGGAAGGAGTGAAATTCTACGTAGTGATACACCATAATCTCCTGGGTGAGTAACCAGTGTGAAGGTATATGAGTTCTACGGTAAGAAAACCATTTTCTTGCATTTAAAACTTAACAATTGGCGCCCGAACAGGGACACAGACCGTGGGTAATTGCACAATTGTATCGCCCACACCTACACCATGTCAGCTCGTGCAGCGGCTTTTGAGGAAGCAAGTGACCTCGGGCTGGAGGGGGCTGAGGCGGTTGTATACATGGAGAAGGCTGAGGAGAGAGAAGACAAGCAATGCGAGCATGAACAACTCTTAGCCCAGCTAGACTTTCAGAAGGAAGAAAAGAAGCTGAAACGAGAAGAGAGACAAAGGGAACGGGAGTTCCAACTGGCCTTAGCGGAAAGGAACCAAAATTCTTCTCCGTCAGGAACTCCCACTCAAAACGTCACTTATAGGAAATTTCCCCAGATGCCCACCTTTAAGGAGGGCGAATCCATGGAAATGAACATTTCCCGGTTTGAGCATCTCGCAGAAGCCTACGAGCTTGATGACAGCATTAAGGAATTTGAGTTCCTGAGCCTATCTGATTTGTAAAGCTTTAGGGATTCTTCGACGACTAGAGCGTCCTGAAAATAAATTCCCTGACATGAAGTCTGCACTGCTGCGGGCATATGGGCTGACGACTGAGCAGGCCAGGCATCAGTTCAACAGGGCAATGTTGGAAGAAAATGAAACGGCTGCACAGTTCCGGGAACGTTTAAGGGACTATGTGGCTCAGTGGATGAGTAAGGATGAAACTCCCAAGTCCATGGAAGGGGTTATAGACTTAATGGTGCGCACGCAGTTTGAAAGGTCTTGTCCTCCTGAACTTGTGGCTCAAATCAGGGCTAATGGAGTTAAGACGTCGAAGGAAATGGCAAGCAAAGCAGACGCTCATTTCAGCGCTTTCGGGTACCACACTCGAAGGCGGTGGTCGAACAGGAAGTCGGCAGGTACCCAACAAAGTCAACAACCTCCACAGAAACAGCCACCGAACCCACCCAGGCAACAGGGAAATAACCAGCAACCACAACCGCAAAGGCAGCAACAGAAACAGCAGCAGAAGCAGTACCAAGGCCCCCCGAAGTACCAGGACAGTTGGCGCCCGGGTAACAATCCACGATGGGACCGGCGGCAGGAAGCCGCCTTGGCTCAATTCGTAGGCCAAGGTGCCAGCAATAATAATCCACGAAATAACCAGCAGCAGGAAGCCGCCGATGTTCAAACTGTGGACAGGGAGTGGCCTGACCTTCCAGCGGGGCCGATCGTCATGCAACCTGAAGCAGGGGCTCATACCGAATCAGGTCTACCCCACCACAACTCCTGAGTAACTATCGCCTCCACCGTCTCCTCGAGGGGTCACTCCACCTTTCTTGTTAAGCCTGGATACGCTGGAGGAGTTCCAGTGACTGCCATGCGAGATAGTGGGGCATCAGGCTGTATTGTCAGGAAGGAATTGGTGAAGCCACATCAGTACACCGGAGCACAAGTAAGTGTTAAATTAGCTAATAGTTACATTCAAACGGTTCCAGTGGCCAAGATTGAGGTGGACACCCCCTTCTTCTCAGGTTGGGTCACTGCAGCAGTCCTGAGGGAACCTATATACGATCTCATCATTGGGAATATCAAGGGAGCAAGAAACAGCTGTGCAGTGGATGCTGCATCCCAAACTGATGCTGCCACTTTGACCCAAGTAAATGCTGCTGCAGTCACTCGGGGTATGGCTCAAACAAAACCTCGAGTCACCCCATTGGCTATTGCCACATCGTCTGATCTCATCAATAGTCAGGATGTCGTCCAAGAGCAAGAGCATGACAGCACGCTCACTTCAGTACACAAGAGTTTGATGGTTGGGACCATCAAGGAGACATTTGGGAATCGAACGAGGTTTGTAAAGAAGAGGAACCGTCTCTACCGAGAGACTGTGACGTCTCTGGGTGAAACACGACTGCAGTTCGTGGTTCCTTCCAAGTACCGCCTGGCTGTGTTCAAGCTAGGTCATTGCACTGCTCTTGGTGGCCATATGGGTAAAAAGAAGACCTTTGATCGCATCGGTGCAGCGTTCTTCTGGCCAAGGATGGGCCAGGAGATCGCTAGGCTAGTCCGTTCTTGTGATGTTTGCCAGAAAACCAGTGATCGAGGGCGAGTCCCACCTGCACCACTACAGCCCCTTCCACAAGAACCCTTAAAACTGTAATAAGGAAAGAACTTATTGATGAGTTTGACGCAAGTAGACAAGTGCAAACAGGCACTAGTCGATCCATAGGTTACCATGATGAGATGTATCAAGTGAAACATGTATATGGAGCAAGTAACAAGATCACTAGATTACAAGATGTTGTAACCGCTAGATTAAGGTTAGGATATAAGTACCTTTGGCAGTATGTTCCTCAAGCAGATGTAAACAAAACTAAATGTAAAGTGTGTGGCCATACATATGGCCACACACTTGAACACTACGTCCTCGAATGTGTGAAGATAGAACCTTTTAGGGACAGGTCCAAGCACACTGTGTGTGAAATGGCACAACACTTCATCTCTAATGGCAAGATAGCCGACATATTAAGATTGTATCCACTTTTTTGCACTTAGTAACTATATCAATTCTCATGTACAGAACCAAATACGCAATGTGCTTGAATACTTCCCACGTAAATGTGAATAACAAAGTGTGAGGCCAGACATACTGCTTCACACGCCTGTACTCACGCATTTGTGAATAAGTTACCCTTTATGTATAGAACTAAACAAATAATGTAAATGAAATACTGTGTAACTTTCAGTGCCATAATATCCTGACAACGGGGGTTAATTATTATGACCCTTTGTAAACCCTACTCTGTAATCCTTTTGCGCTACCGCTCACAGGATGAGTGTGGGGTGCACAATAAAGTAGCCGCTGCAAGCAGCAAAATCAAAAATCAAATCCACTGATTTCTGAACCCTTTGAGAGGGTGGCGGTGGACATTGTGGGGCCGATAAACCCAAGGGCGAGCGATGGGGCAAAGTATATTCTCACCTTGGTTGACTTTAGCACGAGGTGGCCCGAGGCTGTGCCTTTGAGGAACATTGAGGCCACGACTGTTGCAGAAGCCATGTTGGAAATCTTCTGTAGGGTCGGTATCCCCAAACAAGTCCTCAGTGACAGGCGGACCCAGTTTACTTCTGCCATGATGGAGTAGTTGTTGCAGCTGTTATCGGTAAAGGGGCTAAAGACAACACCCTATCACCCGATGTGCAACGGACTCTGTGAGAGGTTTAATGGGACGCTGAAGAAAATGCTCAGGAGGATGGCAGCCGAACAACCTAAGGAGTGGCCGCGTTACATTGCCCCACTTCTGTTCGCTTTCCGAGAGGTGCCACAGAGCTCACTCAAGGTGTCTCCCTTCGAGCTTATGTATAGCAGGTCCGTCCGGGGACCTCTACAGGTTCTTCGGGAACTTTGGGATGATGAGGAACCAGATCCGGAAGTCAATACCACTTATACATACGTCATTGACTAAGCTGATCGTCTCCAAGAAACCTGTCAACTGGCAAAGCAAGAACTGATAAAGGCTCAAGAGGTCCAGAAGACTTACTATGACAAGAAGGCCAAGCTTCTTTGTTTCCAGCCAGGTGACCAGTGCCTGGTTCTGTTGCCGACGATGCGCAATAAGTTACTGGCTCAGTGGAAAGGGCCATTCGACATTGCAGAGCGTGTCTCGGATCTGACTTACATCGTCCAGGTGGGATCTCGACGAAAGAAGTTCCACAACAACATGCTGAAGAAGTACTTCCCGTCACCGATCGGGGGTATAGTCTCCACTGAGGAAGACAGGGACGAGCCTTCCCAGTGTGATTCAGGGGTAACTTGTGCTGCCACAGTGATCTCTGACAGTGATGAGGAGGATGGGCCTGTCACTGCATACTCCCGCCAGAGTGAGACTTTCACGGACGTTGAGGTGAACGGAAATCTAACAGCAGAGGAACGAGATGCCATCGGCTCTCTGTTGCATCGCTACAAGGACATCTTCTCTGATAAGCCAGGAGTTGCCCGGGTCGACTGTCACACTATTGAACAGACCAGCCCTACACCTGTTCGGGTAAAGCCCTATCCTATACCTATGCGACTACTGGACACTGTCAAACAAGAAAATGAGGAAATGGAAGCAGTAGGAATCATCGAGAAATCATCGTCTCCATACTGTAGTCCTATGGTAGTCGTCCGAAAAAGGGATGGGGGTGTCAGGATCTGTGGGGATTATAGGAGAGTAAATGCCATTACCCAGGTGGATGCTGAACTTATGTGTGATCAGAAAACTATTTTCTCAAGAATAGCTGGTTCCAAGTTATTTACCAAACTTGACCTGACCAAGGGGTTCTTCCAAATCCCACTGGACCCGAAGAGTCGGCAGATCACAGCCTTTGGTACACCAGGGGGCCTCTACCAGTACAGAGTCCTTCCCTTTGGCCTCACAAACTCCCCTGCAAGTCCTAAACGGCATCAAGGGAGTTGAGGCATTTATGGATGATATGTTAATCCATTCAGCAACATTTGAGGAACACCTGGAACTCTTAGAGGAGGTGTTCCGGAGGTTCCAACAAAAAAACATGACCGTGAAACCAAGCAAGTGCGAGATCGGTCAGGCCGCAGTACAGTTCCTCGGACACACTGTCGGCGGAGGACGCTGCACCTGCCAGAATGAAAAGATAAAAAAGGTGCAAGATGCACCACGGCCCACTACAAAAAAACAAGTGAGGTCATTTCTGGTCCTCGTAGGGTACTACCGGAACTTCATCCCAAATTTTGCCGTGGTGGCTCTCCCTTTATCCGACCTGCTCAAGAAACATGCATCTAACAAGGTGAACTGGGGACCTGAACAAGAGGATTCTTTCAGTGCCCTCAAGAACCTGCTATGCAAGCAACCCATCCTTCAACTGGTGAGGAAGGAAGAGCCTTTCATCCTCCGGACCGATGCTTCACAGGATGGGGTTGGCGCAGTGCTACTACAAGAGGCAGACAGAGAGGTTTTTCCAGTTGCGTATCACAGTCGGAAGTTGAAACCTGCGGAGAGGAATTACTTCACGGTTGAGAAGGAACTTTTGGCAGTGGTGGAGGGCATCAAGAAGTACTACTACTATCTCTACGGGGTGAGTTTGTGTTGGAGACAGACTAAATGCCGCTCACCAGTCTCCGACCATCTAAGAATGCAAATGCTCGTCTGATGCAGTAGGCACTGTATCTCCAGCAGTTCAACTTCTTCCTCCGGTACATCAAGGGCAGCCTGAATGTGGGGGCTGACCTCCTATCTCGACTTGTGGCGGAACCAGAGCAACTGATTGAGAGGTCACCTTCCCAAATGAGTGTGGAGTTGGTCTAGACTCCAGTCGACTCGAGCCTCCAAGCGTCTGACGGCTCGTCATATGTTATGTATTTTTCTCACACCTTTCTACACTTGAGAACATAGCACAACACCTGTGCCACCTAAACAATGTCTACATACCCTACACAACACAACACGTTGCTGTAATGTAAATATAGCGTGCTTACGCTTAGCATGAACTATTGCTCAGGAATTGTCACCCTCGCCGCGGAGTTCTCCTCTAGCCAGAAAAACTTAAGTAAATGTTGAGGTTTTCCCTCAGTTGCGATTGGCGACTACATTCCGTTGCAGTGTTAGTGTTACACACACACCACAGTGTGAATGTCGAATTGTGTGTCTGGGCTAGGCATTCTCTTGATTGTATACAAGTGCTAAAATTTATTCTCCAAAGAAAATTTTTTTCTTAGTAGGGGCGATTGTCATGGGTTGTGCTGGGCCTCCCGCACAACCCATCCCAAATGTTTGTTTAGGTAGAGATAATGTACCCGGCCAGCGGATAGGGGGTCAACTCACGCCTCAAAACCACAATTTAACCAGTAGGCTTTAGGCCTTGGGTTATAGAAGACCTCCTGCACCGTGGATTTAGAACAGGGGCCATACAGTCCTACCAGTGCTACGAGTCTGTGTGTGCAAATCCCCGAGATTGTTGTTAAGTTCAGCGACAAGTTAACACATCCTGTAAAGGAAGTGATCAATGGTGAGGGCCTGTTTGCTACAAGAGCACTCCAGGCCGGCCTAATAGATCTGAACGATTAATTCTCCAGGTTGACAAACTCTCCCTTATAACTTAAGGTACTGTGGCGTGAATGTGAGTGACTGACCTATCCATGCAAATTATAAGTCCAGTGTATGGAATTGTGCCAAATAAACGTAAGTGCAATTATCTGTCCGTATCTGTGACCCCTCTATTTTTATTATTATCAAAGGTAATGACAGATTGGTTATGACAAAGTATAACCAATAACTTAGATGGATGTTGGAAGTTAATGGAATTCATTAAATCATCAGTTATGAAGTACACAACGCATTGAATGCCGGAAGGAGTGAAATTCTACGTAGTGATACACTATAATCTCCTGGGTGAGTAACAAGTGTGAAGGTATCTGAGTTCTAGGGTAAGAACCATTTTCTTGCATTTCAAACTTAACACCTTGCATCAGAAGTCCAGCACCGTGGACGGAGGAGACAGACAAATGCCCTCGACGGATCAGCCAGATGCAGGAATCTTAAGAGAAGATATTCACCAAAAGGTTATTACCTGCCTGAAAATGCAAGATGTGGAAGAAGATTTTCTGGTGAAGGAAGGCCCATCGAAGAATTAGCTTGTTGACGAGCTTCCCCTTCCCCAGAAATAATGAAGAATGGTGTTTCATGAAAACAGGAAATTGAAGAGATCGGAACCAAGGCCTCCTTCTCCAAGGGTAAATGAGCTTTAATGGGATGATTGAAGTTCAGTGGACTGATACAGAGGGTGTAACACTCCGCACTAAGGGTTGAAAGAATACAGCAGCGCTGACTAATGTCGGGTGAGCGGAGGACATGGTCGTTGAAGGGTGACTGCTTAAGGAACTCTTGAAGCAGTCGGACACTGAGAAGTTTACTCTTATGCCATACAGAACAACAAGATTGAGATTGTGAGATGTCTGCCGGATTAAATTTGTATTCTCTTAGAAATGCTATCAGAGTTAGGTAGTATAACTGTAACTCTACCTGTTGAGTTAATATAGGAAGAAATGTTACAGCACCATTGGTATAATAATGACAGGCGGTGCTTTACTTCAGCTTGGATAGCCGAGTTACATTCGTAATTTTGAGCTACATCAACTTAAAGTTTCTCAGTCAAAGAAGAACCGTTGACGTAATGTTTTCATCAAATTAAGATAGACTAAGCGAATATCTTTACGTCTATCAGGAGTGAGGACAACATAATTTACTCAGTTAAACCCATGTGAGGCAGTGTAGTCCATGAAACTGATTTGAAATAAGAGACCCACGGATAAGTAAATTCATTAGGACTTCATCTCCTGGTTTGAATTCGCCATGTGTATATTTTGATCAAGTTTCACTTTCAGTTTGTTTGACTTTGCTATAAACTTATCAAAACAATGCTTCTGACAGTTTTTAAAGAAGGTTTGAAGTTGTTTACATACTGACTCACAGTATGTTTAGGATAATTAGGAGGTTGAAACCACTGATCTTTAATAAGTTTCTATGATCCTTTGATTTATTCTTCATATAAGAGTCCAAAAAGAGATACCCCTAGTGACTCCTGTACCCTTTCCCTTGTGGCAAATAACATGGAGGAAGTTCCTCATTCCATTCAGATGGAGTACGAGAACAGAACTTTCGAAGTATAGCTTTAAGAGTCTGATGAAAGTGTTCGAGGGATCCGTGTGACTTTGGGTGATAGATCTTTGACAGGGTCTGGGTGATTCCAAGTTCGTTCAGTACAATGGATAACAGTGCATTTATAATTTTATGGTCACGATGTGATTGAATGTCTTTAGGAAGTACCACCTCAGTGAAGAATTATAAGATAACATTAGTTGTGGCTTTAGCTAACATTGTATGTAGCAGGAAAGCTTCAGAATATTTTATTGATGGACACATTATAGACAGAAGAAATATATTACCTTTCTTGGTATTAGGTAATGATCCTACACAATATATGACGATTCTTTCAAAGGGCTCGCCTACAACAGGTACTGGTTGGAGTGAAGCTAATGGTGCAACTTGATTAGGCTTATCGGCAAACTGACAAGCATGGCAGGTGCGTATAAAGTTGAGAATTTATGCTTTCATGGCTGGCCAAAAGAAATGAGAATTAACTTTGTTATACGTTGTACAAACTCGTGGGCAATCTCGATTGTGTGTTTTCGTATGGTCTGAAGTAAGACACTCTGATGTACAGTACTCCCGACCAAGTATCTGTATCAATGTGATGTGAAGGTTTTCTGCATAAAGCCTAAGATAGTGATCCAATTCCCCCCCCCCCCCCCCCCATGAGTTTGCAGCAAGTTTCTGTAGCCGTTGTAAGGTCTTTTTTCTCGACTTTGAGCTGTGATTAAGTTTTCCTTTGATATGATTTAGTTTGGAAGATCAAAAGAGTTCAGTGGAGAAGTAACCACAGTCGGAGTTTGTGCACAAGTGAACGCACACACTGGGAGATTTGAAGAACTCTGGTTATCCATAACCGTTGAAATTTTAATAAAGGGAAACCAGGTGTGGCCAGACTTACTTAACCTAAGAGCTGCATACTATTATGATTATATGTTCGAGACCCGCAAGCAAGAAGAAACTTTATACACTTTCTTATATTACATATACATGTCATTCCAAAAATTAAATGGAAATATTACTGTAACGACAGTTCAGTAACTTAAATTCATATGTATATCCTGATATTTGTATTTTGTGTTTCGGGGTAAGATTTAATTTTTACTAATGTGTCATTTGTGTAAGATGTTACATTTGGTCCTATTGTATTTGTGGACTGAATATGTGTATTCATTTATCAATGCAATAAAGGAGCAAATCAAAATGATTTCTGATAAATGTCGCCATCTATTGGTTAAGTTTAAAGGTGTGTTGAGGAATGCCAAGAGTCACCACACTAGACTGTCTTATTGACCAAATTGGATGAGTTGAAGCACTTCAGTTCTATTAGTGGACAGGCTACAACTCAAAAATTTACTTTGAATGACGTTTTTTGTTAACAGCAAGCAGCACCCATGCTAAATCAGTGTACCTGTGGATGAAGAATAAAATGCAGGTGGATGCCACTCTCGTTTTTGGCTTTGAAAGTCATTTTCGAGGTCAAATTGTGCAAAAAATTATTAGTTTGACAAAATGTTTCATTTTGCCACAATTAGAGATAAACAAGTATGGTGACACCCTTATTCCATCCAAATTACCAATTCAAGGTCAAAATCAAGGTGAATAATATGTGATTTTATTTTATTTTAAATGCCGAGTAAAAACAAACAAACATCGGGAAAGTCTGTTTGTCATGTTTTTTAACATGGTTAGTGCCTAATAAGTTTGAAGGCATGAATTAAGTACTCACAGTAACAGAATTATCATAACTAAATCACTAAGTTGTAAATATAACCCCAGAACTATATAGTTTACACACGTGTAACATCTACAAGTTCACGTTTCTTGATGAACAGCACCTTAGTGCTGCACTGACAATAACAATTTGTGGGTTGTGATCACTTAAGAACATAATTATTAGTTCCTTACAGCACATTCCAGCTTCTCTCGATTTCAGCCCGGAAGAGAGACATAGATCTACTGATAGTTTGCCCGCTTGGCGTGGAGCTCCAGGACATCCTTTGTCAGTGGGAACATTTCCAGAGTCTTCTAGGTCTTCCCAAACAGGTGAACTCTGATGTCATCAACTATGTGTTCTTCCTTGGCGACATACAAATGACACAAATTTCTCAACATCTGCGATATTCCCACATCTCGACCAATGGCGTGCAGCATGAGTGGGTGGTCACTGAACGCCTTCCAACACATATTTTTCCCATAACCACAGAGGGACGAGACTATGTCACTCCCGGTCAAAACGTGGAAGCTGACCAGGTTGTCCCTGACTGGGATCGACAAACTCTTGAATACATTGTGCACGGGGTAACATTTTCGGTTCTTGGCCGTTGCACACAGCATACACACTTCAGTGACCCTGGTGCAAACAAAGTGAATCAGTAGCACCTTTACATCAGTGTCTTTGCATACTACCAGTATTCGTTATAGCCCTGGGACGTTGCATCACATGAGTGGAGGATGAACCTGGTGTCCGCCTCTTCATGGTTGCTATGCAGTGGAACGTCAAATCGCCTGGTTGACCGTACTTCAGTGGTTTCAGGGCTTCAGAAAAGCCATCTCCTGTCACTAACTCACATCATTCTGGAAGGTCTCTGCCCTTCTCAATGATAACGTTTGACAGAATCAAGACTAGGTTAGCCTTGTTTGTGGAACTTGTGGGCCATCACTGACTTCCCGAATCGGTTTCTTCTTGCTTGTACGATTTGTCCTGGTAACCGCTTTGATCAATCCTTCCCCTGCATACCAATCACAGATGACATCAACTCTTATTGTGTGTTCATTGAAATAACTCGTCACGGCCTTCAAGAACAATTCAGCATAGTTGCCGAATGTCCGACAGCCGTCAACTTGCCAAGAGCTTGGATGAGTGCATGACCATCTATCATCACGCAGGTCTTCAGATCAGAGGTTGTAACCTCTGAGTTTATGGTCTGTTGAGCCATCAGGATGTTCACCAGCTTAGAATTCGATGTCGAATTCATCCCTCCTCCTGCCTTCGCTCGACTTTAGTAAATGGGACTCGGGACAGTACTGTTTACGCTTCAAGACGTTGACCATCTCTACCATACGACCTGCGGTCACAGCATTCAGGTCCGCTGTAGTAGCTGTCTGTCAGCTTTGATGGTCTTCTGCATGTTCTGTACGGTTGAAACTGTAGCTTTGTACATATCGGCGAAGATTTTCGACCGATATTTCTTTATCGTTTCATGGAAGCCTACTGTTTGTTCAATCAGTCTCTCCTTCATGTAGCCGATTACATGCTTTTTTTCCTCGATATTGAGCTGTCAGCAGGTTCTCCATAACATATCTGGGTGCAGTGTCTTTGGTTGTCAGTGAAACAAGTGGGATTTTAGTGGCGGCATCTGTATCTCATGTTTCACCCACGTGAACTCTGAAGGCGTTAAACCGCCTCAATGCTTAACAAGCTTCATGACAACATGAGCGTCACGCGTAGGGCGAGAAGGCTGCACTTTCTGTGGTCGCCGATGCATTCATGGTCTACTGCTGAGTTCGCAGCTTTTTGAGCTTGCCTTCAGAGGTGAATAAAAAGTAACATGATTGATGCCACTTGAGTTCCAATGCACAGAAATCATCCTTGGAATGACTTTCCAGTCTTTATAAAGCATCAAGATAATAAGTATCTCGCAGGTTCTTTCTTTCATTGCCCATAGTTCTAGTTCTTGCTTTTCCTTCTACTGATGCTGTGCGCAGGTCACCAGCGCTGCTTTTGCTCAAGAAGCAACAATTCTCACTGACATCTTGACATTTCCTCTTGCGCTTGATGTGCTCCCAATCTGCCAAGACAACTGAGAACGGCAGTGTTGAAACTATTTGAAACATTCCTCTCCTTCAGCATCATTATTATTTTTATTATTATGATTATTATTTTCATAATTATTATTATTATTATTTTCATACTTATTATTTTTACTATCATTATTATCATGATTATTATTATTATTATTATTATTATTATCATTATTATCATTATTATCATTATTATTATTATTATCATATTTTTTTTACCAGCTGACACTGTTTGCACTTTTAACTGCATATATCAAACCAATGTCTGGCCAGCCAGTAGGCACATGTGTACCGCACCCAGCATGCTAAATGTATTTTTAATAGAAATAGAGACATCCATGTGATAATGATACACCTTATATACACGATGTTACAGAGAGCCACCACTAAAATTCAAATTTTCGGAATTTTTCAGAATTAGATTTTTGTGACCTTGTATTTGACCTTCAACCCCAAAATTGAGAGTGGAGTCCATCATGTTGTTTAGCATCCTTAATACTACTTATCTAAGGTAGGCTCCTGCTATTAACGATAAACGCCTTTATTTTTTTCTAGAGGACGTTCTCTCTATGGCCGGCCTACTATAGGAAGATTCCCCCACATATTAGAGAGAGTACCTTGCAAGTACCCAAGTAAATGAATGTATGTAAGGTACAGTTGTTTCATCACTGGTAATCACTACACTTTTTAATCGGCTCTATACAGTAAGATAGGTAAACTCTTAAAAATCACTAATTTCACACTGGCATAACTAAAGCTGGACAAAAGAGTTAAAATTTAGCTGAATAGGTAAGGCGATTAGTAAGTTGTCAGGACACACGCCAACTCAGACTAGAGGAGACATACACCACTGGAAAATGAAGAGAGATGACCTGTCAACCAAATAGGGAGTTTAATATTAAGTAATAATGGTGGGAGTGTGAATGATTGGCCGAATTTTCATGCCAAGTAATGTAACATCTGGCGAGGGTAATGCGAGAAGGGATAAGAAGTAGGTTGAAGCAACCGATAAGGTGCCAGGGTGACGGCTCTCACGCTGTGCTCACGTGTCTGGATAAATAATCTTGTCGTTTTTGTCCCAACACGTGACATTCCCTTCTGTAAAAAATCTCAAAGGTTTGGTCCAGAATATGTTGAACCGGAAAGGAGACCATTCTGGTCGCACTCCATCACTGATCCTCGAGTTAAGGTGTCAGCTTACAAGTGGTCGTGTTCGAGGAAATGAGATGTATGTAGAATGAGCTTGATCTGCCTCATACCAGGTAAACTTACCGCAGTCATTTCTCCGATGTGTAGGTGATGGTTTTTCTTCGCTCCACGATGTGAGCTGTAAGCAGATTGAAGATGAGTTGCAGACACCGTAGATTATGGAAGAGCTGCCGCTGAAAACTGTGTTGAGGGAGATTATGTTGTCAAATGTCACAGAAAAGACCTCCAAGATGATAATTTGTAGACGATCCTGTATGCCGAAGAGATGAAGAAGTGTAGTGGCTATAGTAACACATCCCGCATAGGAGACGAGCACGATGGAGGAAACGACTGACGTCACAAGGTCCACCTTGTGGTTGCGCTGACGATGTGTCTCGTCCGAGTTTGCTTACCGAACACTAAGAAGAATAAGTAGAACACTCCATACATCAGCTGGTTACACACTCCAGGCATAACTGTACAAATTTGGAGAAACAGTCTTAGTACATGTGGCAATTGACAACAGCATTTGTGATATAAAGATAGGGAAGAAGGTAAATTTTCTCACAAGTTAGGCTTCTGTAAAGGAAGGTTCTCTTTAACAATGAAGATAGGTTTCTCGAAAGGAAGGATTTCTTTAGTTAACATGATAGAATAAGAATGAGTTAACAAAGGAGTATGGTTCATCTCCCGTGAGTACTTCTCCAGGGCTGACTCTCTAGGCCTGGAAGAACATGTTCCCTGTAAGTTCAAATTCATTATTTTTAAAGTTTACCCTATTACGCAATCAAGATCCTTCAAGTATTTAAAAATATGATGATATCATTCCATAGCTTCTTAATATACTATGAAAAGCATTAGTCAAGGCCCGAAATACAGTTATAGGCTTAGGAGTTCTCAGATTAGTAAGAAAAAAATATGATGCCCTGCTTCAGTAGGCATTAAAACATTTTTACAAGTACAGAGCATGGAAGAATCCCATTGTTGCTTTGACACATGATCAATATTTGCAGATATCTTTCTCTTAAAATAGTTCACGATCACCAATGAAATCTAGTTCATCTGAGATAGCTTGAGACTTTGTTACATTCTCTGAGAATATAGCTTTCGATCATCAGTCAAGTACAGTTCATGTGAATTATTTTGAGACTTTATTACACTATCTGAATATAAATCATGAACACCAATCAAGTCCAAATCATTTAAATTAAGTTCAGTAGTTTGGGACTTGAGTCATGATCACACATGATTACACTGGTTTATCAGTGTAAAAGCACCTAAAGTAAATCTCACAGTAGTGAACGAGAAACCTTTGTCATCTTCTACTTGTATTGCTTTAGGTACACTACATAACTGTTATCATACGTTCTTGGTACATAAGTATGCTTGATATACTTATCAGAGTTATTGATGCATATCAAAGTAATGGTCATTATTATAAGGTACATAATGAGAACATTTGTGCAGTTAAAGAAGTTTCTGTGGTTCGCAAACCATCTCAATGAACGCCATTAAAAGAACAAGTATTTGTAACTAGTTGTGATACTTGGTAAAATTAATCAGTTTCATTAGTTAAATGAAACCAATATAACTCGTATCAATAATGGGTATAGAAATTTAAGGGTGAGTTTTGTATAAAATTATGGTAGCATAAAATCACATGGGAAAAAATCAAATAAAAGAAAATGAACAATGCTTTAACAAAATATAAATCCTTAAATCAAAACATTAACAAAAGAAACATACAGTAGTAATAAAACTAAATGGCAAGATTACTGTGACCTAACCAATGACCAGACTTGTCTGACAAGACCCGGGTGAACCAGCGACGTAGGCTATTTCTGTTTAAGACCACAGGGCCCACATTCTCTAACACTGCTGAGATACGAAGTTCATAACTGCCGAGAGATCTAAGTCCATGCAAACTACCATAAGAACGATTCACAAACGGTTCGTAGCTTAGCTATAGCGTTCGTACTGTCATGGTCATATTGGCATGGCTCATCCTTTTCAACACTTAATTATTCATATTATGCTCCACCGCCCAAAAAACATGTGTGAAACTGTGGAGTCTACCAGTTGCGACGTCCATTTTTTCCCCACTTCAATACGTCTTAGTCCTCCGTTTTCTCTCATATACTCCCTCAAGACTCGGTTATTTCTTGATACCCCATGTGGTGCTCAGAGATTTGAAATTGATAGTGAATGAATTTATTGTACAGTAAGTCAGTTATATATAAAGTGAGAGAAAGCATTCTAGGTGTATTGAGTATATGTTGAAAGCACCATATATCTTTTTATGTAAAGTAAATCATGTTAAGACGTTGTGTTTTGAGTACAGTACGTACTGAATAAATATTTTTCAACAGTTTTCACCACTGAAAATTTAAACATGATACCTGAGGCTCCGACTCTACATTATACAGAGATAGTGAAGAAAATAAATTAAGCGAGAGAGTAATGACTAGTAACGATGTTAGTCTGCAAATAGACAAACTAAAGCTTAAAAAGTCACCAGGTCCCGATGAGATATTTGCCAGAGTATTAATGGAATGTAAAGAAGAGCTTAGTATGCCCTTAGCAAAGTTGTTTAACATGTCCTTAAAAACAGGTGTAGTACCAGAATCCTGGAGGATAGCGAATGTAATACCGATTTTCAAGAAAGGAGATAGATCACTATCCTCTAACTACCATCCAATCAGTCTAACATCAATTGTAGGCAAATTACTGGAAGCAATCATTTCAAACTCTATTCGAAATCACCTGGAGAAGCACAAGTTGATCAATGATTCCCAACATGGCTTCACAAGTGGGCGTTCATGTCTAACTAATCTATAAACATTCTTTTCATCAGTTTTCGAATCAGTGGACGAGGGGCACAATTTTGATGTGGTATATCTCGACTTTAGCAAAGCCTTCGACAGAGTCCCCCACGAAAGACTAATAAGAAAGTGGAGGCTCATGGCATTATAGGTGATATTCTAAAATGGATTAGGTTGTGGTTACAGGACAGGGAACAGCGAGAGAGCATTAACCGCACTAAATCCCATTGGAGCAACGTCACTAGTGGAGTTCCGCAAGACTCAGTACTTCGATCATTTTTATTTATTATATACATAAACGATATAGATATCAGCGTAGCCGTGGACAGCAACATAAGTAAATTTGCTGATGACACTAAAATAGGACGTGCAATTAAATCTGACGAGGACTCCGCAAAGCTACAGGAAGATCTAAACAAATTTTCCGAATGGTCTGAAAAATTACAGATGAAATTCAATGTGGACAAATGTAAAGTACTTTGTATAGGAGTTGTATACAGGGAAACCAGATACCAGATGAACAACGATGTTATTGAGAAATCTGACTGCGAGAGAGCTTTAAGAGTAATGATAAGTAGGAATCTTAAGCCAAGTAAACAATGTGTATTTGCTCGAAACAAGGCTAGTAAAGTACTTGGGTTCATACAAAGGAGTGTTAGTTATAAGACTAGCGAGGTCCTCTTAAAACTATATCTTGCGCTTGTGGTCACCGTATTACATAATGGATATAGAACCCTTGTAAAGAATTCAGAGGAGAATGGCAAGACTAATCCCGGGCATTATGAACCTTGAGTACAGAGACAGGTTAAAGCATCTTAATTTGCACTCCCTCGAGAGACGTAGAGTAAGGGGCGACATGATAGAGGTGTATACGTAAATGGAAGTCAGGGCTAAACAAAGGGGACATTACAAAGGTACTGAAACTATCCAACCAGGAGCGAACTCGTAACAATGGTTTTAAATTAGACAAATTTAGATTTAGGCGCGAAATAGGTCAACATTGGTTTGGAAATAGAGTAGTGGACGAGTGGAACAAGTTACCAAATATCATCATTAACTCGAATACGCTGGATAGCTTCAAACATAGGTTGGATGGATATATGAGCAATGGGGGTTGGGTGTAAATGGGACTGCCCAGTACGGGCCAATAGGCACGCTGCAGTTTCCTCATTCTTATGTTCTTATATTTGGGTGTTTGGAGTCAGCAAGAGTATGAGGGTGGCTACTTTACTTCCTGACGAATGCCACAAAGTCCCGCTGGGAACTACTAGGCCTGGTGCTGTAAGGTATTAGTTGTGGTGTTATTGCCAGAGTCTTGTTACTGATTAAAAGCTACAATTCCCAGGTAACCTGTATTGGTGGTGCTTAAGTGTACTATATGCATGAGTATAGAATTGTGTTTGTTTTTTGGTACACCAAGTAATGGTGTATGTTGGAAGATGTACAGTACTGTTCCTAGTTGAAAAGTACATGAGTGGAGCCATGGAGTTGATCCTTGTAGTTGTGTGTTACTGAAAGTAGTCATAAGTCTAGCTTCTTTGTAATAAACCATTTTATTTATGTTGGGGGTCATTCTCCTGCAGAGTCCCCTTTGTTCCTGCCCATATCTTGGTACCAGTATTACAGTTACCCTGTGTCCTAACCCTCTAGCCATGCTACCACAGGTCAGAGGTTAGGGGGGGGGGGTGTCTATGAGAAGTATAGTAACTAAGACAGAGCTAATATATGGAGTTGATAATGTAAAAAAATGAAAGAAAGAAGGTTTGAAGAGTTAAAAAATTAAGACAGAAAGAAGTGGTTGTTTAAGAGTGGTGGGACTGAAAAAAGATAGAGTAAGAGAGTATATGAAAATGTTCCCCGATAAAATAGGGTGCAGCTCCCCTATAGTACGAAACCCCCGTCCTCATAGTGTGCCAAGCTGGTTAGTTCTTTTGAAACTAAAATTGACTTTGATGCTGTATCTAACCAGAAAAACAGAGATACTATTAAGAACAAGTGCAGTGTAATAAAAGTGTTTATAAACTGAGAAAACTCCTGTTACCTTAGTCCCCCCGACACCACACCCCCTCCGCGGGAGGCCCGCTCATGGCCTCCCCTCACACCGCTAATATGCTGTAGATGCCAGTCTCCTTTGTCCTCTAAGAGGGTTACGCCTCCCAACCACCGCTGACTTCCTAGGAGTGCCAAGCAGTCCTCGGCCCTCTGACGTAGGCATATAAGTCGAGCCCTGTAACTTCACCATGTCTGAGTTGACTGGAGACCCAGCTACTCGCTCTAACTCTCTGATGCACTGAGTGAGCCAGGCGACTGTGGTGTTGACCTTGACACCAACGGAGAAGATGGCTTTCAACTAGTTCAGTCCAGGAACAAGCGGAAGGCCGAAAAGGCAGAAAGACATAGAGACAATCAACTACAACCACAACCCCCCATGAGAGTAAGATTGTACTTCCCTGAAGGTACATCACCTGAAGACAAGTATCGATGGCTGAACGATGCGGAAGACAAATATCCTGAGGCTGAGTTTCAGTTCAGAGTCGGTACACAAGATCATGTTCTGATTAGAAACGAACAAGCAGTCATACAGGATCTCCTCACCAATAGCATAAGGGGAATAACCATGGAACAATCATCCCAACCATCGAGCAAGAAAACCATCTTAATCATAGGGCTCGACCAGTACCAGACCCCTACACTACTAGAAGCTCATCCCTACATCAGAAGGACGAAGCGACTCAGGGGCAAGAATGCAGTCATTGCAGACTGGGTTGGCTCGGAAGACCCACCCAAGACCATTCGAGTCCGTGGTGCCTATCGGACTCTGAAGGTAACTCTCTATCAGCCCCCTAACCGGAGGTGTTACAACTGTCAGCACTGGGGCCATGTGGCCCGGTTATGCCCCTCGACTAAGCCGTGGTGTGGTCTCTGCTCAAGGCAACATGCAACACAGGTTTGCAGAGATACAGTTGCTCAAGGGGGTGTCATCCAACAGAAGTGTATTAACTGCAAAACAGTTGGAGTTCCTGTATGGCACCCTAACTGTTCTAGAGCTCCTACACCCCTTCAGCGCCCAGACCCGCCACCCAGGCAGGTCTCAAGAAACACTAATGCTGCTAGGGTACTCCCTACGGCCAACCCCTGGCCCGCCCTCCCCACCAAAGCTCCAGGATCATCACCAGCAGTCATCGAAAGATCAGCATGGGGCAACACAGACGTACCGACACAACAGGTTGCTGCCAACACACACCGTGAACACGCACAACGTGAAGAGATTAATGATTTGAAAAATGAAATTAAAGAACTCAAAGCTCAGTTTACAGCTCAAACTGAAATGTTAAGGAGCCTCTGTGATACACTAAAGGAAAAAAACACCACCAACACAGTGCAGCAGCTACGGAAAAATTACAGTCAAACTGAAGACATACAGATGTCAGTACCAGATGTGGAAACTCAAGACCCACCAGGAACTAGTGTCCACGCAGAGGAAAATAGTGATACTGGTAACAGTTCTACTGATGCCTCTGTGGACATGGTCAGTGAAGATGAACAAGCACAAACAGAAAATGGTGGTGATGTCGAGTGTAACCAAAGTGTGTTGTTGTCTGCCAATGAAATACAACAATTGATGAGCCGTACATGCTCCAGAAATGTTTCAAAAAGGTTAACTGGCCTACTGCCTGCCGAAGGGGCAGGCAGCGCAGAAAAGAACAGTATCATACAGTGCCTTTTGCTTCTTTCCAAATACATTTCATAATGGCCAGTGTTAATACCAGGCAAAGATACAGAGCGGTGAAGGTGATGAGTTGGAACATCTCATCCCTTAGAAAACGATACCCTGACCTACACCACAAAGTTGTGACTGAGGACATCGATTTTGTGTGTCTGCAGGAGTGTCTCACACCTAATGGTAAGCCCCCACCCAGTCTGCCCAATTATGTGTATTATGATCCTAGTTCTACTCACACATGTTTGATGTATGTTACGAAGTCACTCCCGCATGTACCTCTTGTATCCAAAAAGACTACCAACCTTCAGTACCATTTGGATCACTATCCACCTGGGCAACTCCACACTCAACGTGCTAAACGCCTATGCTCCCTCAGATCAGCTTCAGTACACAGATCTCCCAGACTTTTTACACACTGAGCCCACTGTCCTGATGGGTGACCTGAATACTAGACACAAGAAATTAGGTGACTCCACCACTAACACCAATGGTAGGAGACTTATCTCACTTCTCAGCGCATATGAAGATGTTCAAATTATAGGTAATAATGAACCAACGCACATCTATGGCGGGGGTCTAGACAAATGTATTGGCTATAATCTATCATACACAACTCATAGCTCTGATGTTGTCACTGATCTTATGGCTGACCAGAGACCAATCCAAGCTAGTATACATGTAGCCAATGACACCCCCACTGGTGGTAAACTCAACAGACGTAGAATCACAGTCAAGCAAGAACATGAAAGCCAGTTCATAGACTTCATCCATGACTGGTACAAGGACTACAAGCTTGACAACTACCAAAGTTTCAATGACGATCTGAGAGATAGGACTTATGTATACTTCACCAACAATGCCTCCACCAAAAAAAGGAGAAAACGTGGTCAGCATAATGGGAACAGGCAACAGCAGTGCTATAATGACCCTGAGCTGAAAAAACTCAGGGCTAGGGTCAGGAGGGTGGGTAAGGGTTACAGACAATTTAGAACACCTCAAATGTTACAATTGTATCAAGATTCCCTTGCTGCTGTCAGGGAACATGTAAACGAACTCAGACAAAATGCATGGGAGACATATGTCAACAGCCTGAACCAACACACATCCCTCAGCAAAGCCTGGAAAAACATAAACAAAATCAGAGGTAAAAACAGAAGACACGTCTCCCGTCCAAACCCTCTGCAAAAGTCGAATGAGCTAATAACAAAGTGGGCTCATGTGTCGAGCTATGACATGTTACCAGCTAGGACTCGGGGACTCCTTGATGCGAAGTCTGTAGAGAGAAGTAATCTTATTAACTTTATGCTGGGCAAACAGCACGATGAGTATGATGTTCCATATACTGAGTGGGAGCTTGACGCCGTCCTCGCCAGGGGTAAGTCTACTTCCCCTGGAGAGGACGGAGTCACCTAAAACATCGTTAGACTATTAAGGCTTGTGCCACGCAATCCATTGTTGGTAATGTACAATATGAGTCATGCCGAGGGCCAACTACCCACATCATGGACCAGCAGTATTGTTGTACCAATACCAAAACCAGGACAGCCTGATGCCTTTCGTCCCATATCACTAACCAGCTGCCTGTGTAAAACCTTTGAGAGGATGGTTCTTGGCAGACTCTTATATAGAATCAGAGAACACATGTCTCCTAGCAGAAATGGCCTCACCCATGGCAAAGGTGTACATAATTGCATCACCACATTCCTAACTGTGCATGGTGATGAAAGGCACATATACACCACATTCTTGACCTAAAAGCTGCATTTGATATTGCCAATAGGCAACTGATATTGTACGAACTAGCCAAAATGGATATAGGCGGTAGGCTGTTACACTGGATAAGTGGTTACCTAACCAACAGAAGGGCTGCTGCACTGTTTCAGGGTTACAAAAGTGAAGTTAAAGATATGCAACTTGGTACCCCACAAGGTGGAGTACTTAGCCCCACTTTGTTCAATGTTCTTATGAATGCGTTATTAAATAAAAATACCAGACAACCCCAGCAATATCTCAATCAGCTATGCTGATGATATTCTTATACATACTAAAACTCATCGTGAAATGCAAACCACCCTGAACCATGTATACGCAGCCTGTGAACACCTCGGTCTTATTATCTCCACTGACAAAACTAAGGTGTTCAACAAACAAGCTGGTAACCGCAAACGCGGCCCCGCCAAGTTCAAGATAGGTAACAACACTATTGACTATGTTTCTTCTTTTAAATATCTTGGTGTTTCCGTCCCTTGTACCCTACCTGCCATACAACAGCTAACCCGCCAATGTACTGATAGACTGAGACCTCTTAGAAGTGTAGCGGGGTACAGCCCGCACTATGGTGCTAATATTAGAATTGTTAAAACAATGTACCTAGGCTATATAAGATCTCTGATAGATTACCACGCACCAGCCCTGGTCATTCGTGACGGGAAAGGCGTTGACAAGCTCGAGAAAATGCAAAATAAAGTCCTCAGAATTATCCTAGGATGTCCCATGAGCACTAAAGTACTTAATATGAGGAAAGAACTAGGTATACCCAGTGTTAAAGATAGAATAATTGAAGTCAACCTCATGATAGCCCTGAGGCTTCTGCGTGGTGATCCTGATAACATTGTTTCCTTAAAATTGCTAGAATGTATGAACCATGGGACTACTGAGTCTAAATGGATCCAAACTACAGCTACACATATGAAGATGTTTGGACTAGACCACCTGTACAAAGTTGAGACACAACAGCGCTTCCTGCCACCCTAGCGGACAGTTCCCTTCGATATTACAATACCGACGTATCCGCCTAAAAAATTAATTATACAAAGCATTTATCTCCAACACACTGCCAAATTGAGAGCTCTTGAACACATACACACTCTACAGACTGATGATAATATCACACAGACCATCTACACTGATGGATCTCTAAACACCGCCTGTGGGAGGGCTGGAAGTGCTATTGTTGTGACTCAACCTGACGGTAATATAATTGAGAAAGGAGTTAGAATTAACAACTGGGCATCCACTCTACAAACTGAATTAGTTGCCATACTCACAGCTATTAAATTCATTGAAACCACTGTTACTGACAGTCTCATCATCATTGACTCTCTATCCTCACTACTTGCCCTTGGCACCCTCGACTCAGGTTGTCACGCTCTTGTCTCTGAAGCCAGACACAAATATGCGTGCCTTGTTGACCGGGGTGTCAGGGTCAAACTGTTGTGGATCCCCTCTCACATAGGCCTCATAAAACATGACAGAGTTGATGCCCTCGCCAAACTCGCGTCTAACAAAGACACCGTTGAATACAATTTGGGTCTGTCAAAAAGAACCCTTAAAACTGTAATTAGGAAAGAACTTATTGATGAGTTTGACGCAAGTAGACAAGTGCAAACAGGCACTAGTCGATCCATAGGTTACCATGATGAGATGTATCAAGTGAAACATGTATATGGAGCAAGTAACAAGATCACTAGATTACAAGATGTTGTAACCGCTAGATTAAGGTTAGGATATAAGTACCTTTGGCAGTATGTTCCTCAAGCAGATGTAAACAAAACTAAATGTAAAGTGTGTGGCCATACATATGGCCACACACTTGAACACTACGTCCTCGACTGTGTGAAGATAGAACCTTTTAGGGACAGGTCCAAGCACACTGTGTGTGAAATGGCACAACACTTCATCTCTAATGGCAAGATAGCCGACATATTAAGATTGTATCCACTTTTTTGCACTTAGTAACTATATCAATTCTCATGTACAGAACCAAATACGCAATGTGCTTGAATACCTCCCACGTAAATGTGAATAACAAAGTGTGAGGCCAGACATACTGCCTCACACGCCTGTTCTCACGCATTTGTGAATAAGTTACCCTTTATGTATAGAACTAAACAAATAATGTAAATGAAATACTGTGTAACATTCAGTACCATAATATCCTGACAACGGGGGTTAATTATTATGATCCTTTGTAAACCCTACTCTGTAATCCTTTTGCGCTACCGCTCACAGGATGAGTGTGGGGTGCACAATAAAGTAGCCGCTGCAAGCGGCAAAATCAATCTGGCATAAGTTCGTAAAATGCCGATAGGTGTTTCTTTCTCGGCCAATCACTGCGACTGATACATAACTGAGTAGGAGAAGTAAGCTAATCATGTCACAACACTATTAGACCCAATAGAGTGCTGTGATCACCCTTGAATTTTATAGAAGAAAAGAGGGCAATTTGGATGACACACTGGTGCCGGCACCGATTTTTATTTCAGCAATGTATTATGTCGGTTTCTTTTTTAGTTGGGAATCAATTGTCTTCTACTGCGTTTCCGGCGGAAATTTATATTTTTCGAGTATTAAAACGAAAAGACCACATAGGCGGATCCAGGGAAGTCCTGGGGGTCCGGTTCCCCCTTTTCATCAGAAAATTCCAATACTTTTCTTTAATGCAGTATTGTACTAAGGCGTGTTAGTATAGTAAAAAATAATTATTATTGGCCTTAGAATATCTCTTAATATCACGTACACATGGCCTTAAAATGGCCTCAAATGGCCATGATATTGGTCAGATGAAAAAAATGGGGACTTTTAGCGCCCCCCCCCCCCCCCTTAAGCTGGGTGGGCTCGCTGTGCTCACCATGTTCCCCAACCCACAATTCCTTGTACCCCTTCTCTTGATATCCCTGGATCCGCCCCTGGACCTCCCCAATTACCAACAATATTGGTTGTTCAAAGTGGGCAGGGCTTTGAAGTAGAGGGAAAATGTGGGGTATACTAAAAGGAACACCAAATAAATCTTTGAAAACCTTACCTAACATATAAAAAGGTTAACAATTGCTTTGGAGCTCATGGCTCCCCCCCCCACCCCCCTTTCATCTGAACACCGAAATATACACCAACACATTAAACACCAAAAACAAGAATATTTGAATTTCTTATAATATTTTTCTGGATACCAACTTACAGTTTTATTAATTAATTGTCCCTTTATTTCTTATCATTGTTTTAATGTGAAAAGTTTTAAGGTAGCTTACATCTTCCTCTGCAAACTAGATAATACAGTAGTTATTACAGCCTCATCGTAAAAATCTTAAAAAAATCCCTATGTATATGTGCCACATATGACTCATTTATGATGTGCCAACAGTGATCTATGTAGAAGCTTTAGTAATGGCTAATTTGGACAATCGTATTTGCTTCTACACTTTAGTTCATGAGGGAATGGATAAGTGGTTTACAGCCCAAACTTCCACAATTATCATCATAATGGTTAAAGACAAAAAGCTAACACTGAAATCACATTTAAATAATACCTAACGCAATCTCCAGGTAGTAAGTAGTAGGGAGCTACTACCTAGCCCCAGGTTGCTGATCTATCTTTCTGCCATATTTACACTCAATTGCAGGGTCTCAATTGTCACTTTACTATTGACAACACAACACATATTGTATAACCGTACTCACTCTTGATCTGTTCTATTCTGTCTATTCATTTATTCTCCTTTGAGATCAACTAACAATAATATTAAAGCATGGCCTTCTCGGATGGGTCCCACTGATCGGGAAGGTTGTAGACCCCCAGTGCCAACCTTGATCACCATCAAACGACTAGAGGCCTCAACTGACGTTAATGTGGTTGCTAGAGGATCGTTCTTTTTTCACACTTCATTTTTTTCCAACTATCGCGGCCTGAAATCCAATTTTCCTTCTGTGGAGCACCATCTATTAACCACTTCCCCCGACCTCTTCTACTATCTGAACTTCAAATGACCAAAGCAGCTTCACCCAAACCTTTTCACTTCTTCAACTACAACTTTTATACCACTTTCCGTGTGTTGCCTACTGCAACACGTACACCTATAGCTCGACTCACGGTTCTTGAATCTTCCCTTTATGATGTCATCTGACTCAAAATATCTCTACCAACTATGACTATTTTCCTTTGTTTCCTATAATGTTCTCCCAATTCTACCAACTATTTAGAACTCTTTAAGTATCTCACTTCTTGCCATGAGTCGTTGCAATCCACACACCCCAACACCGAGATCCTCTACCTTGGGGATTTCAATGTACATCACAGAGAGTGGCTTGGCTCTGCAGGGGATGACCCAGGTGGAGCTGAGGCACTATTTTTCCGAACTTAATGATCTGGAGCAAATAATTAAACAGCCAACACGCGTTCCTGATCGACACGATCAACTTACTAACATTCTTGATCTACGTTTACCTCAAAACAGTCTAACCCTTTACATTATTCATACTCAATTTCTGTTCCCTCAAGGTCTTCCGATCACAATCTTATTTCTATTAACTCAAACTGGGCACGACCACCTCCCCCACCCCCTCTAAACGCCAACTATGGCACTATCGGAAGGCAAATTGGCAATCCTTACGATAATTCTTCATCGACTTTCCTTGGGATGAATGTTGTTTTTCAACGCCTCGGTAATCGGTATGTGCTGACAGCATTGCTGGGGTTATACAGGGCGGTATGAGTGCATTTATCCCATCTTCTACCAAAACTTTCACTTTGCAATCATGGTTTGATCGCTCCTGTTCTCTTGCATGTAGGGAGAGAGATAGGGCATATGAAGTTATGAAACTATATCCTTCTCCTATTACCCACTCCTCTTTCATTACTTCTAGGAATCGTTGTATGTAAGGCTATTCTTCGTAAAACCAAGCGGACTTTTATATAAAAGACCGCTGTCCTGACAAACTCTTCTTCTAGTAAATCCTGCTGGTCCTCAAACAAAAACATATGTAATAACTTCTGCACTTCCTCTTTTTCTCCTTTCTACCGACCTGATAACTCTATAGCCAATTCTCCCCCTGATAATGCCAATCTCTTTGGCACATTATTCTCCTCTAAATCCAACTTAGACGATTCCAACTCTATCCCTCCTAATCCTTCTCTTCCTGCTGAACCGATGCACTTTCCTATAACCTCTACTCGTATGGTTGTTGGTGTGTTATCTAGGTTGAATGTAAGTAAGGCGCATGGACCAGACGGAATACCCCTCGTGTTCTGGCGACTTTTTAGACTTTAGCTTGTCTATTTGCTCACAAACATCGTTACTAGTCACTACTAGCTCGCTAGTTAGTGCCTCGGGTATAATGTTTAAATTTTATTTTTTATAAACCTTTCTTTATTCCTATTTCATGTTTAAGTTTTTTGGTCATCCACCTTGGCTCATTCTTATTTGACATAATTTTTCTGTATGGTATATTTTGTTCCTGTGGTTTACGTAGTATACTAGTGAATTTAGTATAGTCAGCTTCAACTGTTGTGTAGCTGGTGACCTCGCCCATTCCTACCGGAGACTGAACTGACCGTTCTCAGGTGACCTTACCTGGGTACCTTCTTAACCCCTCATAATCCGCCGATCGAAAATCTAGGACTCTGACCATATTGTCATTATTTTTCGTTTCCCAATTTAGGGTAAACCTGATTTCTCTGTGATCACTGTTCCCTAGTTCTTCCCCTATTATGGATTTCTTACCATTAATTACTTTGATTTTTGCTGTGGGTACAGCTGCTGGCACAGTTACTGAGTTAGGAGGGATAGTTAATGACATGCTTACATTTACTGGTTTTGCTTGACTCTCTTCTTCAATACTTACTCTAGGACACAATGCACTATGATGGTTTTCGGGTTTACATCTAAAGCAAGTGGATAACTTCATTGAACACTCGCTTGCCTTATGGTTAGGGCTCAGACATATAAGACAACTCCTTTCTTTCAGTATGTTAAGACAGGACAACAAATTTTGATAGTTTTTACAATACACTGTACTGTGCTGTTCACTACAGAATATGCAGGTTTTTGCATTAAGATTTAGAGGCTTTTTTCTGATCTGTTCAGAATCTGCTTTCCCTGAGTAACCTATAACTGTATTTGCTGTCTTTGTCATTGACTTATCTCTTACACAAGTGAGGTAGGTACCTATTTCTTCCTTCCACACTACTCCCCTGGTTCCTTTGTTACAGCTTTTTGTGATTTGTCTATCCCTTTTTTCATTTACTTTCCATTTTGTTTCTACATTTTCTTTCCAGAATGATGATTGGAGGTGTTTACACAGTTCCACTAATCCTTCTTCTATCTCTTGGTATGAAAAGTAATTCTTTTGATACATATGATACAATTCATCACAAGTTCTTTTGGGGATTTTTTTCTGTACTATGGGATTTATTACCCAGGAAGCAGCAGATAAGTCCTTGAGATTGTTCAATGATTTTGAAGAACAACTCAACGTAATGCGAAAGGCTTGTAATTCATCACAGTTATGTTTGGGACCAGGAAGATCCAGCAATTTGCTTATGGCTGTCTGTAAACTTAACTCTTACGTCTTCGATATTCACTTTTAAGACTGATACAGCTGCATCATAATTGGCTTCTTCAATGGTAAGATCATAACCTGCTCCTTTTAATTGATATAACAAATATGATAACTTATTAACTTTAGGCACTTCAACTCTGTCATGTACTAAATACTTAAATTTATCCCAAAAGGAGTTTAAATTTTCTTTCCCACTAAACTCAGGGAGTGTTAGGATAGGTAACTGTAATTTGGGCAGCGCTCCAACACTGCTTCCTGATGTGAAGTTGTCTCTAGGTCGTACTTATCACTTAAATCCTCAAATTTCGTCCAACGACCCTTCAAGATTTGAATTTGAGTAGCTACATCACCTTTGAGGATTGTACCACTTTCCAACAAATCTTTACATTCATTTACACTCCTGGTTACCCATCCCAATTTTGTACTCACAGATCTCCTTAGAAGTCCCTCGGGCATTTTGATTAAATTCAAGCAAGCAGATAAGAAATATAATAGTACCAGACCAAGTTATATTAAAATACAATTAAAGATTTTACTCTAACCAGAAACACCAAATAATAACAGAGGCTAAATCAAGGCTTGTAGGCCTTACTCCTGAGGTTTGCAAAAACACTAAAAGTTAGAAAATCTAGTATCATTAATTAGTGCTCCTTGAATTAATGAATCCTAGGCACAAACTACTCCATTTATTATTATAAAAATTATCAAATTTCAAATATTGTAATCCCCTAATGCAAACCAGTAGCTTCATTGAATCAACAGGGAATTATATCAATGGTAGAATGGCAATTATTCATCAGCAATTCAACCTACTCATCATTTCTGAGGCAGTAGCATTTAATTTTTCATTTGGTAGGTATCAAAAGTATCCCTATTAAGTTAAATTAAGTAATTAATATCACAATAAAGTTATCCCCTCAATGAAGGTTTTTCGAACTTGACTTCCTGGTTTGCCAAAACACAGGAAGGTAACACTGAAAAGGTCAAAATTTAAAGTAATAATGCTAAAAAAATAAACAAAACACTGAAAATTAAACTTGATTAATTTATCCTCTGCCTCCGACTTCCAGATTTACTTGTTAGCTGAAGAAGAAGGTTCTTCTAGGGCCTGCCATATTAAATGGTCTAACTTCTTGTTAATCAAGTTCTTAAATTTATTGACAACAAAATATCGACCCTGGGCATTCCAGTGTACACCATCAGCTTTCAAGTTTCTCGGAAATGGTTTTGCATTGAAATGAATGTAATTTCTGGTTCTTTTATTTTTACGTTGAATTCTCCTATTCACCGATTGTGATACTGATTTATAGGTTTCCTCTGATACTCTGGCTGTAAGAGGCAGGAGTCGGGGTTCCAGTAAAGTGATGGCTACCATCGAATTGAAGGCCCTGTAGGGGTATCGAGATATTAATGTTGTCAAGCACTCAGGATGGAAGGAAACTCTAATGTGGTTTTCTTGTATAATATATAAGTTATATGATAGACAGTCTGGTGCTGGAGATGCCGTGTGGTGGGGAGCTGCTCAGTAGAAGACGTTCGGTGAGTAGCTTGTTGAAGGAGATCGATGTGCAGGAGCTTCGTTAGAGAAGATGTTGCCTGTTGCTGGCCTCCTGGTTGAATGAAATGTTAACAGCGTGGAGCTTGCTGGAGGAGATGTTGCTTGTTCAGGAAAATGGGCAGAATGAGAGTTGGTTGGTGAGGAAGCTCAGAGAAGGACAGCTGGTGGGTCGCCATGCTCGCTGGCGGGAGCGAGGACCGCCAGGCAGGCGAGGAGGAGCTAAGGCAGCCATGCAGCGGCGGAGGAGGAGGTGTTGCTAGTTCAAGAAGAATGGTCAGAATGAATCTCAATGTTGTTGTGTTGTTGTTGAGATTGTCGGACCGTAGTCCGACACGGGCCTTTGCCTGTAGGCGGCCCGTTTGGTGGTTCCGGCTGGAGCTCCAGGAGCAGCCAGACCGGATTGGGATTAGAGGTGGTCCCACCTGCAGATTGGAAGGCTACTGCAGGTTGCAAGTGTGAGCGGACTCCCGATCAGTGGACGCTTACCACCAACCCCCACTCTTGGACGTGGTCAGTTTCGGAGTGGCGCGCCCCCCGAACTGGGGTCCGCACTTGCTGGGAGAGGATGCTTTCTAAGCTATCTGGGTGGTGGGTATCGTGTGATGACCCGGAGTAGGTGGTGAATGTGGTCTGTATGGGCCTTTCGGGTTAGAGTGGCCGCTGGTGTTGTGTGTGTTTCTTGGGAGATTTGAGTTCTGTTTCGGAGGCTTTGTGTGACCTCGCAGTCGAGGAGATAGTGTTCAAGTGGGTTGGCTGCTGGCTCCTGACAGTAAGTGCAATCCATGACGTCATTTACGATCATCTGCCAGGAGCACTTGTACCCTAGTCGTAGTCGATGAAGGCTGACTTGGGTTTGTCTTGGAGTTTTCTTGTCAGCGAAAGGTGGTTCCCCTTTTGTGGCCGCCAGGTACCATTTGGCTGATTGGGAACCAGCGTTGAGTGCATAAAGGAAGCTCTTTTTGATGTGGATCTTGCTAGTCTTTCTGAGGTGATTCTTGATCTGTTTTACACTTGCTGGAACTTGGATGTGTACGCTACTAGAACGTGTAGCTGCCTTGGCTGCTTCGTCTGCCACGTCGTTTCCTCCGATCCCTACATGACTGGGAATCCAGTGTAAGACGACTGGTCGGTTTTGGCTTTGGAATTCCTGTAGCTGTGCGAGGATCGAGGTAATGATGTGGACGTTGTCTCTTGGTTGACTGTGTTGCAGCGCCTGCATGGCCGATTTTGAGTCCGTGTGAATTATGATGGACTTGTTGTGTTGTGTTGCAGCGTGTTGTAGGGCCTTTGAGATTGCTACCAGTTCTGTTTGTAGGGTGGAGCAGTCATTGGAAAGTCTCCATTGGAGGGTCTGACCTTGGGTGTAGAAGGCCGCTCCGGATCTATGATGTTTTGGGTCCACCGAGCCGTCTGTGAAGTATGATGCTGCATCAGCCGGTGTCTCGGTGGCTATGGCTTCGAGAGTTATTTTTTTGAGGTCCTCCTTCTGGAGGTTGGCTTTACTATCGCCTAGGTCGGTGAATTTGAGTGTGGCTGGTGGAGGGCTCCATGGTGGAGGAACAGCGTAACCATTGTCTCGTGTGTCTTGGTTGTTCTTGACGAGTGTTTCTGCTTGCAGGTGTCGGATGACCTCGCTTGCCTCGTGCGACCAGGTGGCCCCTCGCACTCTGTGGTCGAGGTGGAGGGAGGCACTGAATCGAATCTTGGCAACTGTGGGCTTGTCTGCTCTACAGATTTTGGCGAGGAGACCGGCTGTCACCTGCTTGACTCGAACTGCCAGGGGTGGTAGCTCGGTTTCCATTTGCAGATTGCAAATTCTGGTCCACATGGGTGCTCCGAGCATGGTCCTGAGAGCATTGTTTTGAATGACTTCTAGCTTAGCTATTTGGTCTTCTCTCAGTCCAATGAGTGCTGGAGCACTGTAATCTACCAGCGATCTGATGGCGGCCGTGTAGTAGGCTTTGAGCACATGAAGGTTTGCTCCTGCGGATTTGCTGGTGAGCGACCTCATTATATTGTGTCTGCTCTTCGTCCTGTGCCTGAGATACTCGAGTTGCGGCTTGAAGGTGAGTTTCTGGTCAAACCAGATTCCAAGACACTGGTGGGCGTTGGTCCAGACTACCGGCGTGTTTTGTATGGAGAGCATCTTGTCTGGTGTGTCTGTGCAGATGGCCATCGCTTTCGACTTGGCTGGATTTATCTTGAGTCCAAGTCTGTTGCACTCCTCTTCTATAAGTTGGAGTGCGTGTTGCGTGTTGGCTAGTCTGTTCGATCCTCTTACTATAAGCTGTAAGTCGTCTGCATAGCATAGGAGCTTGGCTGTTTGTCTGAAAGGAAGTTTGACTAGATTTTCCATCAGGACATTGAACAGCATTGGACTGCGGATGCCTCCTTGTGGGGTTCCGTTTTCGTGGACCCTGTAGCTTGAGGTTGCTCCCTGAAAGCGTACTCGTGCTTCTCTCTGTGTGAGGTAGTTCTGGATCCACCCCAGCAGCCTTCCTTTGACGCCTTTTTTAGCGAGCGTAGTTGTAATGGCCAATGGATTTGCTAGTTCGAAGGCTTTCTCCAGGTCGAGGAAGACCACCAGAGCTGGTTTGTTGTCCACTGTGCTGAGTATCTCGGCGATGTTGTTGCCTGTGCCGGTGTTCTCGGTGTAAGCAAAGATGTGAGGGTGTGGGCTGCCTACTTTCCACTTGAGTCGGTTGAGAGCCATTCTTTCTCCCGTCTTCGCTATGCAGCTGAGAAGGGAGATGGGCCTCGGTTTGTCTGGTTCTCTGGGCTTCGGAATGGGCTGTATATCTGCCTTCTTCCATTCCGGTGGGAGTCTTTGTGCTGTCCACGAAGCATTGATGGCCTGCAGCAGAGCCTCGTGTCCGGCTGTACCGGCATGAGAAAGCATGGAGTAGGTTATCCTGTCGGCCCCTGGAGCTGTGTCCTTGCTTCGTTTTAGCGACTTCTGGAGTTCTTGCTGGTTGAATGGTCTGTCAGTGTCATCTTCACTGTTGCAGGCCTCTTCGATCATCTGGAGTCTGACCTGTTGCAGACGCCGTTGTGTCTCCTCCGCCTGTCTTGGGAGGTTTTTCGTTGCTGCTCGGTCAGAGAACAGTTTTGCAAGTCTCTCGGCTTCCTCTTCTGGGTTGGGATGGGTTGGTGGTGGTGGTGTTGCCTTCCCAGATGCCCTTCGGATCTGGGCCCACATCTTGCCAAGGGAGGTGTGCTCGTTCAGTTCGGAGCACCATTTGAGCCAGCTTACGTTTTTTATTTCTTCCTTCTCTTCCCTGGTATCCTTAACTATGACTTGCAGGAGATGTCTGTTTGTTGCCGTGGGATGTCTCCTGTAGTTTCTTCGGGCCAAGTTCACTCTGTGGTTGAGTTCTTTCACCCTGGGACAGTAGTACCAGTAATCATTGTACTGTCTTGATGTGGGTTTTGTTTTTGGGATAGCCTCTTCTGCCGCTTGGTGAAACGCCTCAACCAATTGTTGGTGGAGGGTTGTCTCATCCACGGGTGCCGCGCCGGCCGGCTGTGATTTTTCGCGCCACTTAGCCAGGTGTTTCTTGAAGAGTCCCCAGTCTGCCTTTTGGGTATTGTATCTCCATCTCGGGGGGGGGGGGGGGGGTGGAGTGGGGAGTTTGTTCACCTTCAGCGTTGTTAGGGTGGCGAAGTGGTCGCTGGTCAGCGTGGGGTGTATCTGCCAGGAGGCCGAAGGCTGTAGTGCACTGGAGACGAAGGTTAGATCTAGCCTTCCTCCCCTAGTGTGGGTGGGCTCTCCGGTGTTCAGGAGGCAGATCTCGGGTGTATCTTGAAAGGTGGTGTATAGGTGTAGGCCGTCTTCATTTGTGGGGCTTGCCGAGCTTAGGAAGGGATGATGTGCGTTGAAATCCCCTCCTATGAGTGTGGCGTGGTCAGCGGCCGAAGCAAATAATTGAGTAACCTCCAGTGAGCCCCTTGGGTTCTTGTAGATGTTGTGAACAGTTAATTCCCGTTCTTGGAGGGTTACTTTGACGGCCTGTGTCTCGATGTTTTCCCCACATGGAAATTGCTGCGTGACATCGGCGGAGGGTATGCTTGACTTGACCAAGATCATACATCCTCTTGTTGACGCCTGCGTGAAATGCCTCCTGTACGTCTTGTAACCGCTGAATTTGAAACAGTGGTGTTCATGTAGAAGTGTTTCTTGTAGCAGTATGATGTTAAGCTTGTCCTTGGCTGCTGCTTCTTGTAGGAGGTGTTTCTTGTTTTTGATGCCCTGAGCATTCCATGTTAGGATGTTCAGGGTGCTGATGTTTTCCACCACTGTTTCATCGGGGACTTCTGGTGGTCCTCGATGGAGATGTCCAAGTTCGATTCCAACTGGATCAGGTTCATATCTTCGTGTTCTGTGGTTTTTGCCTTCTGGGCCGTGGTTCGGTTCAGGGGAGTTGAAACGTCCAGTTTCTTTCTGGGAGCTGTCGGTATCTTGGGTTCTCTGGTGGCCTTCTTCGGTGTGGAGTGTACCTCGGCTGTCACTCGTGTGAGGACCGGCGAGGCTTCCTCCACTGAGGTGGCTGGAGCTGTGGCGACTTGCCCGAGGACGCTCCCCATGAGTATTTGGAGCTGTGTGGGTTGGATCTTGTGGCCCAGTAGTCCGGCTAGGCCCTCCGCGAAGGTTGTCAGTACCTTGGCTAGGTCTGATACGTGTATCATTCCTTCTGGTGCCTTGGTGTGTGCTTCTTTTGTCTGTCTCGTGGTTGTCTGCTGCTTGGGTGGCTGAGGTGTGGCCGTAGTGAGGCCAGGAAACTGGGCTGCACTTTGGGTGTTGACTGGCTGAGGAGGTTGTCTTTGTTGTTTTTGCCTTTGGGTTCCCCACACGAAGGTACTTGGTGGGGCTGGTGTGTAGGCGGTGGGGGCCGGTCTTGCTGCTGGTCGGTTTGCCTGGACCCTCTTTGTTCTCTCGGAGCATCCAGGATTCCAGGCGTGGTGTTTGCCCCCGCAGTTGGCACACTTGGGGGCAATTTTTTCCCCATTTTTCAACTTGGCGAGGCAGGAGTGTGTGCCGTGCTTCTGTGCGCAGACTGGGCAGATTTCCTTGTACGTGCACCTTGTCTGATGATGCCCGTATTTTTGGCATCTGAAGCACCGCAGGGGCCCTGGGACGAAGGGCCTCACTTCGTAGATCCCCCAGGTTTTGAGGTCTATGGTGCTGGGGGGTGAGCCGTAGTGCGTTATGAGCACTTGTTTCGTGGTGGCCGTCTTGTCGGACAGGGGAGAGCATCTCTCGGCTTTTAAGATCTTCGGGTGGTTCTCCAGGGGTTCGAGAGGTAGTTCCTTTGGGTACCGGAGGACTACCGACTTCATCAGTTTCTGGGCGGGATCTAGCTTGGTTGATGTCACGGTGGTGGTGTATTGCAGGTAAGTGTCGAGGGTGGTGGCGGAGTCCTTGTCTTTGGGGTGAACGATCATCTCCCCCTTTAGGTTGGGCCGCACTGAGAACTTGGCCAGTGGATTTAGCTTTTCCATCTCTGTGACGGCGGCATATGTTGTTTTTGCGTCCGTTTTCGTGATCCGGAATTTTGGCAGTGTCGTTGGAGGTGAGCTGGTGGTGGTGATGGGTGCCTTGGGGGCTGCTTGATGGCATTCGTTTCCCGAAAAAGCACGTCGGCGTTTCTTGTTTTCTACCTTCGTCCAGTTGTCCTCAGTGGCGGTAGCAGTGGTGGTGGAGTTGTTGGAGGTGGTGGTGTTGTTCCTACTTTTCAGGGCTTCATTGAAGGTGCGTAACTGGTCCGCTTTCTCTGTGCGAAGCCTGTCGTAGTTCCGGTCGTCAGGTTGGCGGTTCAGGCGGGGATCGCTGTTAGGAGGGCGTACGCGCTCCATAACGGGTTTTTTTTTTTTTTTTTTTTTTTTTTTTTTTTTTTTTAGATCCTACCTATTCCGGTTGAGTAAAATGCAGAGGAATTTCAGCACTCCCCACTGGCTGGTGGTCGTAGAGTGGTTCTTGAGCTTCTCTCCCGGAGCCCCGATTGGGGAAGCCTACTTCCTAGTGTATGTGACTGCTCACTTATAGACGTGAGCTGAGTGTGCCTATTTGGGAAGGATAAGGATTGCTACCCTCTTTCCAGGTGGACCCGCACGATCACGGTTTTCCTGGAAAGACTCGGCTGGGGAGGGTTTTGCTCCGACCCTCTTTCGTGTTCACAATCTCCTGGGAGGGAGGTGAACAGCTACAGGGGGGACCGCAGGACGAATACACTTTTGAGGGTGCAGGTCCCTAGGCCAGAGCGAAAAAGGAAAAATAGTAGTAGAAGGAAAAGAGCTCAAACCACGCCGGGAATATCGCGCTATAACTGCTCTCCAGCTGGAGTGTGGGTCACTCACACCACCAGTGGGGAGGGCAAGCTAATGCTCGATAAACCGAGAACGCTCGTGAGTTGTTGTGGACGATGACAGTCGTGGGTGGTCCGGTCCGGGAAGATGGCCAACAATGGCACAAGGGAGAGGGCGGTCTTCACAGTTCCGGGTCCAGCAGGAGGTCTTGTTGAGAGGTCTTCTTAGTTCAGGAGCGATGCGAGAAGTGGAGAGACAGAGCTTATATACACCCAGCAGCAGCCGCCAGTCCTCTATGAGTCATGTTGGAAAAACCCGAGAAGTCGCCGGTGAATAGTTTCGTTGCTAAGATACAGTAACATCTGGGGACAGCTCTCGCTTGGTTGCTAGGCAACGGCACGTTGGAATGTGATAGCAGGTGGTGCCTGCTATGCAGTTTGTAGGGGAGACGTCCACTACAATACTCCCCCTTCCCTCCAGGCGGTGTAGGAGACTTGTTGTTTGTAGAGTTGCTTAGCACATGTGAGGCAGACCGGGCGGTGCATGCCTCATGTGAGACAACGGCGATGGCGTGATGAGCCGATCGCTGAAATACAACTGTCTAGATACACACTATCTGTGGGAGAAGGGAGAAAAAGGGTGTGTGGAGGCGGTGATTGGTGTGCTTCCCTCACGACAGGTACAGGGTCGTCAGATGCGCCTGCTGGGGTGTGTGGGCCTGGGTCAGGGGCAGGGGCTGAGTCAGCAGAAGCGGATTAGGGCTCGTGACAGCAGCTGGGTCCACGACAGCAGCAGGGTGCAGGACATTAGCAGGGAGTACCTGAGGGAGAAAAGAGGGTGTGTGGAGGCGGTGAATGTTGTGCTTCCCTCACGACAGGTACAGGGTCGTCAGATGCGCCTGCTGGGGTGTGTGTGGGCCTGGGTCAGGGGCAGGGGCTGAGTCAGCAGAAGCGGATTAGGGCTCGTGACAGCAGCTGGGTCCACGACAGCAGCAGGGTGCAGGACATTAGCAGGGATTACCTGAGGGAGAAAAGAGGGTGTGTGTGGGTCCGGATTCAGGAACAGAGGCCGCGTCAGGGGTTATTGCTGGGCCGGGGTCGGCGTCTGAGGCAGGACGGGTGTGCTGGGGTCGTCAGATGTGGTGCGTGGGGCAGGAAGAGGAGCCGGTGTCTGCTTGAAGACTGGGAGCGTGATCAGTGTCTCCTCCATCCTGTGTGAGTGCTAATCTCCGGGAGTCACCATTTGTAGGGGTATCGAGATATTAATGTTGTCTAGCACTCAGGATGGAAGGAAACTCTAATGTGGTTTTCTTGTATAATATATAAGTTATATGATAGATAGTCTGGTGCTGGAGATGCCGTGTGGTGGGGAGCTGCTCAGTAGAAGACGTTCGGTGAGTAGCGTGTTGAAGGAGATAGATGTGCAGGAGCTTCGTTAGAGAAGATGTTGCCGGTTGCTGGCCTCCTGGTTGAATGAAATGTTAACAGCGTGGAGCTTGCTGGAGGAGATGTTGCTTGTTCAAGAAAATGGGCAGAATGAGAGTTGGTTGGTGAGGAAGCTCAGAGAAGGACAGCTGGTGGGTCGCCATGCTCGCTGGCGGGAGCGAGGACCGCCAGGCAGGCGAGGAGGAGCTAAGGCAGCCAGGCAGCGGCGGAGGAGGAGGTGTTGCTAGTTCAAGAAGAATGGTCAGAATGAATCTCAATGGAGAGACAGAGCTCATATACACCCAGCAGCAGCCGCCAGTCCTCTATATGAGTCATGTTGGGAAAACCCGAGAAGTCGCCGGTGAATAGTTTCGTTGCTAAGATAGGGTAACATCTGGGGACAGCTCTCGCTTGGTTGCTAGGCAACGGCACGTTGGAATGTGATAGCAGGTGGTGCCTGCTATGCAGTTTGTAGGGGAGACGTCCACTACAGCCCCTTCTATTTTGTCTACTACCTTGAATATTGTATCAGAGATTTCATTGGGAACTACGTCCTCGTAGACATCATTTCCTCCCAGGAAGAGAATTGTGAAGTGGTGAGGCCACTCTAGTACCGAATTAAGACGACCATCTTGGTCGAACTGAGTTACCTTTCCCCTAGGGGCCCCAAAGCACCGTGACTGCGAGAGAGATTTAGGAGTAATGATAAGTAGGAACCTTAAGCAAAGTAAACAACGTGTTTTTGCTCGTAACAAGGCTAATAAAGTACTTAGGTTCATACAAAGGAGTGTTAGTTACAAGACTAGTGAGGTCATCCTAAAACTGTATCTTGCGCTTGTGAGACCACACCTGAATTACGCAGTTCAGTTCTGGTCACCGTATTACAGAATGGATATAGAATCACTGGAAAGAATTCAGAGGAGAATGACAAGACTAATCCCGGGCATTAGGAACCTTGAGTATAGAGACAGGTTAATGCATCTTAATTTGCACTCCCTCGAGAGACGTAGAGCGAGGGGCGACCTGATAGCGGTGTATAAGTGGAAGTCAGGACTAAACAAAGGGGACACTACAAAGGAGCGAACTCGTAACAATGGTTTTAAATTAGACAAATTTAGATTTAGGCGTGAAATAGGTAAACACTGGTTTGGAAACAGAGTAGTGGATGAATGGAACAAGTTACCAAATATCATCATTAACTCGAATGCTGAATAGCTTCAAACATAGGTTGGATGCTTATATGAGCAATAGGGGTTGGGTGTAAACGGGACTGCCCAGTATGGGCCAATAGGCTGGCTGCAGTTTCCTCCATTCATATGTTTTATGTTTTTATCTCGCAGTCCGGCATCTCTAATCAATGTGGAGTCAGGCTATAACCCACGATTGCTACCTTGAACATATACCTATATTCTAGCGCCCCAGTTCCTCGCTGGGGCACCATGTACAGTAGATATTAAATCTAAGTTATTAAAATATAATATAATATAATTACCTAAGCTAGCCCCGTACGCTTAAAATAGCGGTACCCAAGAATAAGTGATCACCAATGTACTTAGCTATTATTTTAGGGGCGGCTATGAGTTGTAGAGAGTCTTGAGTTGCCAGTTGTCTTCTACATTTTGAGAGTCGCGTCCGCCTCCCGTGAAGTGTGAATTGAGATTGGCGTTTCTTTCGCCTTGTACAATTGCGTGACACAATCGCGCAATGATACCTAAACAATATCTAAATAATTATTATAATTTTTTTTTTACAATACTATTTCGTAATAGAAATACATATTTACATTTTTAGTAAACTATTGTTACTGATATCGTGTAAATTTAACGATTTTAACGTGATAAATAGAGAAAGAGGATTACCGCACTACTTTCCGTGAAATGATCCGTCTTTCGCATGCCAACTAGTGTTTTTACAACAAATTTTTGTACACCTCGTAATCATCTCCCTAACCTAACTAGCTAATTAAATCATTAATTAATTAGCAAATTATTTACATATTCCACATTGGATTGTTATTCCAAGTTCAATAACACACAAGATCACTACTACGGTGCTTCAAGGACCTGGAGGATAAAGGTGGAAATTAATTCCCACATCATCAGTCCATAAAACATTACCTCAGTAGTAGCTACCAACGCGCCACAGGGACAACAAAAACAATCCTTGGCTTTGTTATATTCCACACAAAGCAGCGATCCCTGTTCACATGCAGAGGTCTCGGGTTTGATTCCCGACTTGTGAGGTATTGTCTGTAATAGTGTAGTCCTCGTGTTATATGGACTGATGAGATACATATGTAGCCTCGTGTTTCCTAGCGGGATTCGGTAAAATGCTTCCTCCGACCACATAGTTGGCATGGGCAACCTCCAATGGAGGTTCACAGCGCTTAACAAGCACGATGAAAAGGTATTGTGTGGAATATAACAAAGCTTGGGAGTGCATTCGGTGTCCTTGTGGTGCGGTGGTAGAGATCCCTGTTCATACGCAGAGATTCGGGGTTCGATTCCCGACAAATGAGGTATTGTATAAATAGTAAAACCTCGAATAACCGACTTTCGGATTAACCGCCGATCCCGGACCACGAAAGTAAATATATATTTTTTTTTCGGGGATTAGCCAACCCGGGCACAGGTCACTGACCTACATCAGAGCCTGGGGGCGAAAATGTAATTAATAATAATAATAATAATAATAATAATAATAATAAAATAATAATAATAATAGTAATAGTAATAATAATAATAATAATAATAATAATAATAATAATAATAATAATAATAATAAAGAACCATAAAGAAATGCAAAAATTAAAAAAAATCAAAAGTGAGAAACAATATATGTATGTTGTGTTGTCAATAGTAAGAGAATCAATTGAAACCCTGCCTGCAATTGTGTGTAAATGAGGCAGAAGTCAGATCAGCAACCTGGGACTTGGTCATAATTTTCGTGATGCCATATGGCAGCAGGGTCTACCATTAGACAACAGATTATGCTTGCAATATCTTCCCAGGCGGTAGTACCTCCCTGTTTGGTAGCTGCTTACTACCTAAAGGGTAATAAAATAAAAAATACAATTCTATTCTTTTCTCAGGTTTTTGGCTACTGCTTATGTGCTGGACAGTATTTCATTAATAAAAGTTTTGTTATTAAAGTATTATGTTCTTTGACTTTTCCTTTTTTTATTCACGGTTTCTGTGCTAGTTCATATTTATTTACTAAAGTGGTTAATGTTTTAATGCAAATGCTATTGAAATATGAATGACAAATGAACAAAAATGAATAGAGGAACTTAAATTAGGTAGGTTAAGGATAGGTACTTTAAAACAGGCATGTTTTATTTCCGTAGACTTTATTTACTCTTAACCGGCCTTTTGGATTATCCGTTTGCCCCTTACCCCCATATGTGGGCGGTTAATCGAAGTTTTACTGTATGTATGTTGTATTGTCAAAATAAGAACATAAGAACATACGAAAATAAGGAGTCTGCAATAGGCCGGTTGGCCTGTGCATGGCAGCTCCTGTCGAGAGTTACTGCCACTCTCTATCCATGAATCTATCTAGCCTCCTTTTGAAACTTTCCAGAATTCCAGCACTTACTACAAAGTTGCTAAGCTTGTTCCACTCGTCCACCACCCTATTTGTGAACCAGTTTCTTCCTATCTCCCTCCTAAGCTTAAACTTATCCAACTTGAATCCGTTGCTCCGAGTCCTATCCTGCTCGGATATTATAAGAACTTTATCTATATCCCCTTTATTGATTCCTTTCACCCACTTAAATACTTCTATCATATCTCCCCGCACTCTTCGTCTTTTTAGGGAATGCAAGTTAAGTTTCTTTAACCTATCCTGATATGGAAGGTTTCCAAGTCCCGGAATCATGTTCGTCATTCTTCGCTGCACCGACTCTAGTGAATTGATATCCATTCTATAATAAGGGCACCAGAACTGAACCGCATAATCGAGGTGCGGCCTGACTAGCGCAAGATATAGCTGCAATAAGACCTCTGCACTCTTATTACTTACACTTCTAGATATAAAACCCAATACTCTGTTTGCCTTATTTCGAACATTAACGCACTGCAATTGTGTGTAAATGAGGCATAAAGTCAGATCAGCCATATGACTCTCAGTTCACATCTCAATAACTACTGTACGTACTTCCTAACTGTAATCCAACAATGTTTATATCTTCCCCTACTCATTAAATGTAATAATTTCATTTTGTAGTCGAATATGTCTAAGACCAAAAACAGCTGGCGCACAGTGGGTTATGGAGGACACAAAGGTGAAGCATATTAAAAAGACATATTTCTACTATATTTATTACTGCACCATCAAGAATGCAGACAATGTGTCAGCCTGATTAGGAAACACGCAGAATGGAGAAAACTGTCTACAAATTTAAGCGGTATGAAGCAGTTCTCACGATGATGTCTAGGGACAAGTCGGGACGTTTAACTAATCTCGACAAGTGCGGCGAGAGCCCCGGTGAAGGCAGCGTTGTAGGTGCAGGACACACCATTGTGAGTTATATCCTTGCGGTCGTCTGTGTAGTCACCGTTCTAGGTAGGAAGAAACAAAACTTAATTTATAAGAAAAATAATATGTACAGAGAGGGGCGACCATGTTGCAGTAATTAGTGGGAAGCTAAAAAAAAATGAGAATTACAAAAACATCCTATGCTGAGATGCTTGAAGACATGACTTATTTGTCAACTCAGTTTAATCATATTTATATGACCTGCTGGTACTAACCTCAGCTGGTCCAGCGGCGAGAGCTCCGAAAAGGACGTGGGAGTTGGGGCCGGGATTGTCAAGAGCTCCTGAACAGTCTGCTGGGGGGTTCGGGCAAGAGCTGAGAAAGAAGGTAAAAATATTGATTCACGGCTCAGATGAATCCCATACTCATATAAAGTGGGATTAATCGTAACCAACTCATCATAAATAATGACCGGTGATGTGAAAACCAAAAAACAAATAGGCATAATAACAAATTGAGTGTAATGTATAAAATTCGATATACAATCAACAACCTCACCCGCCAAAACTCGAGCCCACAATCTTATGCCTGTGACCAGGAAATGCTACCACCATGCCACTAGAACACTAAAAGCAATTCTAGACTTTGTTATATTTCTCGGGATTGCCCGTACCACTTAAGTGGTCAGAGTAGCATTTTACCAAATCCAGCTTCGAAACACGAGGTTCCATATATATTTCATTAATCCATATAGCACGCGGACTTCAACATATAATAAACAACCTCACCCGCCAGGACTTGAACCCTTGGCACGGGCTATTCCCAATTGGAGGTTCACGGCGCCATAAGCTCGATGAACAGGCTTTGTGTGAAATATAACAAAGTCTCGGATTGCTTTTATTGTCCCAGTGGCACGGTGGTAGCATTCCCTGGTCTAATGCATAATGGCACGTACAAACTATATAATTTTGTGATTAAGAAGATTGGTAACTAGGTGAGGAGGTTCGGTCACTCTACCTTATGACATGAATATGTTGCACACCTGCTGTCCCTAGGGATTTCATCTCCCTCCCCTTTACTGTATACATAAGCTTTGTCAATAATTACTCCTTAGTCTGTACTCACGCGCATCTACAGTGATTTATTTGCTTATATATATATATATATATATATATATATATATATATATATATATATATAAATATATATATATATATATGTATAATCAACGACCTCACCAGCAAGGAATCGAACCCTCGACCTACTGGGTGTGACTAGGGAACGCTTACCGGCTAGGCCACAAGGACACTAAAAGCAGTTCTAGACTCGGTTATATTTCACACAAAGCCTGTTCATCGAGCTGATGGCGCCGTGAACCTCATTGGGAACAGGCTTTGTGTGAAATATAACAGAGTCTAGAACTGCTTTTAGTGGCCTTGTGGCCTAGCCGGTAAGCGTTCCCTAGTCACACCCAGTAGGTCGAGGGTTCGATTCCTTGCTGGTGAGGTCGTTGATTATATGTTCAAAGTCCGCGTGTTATATGGACTAAAAATGAAGTATATATATGTACCTCGCGTTTCATACCAGCGGGATTCGGTAAAATGTTACTGACACCACATAAGAGGCACGGGCAGTTTCCCAATGAGGTTCACGGCGCCATCAGCTCGATGAACAGGCTTTGTGTGAAATATAACAGAGTCTAGAACTGCTTTTAGTGTCCTTGTGGCCTAGCCGGTAAGCGTTCCCTAGTCACACCCAGTAGGTCGAGGGTTCGATTCCTTGCTGGTGAGGTCGTTGATTATATGTTCAAAGTCCGCGTGTTATTTGGACTAAAAATGAAGTATATATATATATGTATATATATATATATATACTGTATATATATATATATATACATATATATATATATATATATACAGTATATAAGAACATAAGAACATAAGAAAGTGGGATACTGCAGGAGGCCGACTGGCCCATACAGGGCAGATCCCTTTCACACCCATCCCAGCACTTCCATGTGCCTATCCAACTTCGTCTTGAAGCTCCCTAGCGTCCCCGATCCTACTCTATTACCAAACCAGTGCTTGCCTATATCCTTTCTGAATCGGAATTTTTCTAATTTAAAGCCATTTGTTCTAGTTATTTCGTTATTACTGAGCTTCAGAACATCTTCCATTTTACCCTTGTTAATCCCACTTACCCACTTGAACACCTCTATCATATCTCCGCTAACTCTACGCCTCTCTAATGAATGCAAGCCTAAGCTTTTCAGTCTTTCTTCATATGGAAGGTTTCTAATATTATGGATCATTTTTGTCATTCTTCTTTGTACTCTCTCCAAAGAATCTATGTCCATTCTATAATAAGGACACCAGAATTGAACCGCATAATCCATGTGTGGCCTCACTAATGCTAGGTAAAGTTTCAAGATAACGTCAGCAGTTCTGTTACTCACACTCCTAGATTTGAACCCAAGAATCCTGTTTGCCTTGTTGCGAACGCTAATACATTGTTTTCTAGGTTTCAAGTCGTTGCTAACAAATACACCTAGATCTTTTTCACAATCTGAGTTTTCTATTTCCGTGTTACCTAGTTTATACTTAACGTTTGTATTCGTCTTCCCTATCTGTAGTACCTTGCATTTATCTGCATTAAAATTCATTTGCCAGTCTACTGACCACTCATGTAAGGTATCTAGATCTCTTTGAAGGTGTTCAAAGTCACTGTCTGAATTTATCACTCTCCCCATTTTGGTATCATCTGCAAATTTACTAATCCTACTAGTTATACCTAAATCAAGATCATTAATGAATATAACAAACAGCAGAGGGCCTAATACAGATCCCTGGGGAACTCCGCTTTTGACCGCACCCCAGTCTGATTTAAATCCATTTATGCTGACTCTTTGTTTCCTACCAGTTAACCATGACCTAATCCATTTTAATAATGATCCACCTATTCCATGTGCTTCTACCTTCCTTATCAATCTCTCATGAGGGACTCTATCGAATGCTTTACTGAAATCTAAATAAATTATATCATATGACTTATCATTATCTACCGTGAACCCGTGCTGAGAAGAATGAATTAAGTTGAATGTTTCAAGGTGGCTTCTGATTTTTGTAGCAATAATTGACTCTAGCAACTTGCCTCTGATTGACGTGAGACTAATGGGACGGTAATTTGATGCAATTGATTTATCACCTTTTTTGAAAATCGGAACTACATTTGCAAGTTTCCAAGCTTCTGGCACTAGGCCCGATTCTAATGACTTATTAAATAAAACTGCTAATGGATTACTCAACTCATCTCTACATTCTTTTAATATTCTAGCATATACCTCGCCTGGACCAGGCGATTTATGAGGCTTCAGCTTGTTAATTACTTTAAGCACATCGTTACTAGTAATATTGATATTCATCAACATATTTTCTATACTGTCGTTATATACCTTATGAACTTCTGGAAACTGTAGGTTATGTAGGTTATGTATCTAAGCTACTGTGCCGAGTAGCAACCCTGTACATAAGCTACTGTGCTGAGTAGCAACCCTGTACATAAGCTACTGTGCCGAGTAGCATTTATATACATAATCACGTGGCAAACGTGGCAACACTGCACGTGTTATGTGGCAACATTGCCCCGAGGCTGCCATATGGCAAGGCAGCCTTAGTCTGACTGTGTGAGCCGTGCATGGCACACGCGAGTCACCACTTGTATTTCTCTCATCCATAATAAACGGACTCAGTGTTACTCAGTGTTTCCCTAGCCATCACTGCATTCTTCAGGGCACACTAGTAACCTTCATGGCGCAGTGAGTAGGATCTGTGGACTTACAAAGTGTAAGAACAATGCCGACAGTTACGTCTGCCGGTGATGCGTGTCGACTCATAGTGTGTTGTGTTGTGTTGCGCTGTGTTTCGCAGCGATGTGCAGTGTTGCGCCGTCACAGTGCGTTTTAGTGACGGTGGCAGTGCTAGTGTCAGTGTATTAGTGTGTGTCTAGAGCTGGGAGTTGAGCATTGGCCTGTTTTTTGTGGTACCCACGGAGCACGCAGGCGCACACCCTTCTCGTGCGACATCCGGGGGACACTGACGGTCTTGCCGGACCACACTCCCTCCGCTCTCTCAGACACACACACGCACGCATGCACGCACTCACTCACGGACAGAACAGTGGACCTGGACCATATGCGTGATTTCTGCGCTGTTTATGTCATATATATGTGGTTCGAGCTGTTGAGGCGCCACTTTATATATTAAACAGTGCAGTCCACGCACACACAAAGATGGGAGGTAAGAAGGGACACCGTCAAGATGGGAGACACGACTCCCCACCACCTTCTCCTCCACCGGGCGCAGACTCTCATCCTCCACCTCCAGTGACGGACATTGCCACAATTCTGAGGTGGATGGACGACCGGGACGAGAGACACAGAGAGATGGAACTTCAGAGGGAGGAGACACGAAGAGAGGAGGAAAAGTTGCGTTTTGAGGCGCTATTGGCGACCGTGGCGCTAACCCACCCTCCCTCACTTGCAGGTAGCGCACTTCAGGCGCCAGTACACTCCCTCCTCCACCACACCAGCGTCCTCCAGGTACTCTTGCTACCCCAACAGCTCCCAAGGCATCTGTTCAACCCCCACCCGCCCTCTCACCAGACGTCACGTTTCAGCTTTTTCGTGAGTGGAGGCGGCGTTGGACAGATTACTCCACGATGGTGGACCTTGACAGCATGCCTCCAAACAAACAGCTCATCCAACTGCGAATGTGTTTGTCGCTGGAGACCCAGAGAGTTTTGGAGCACACGTTGCACGTGCCTCCCGACTCTACCTCTTCAGTGACGGATGTGCTCGACCTTTTACAGGAGCATGTTAAGGGTCGGAACAACGAGGCTTTGCGTCGCCGTGCCTTTACCAGCTGCAAGCAGGCGGAGAACGAATCCTTTGACGACTTTTTTGTACGTTTGAGGAGTTTGTCGGAGGAGATCAACGTCTGCAAGGCGCACAGCCGGGAATGTGAGGAAGCCTGGATCAAGCACGGGATCTTGACAGGAGTCAGGCACGAAGAGTTGATGCAGCGACTCATCCCCCTGAACGCTTCCTCCACACTCCAGGTGGTAGTGACTGAATGTCGGTCATACGAGGCCACCAAGTCCGCCACCTCTGCCTTACGGGCCCCACCTGCTGTGAGAGCAATCTTACAATACAAGAAGGATAAGAAGGCGGCCAACAACGCGAAGGCTGCCACACGTTCTTCCACGCCTCCGCCTTGTGCTTCCTGTGGCAGCTGTGGAAAGCAGCACAGCCCCAAGACTTGCCCGGCCGCCGACGCACTGTGTCGTGGATGTGACCGTAAGGGCCACTGGTCTAACACAGACAGGTGCCCTGCACGAGGCCGCAAGTGTCAGGCCTGTGGTCGCTATGGACACTACGAAAAGTGCTGCCGCCAAGCCAAGCCCAAAAGCCCGAGACGAGGACAGCAGCACACTTCCCTCGGGGTGGTTCGTACGCAGCCCCCTCCAGATGGCCCACGCAGCCCCAAGCAGCAGCGGAGTCACATCAGGAGGGTGGAATCGACCACACGCCCCAGGGCAACCCCTGCCCAGATCCTGTATGGTCACCCTCTCCGCTCTTGCGTTCCTACACACTCCAAGGCCTTTGCGAAGGCCTGGCAGACCAAAGCCGAGAGCTGTGACCGCCGCGCCGCTTCACGTGCCCAGGACGCCAAGGCTCGGTATGACGACCGTGCCCGCCCTCTTCAGCCACTGGAGATTGGTGCCCTTGTCAGCCTCCAGGACCCGATGACGACACGATGGGACAAGGTGGGTATAGTGATGGGCGTCGGCCGGTCGCGGGACTACAAGGTCAGGATGCCGAGCGGCCGTGTCTGGTGGAGGAACCGCCGCTTCCTCCGGCCAGTCCCACCCCCTGCTGCTGGCCCCCTGACCGAGGACGAGTCACCTACACCTCACGAGGATCCGCCCCACAGCGCACCTCGACGCTCGGAGCGACTTAGGACTAAGAAGTCCGCTCAAGACAAAGACTATGAGCGTGAGGGGGGAGGGAGATGTAGGTTATGTATCTAAGCTACTGTGCCGAGTAGCAACCATGTACATAAGCTACTGTGCTGAGTAGCAACCCTGTACATAAGCTACTGTGCCGAGTAGCATTTTTATATATATAATCACGTGGCAAACGTGGCAACACTGCACGTGTTATGTGGCAACATTGCCCCGAGGCTGCCATATGGCAAGGCAGCCTTAGTCTGACTGTGTGAGCCGTGCATGGCACACGCGAGTCACCACTTGTATTTCTCTCATCCATAATAAACGGACTCAGTGTTACTCAGTGTTTCCCTAGCCATCACTGCATTCTTCAGAGCACAGTAGTAACCTTCAGAAACTGTGCTAGGTTTTCATTTGTGAATATGGAGCGAAAATGACTATTTAACGTACTACACATTTCTAACTCATGATCAGTCATTTCTCCTGTCGTAGTTTTAAGGGGACCTATTGTATCTCTAACCTTTGATTTATACAGTTGATAAAAAGCTTTGGGGTTATTTTTCGATTCATTTGCTACCTTGATTTCATAATTTCTCTTTGCTTTCCTAATTTCTGTTTTTACCTGTCTTGTTAGGTTCTGATAGTAACCTTGTAAGTGATTTTCGCCTTTTTTAACTTTTCTATATACTCCTTTCTTTTTCCCTAGAAGATCTAAGAGTCTATTATTCATCCATTTTGGTTGGTTCCGTATCGATCTCAATTTTCTTTTAGGGATGTGTTTATTTTGAGCATTATGGATTGTCGCAATAAATTGTTCATAGGTAGCTGCTAAATTAAATTCGGGGTTCTCCCGTCCTAAGTTGACAGTTTCCGGAGGTGTGGGGGGGATTAATCTTTTGACCATAGGGTCATCCCTTAGGTCTCTCCTTAAGCTACCGTAATTAGCCTTCCTAAAATCCGGGATCAAGGCCGAATTTTCCTTCTTCCTGCCATTCCATATTATGTTAAAATATATGGCTTTATGATCACTGTTTCCTAGTTCGTCTCCAATCCCAACATCTTTTACTAGATTTTCATTATTACTGAGAACTAAATCGAGGATATTATTTCCTCTAGTGGGCGAGTTTATGAATTGATATAAAAAACTATCTTGTACTACTTCTAGAAAATCTTCAGATTCATTATCGCTAAGTTGATTTTTCCAATCTAAGCCTGAAAAGTTGAAATCGCCTAGAATACATACATTGTTTCTATCAGCTGCCTTCTTTATTTCCTCCCATAGCAATTTACCATCGTTCCTACTCAAATTAGGTGGTCTATATATAACACCAATGACTACGGACTCATTGCCCTCACCAATCTCTACCCAAATACTTTCATTGTCGCTATTTGTTTTAATGTTTGATTTATTGCAGCTTTTTAATGACACCCTGATTTTCACTGCTACACCGCCCCCTCTCCTTCCTACTCTGTCAAATTTAAATAGGTTATATCCTGGAATATGAAATTCTGCTAAAAAATGTTTGCTGTTTGAATTTATCCATGTTTCCGTTATTGCAATTATATCTATGTTCTCTTTACTAACAATGGCCCTGAGCTGGTCCATTTTGTTACACAGGCTTCTACTATTAGTATAATAAACACTCAATATATTTCTTCCGTTTCTATCTGTTTTACATTTATTACTTTGATGTTTGTTATTATGACTAACTATATTTTCAGGATTATCTACTTCTGTTTCACTGCTGTTATTTTCACATGGTATTTTCCTCTCTTTACCATTGATGGGATTTGGACATATTAAAACCCCACCTTTACTACCCTGTCAACTATCTTCGCTAGCACCGCCACCCCCTTCCTACTTAAATGCACCCCATCCCTTGCATACATACTATCATCACCATAGTACAGGCTCCAACTATCAATGAATGGCGTCGACAGCTCTTTACACTGTTCTTCCAACCAGCAACTGAAACCAATTGCACGGGACATCCATTCACGACTGGCACCACGTCTAGGTAGGATAGAGCAAGCAATAGGAGTTCCACCCTTCACCCTAATCTTATCTAGAGCTTCCCTATACAGTTTACGCAGTTCGACACTGGTAAGCTTACCTACGTCATTGCCTCCTGCACTGAGTAAGACTATGGGGTTGTCTCCACAGTCATCAATGACGTTCTCCACTCTCTCCAGTACTCTACCTATCCCTGCCCCGGGGAGACACTCGAGCTTCCTAACTTTATTGCAGAGATTGTTACCTATGCTAGGGACTGTCAGTTGGTTGAAAATGTTCAAAGGAGGGCCACCAAACTGGTGCCTGCACTTCGGCACCTCAGCTACCCTGAGAGATTGGAGCGCCTGAACTTGCCTAGCTTATACTACAGACGGGCAAGGAGGGACCTAGTTGAGGTTTATAAGCATCTCAGGGGGCACTACTCAGTTGAGTGTCCTTACTTGGAGCTGGCGGACGCTCGCCCCACAAGGGGTCACAGCTCAAGATTGAAGAAGCCGCAAGTCCAGAAAACCGTGAGGGCAAACTTTTTCGGAGTGAGGGTTGTAAACTCTTGGAACAATCTACCAGAGACTGTTGTGACGGCACCGAGTGTGAGCTCTTTCAAGAGAAGACTTGACCAACACTGGAGCGGGTTCAGGTACATTCAGGAGCCGGTGCATGCCCAGTATTTGCCAACAGTGCGTGACAGAGACGTGACCGATCGCCCAAGTGGCTAACAAGCCGATCAGTGGCGAAGAGGATAAAAGTAAAAGTAAATACTTCACCATCGAGTCTCCCATGACAGAAACACATTTGACCTTACCTGAGTGTGGTGATTTCTTACCTGCGCTACTCCCTCTCTCCACACTAACAGAGGGAGTAGCACTCGTGGTGTTACTAGCACCTTCCTCACACTCGTCACTTAAGGTGCTGAACCTATTGTTTAGGTCTACAGCTGAGTGCCTTTTGTAGCACTAGCAGCAACTACCTTCCATGAATCCACTTCAACTTCACCGTCCTTCACGACACTGGCAAAGGTTTTCTTCTCCTCTAAAACTAGCTTCAAGGCTAAGTTTTCGCCCTTGAGACTCTGGACCTCCTTCTCAACCTTCTCCAGTCGGTCTTGCAAGGCAAGACAAAGCTGGAGAACGTGAGAGGTGGTCGAGTACTCGTCAACAGCTGCCATGTCACTATGTCACTAACACTGACAGGAACACAAGTCCGCACTGGCTGAGGGTCAGAGGTCATATATATATACATACATACATATATATATATATATATATGTAGATCCACAATGAAAACGGTGCTCCGTTGTTTCCCTTTTCCCGCCAGGATTCGAACCCACGGCCCACGACTATGACCGGGGAACGCTAACCGCTGGACCACCAGGATACTAAAAGCAGTTCTAGACTTTGTTATATTTCACACAAAGCCTGTTCAACGAGCTTATGGCGCCGTGAACCTCTAATGGGGACTGCCCGCATCACATAGGTGGTCAGAATAACGTTTTACCAAATCCGGCTTCGAAACACGAGGATCCATATATATTTCATTAGCCCAATAAAGCATGCGGACTTCTACATACAATCAACACCTCAACCCACCAGGATTCGAACCCACGGCCCACGAGCCCATGACTGTGACCGGGGACATAACTAGTCATGTCAAGTCAGGTAAAAAATATGAGACCCACTAATCATCTATCCTACATCTACCTTAAATGCTTTCAAAGTATTTTTAACCCTGGGCCACTGACAAATAAATTGTGTAACACATTATCAGTTTTGCACTGACCATTACTAAGGTTTAAAGAATTCATTCCTCTAATCAAACTTGCTTCTTTCTGTGAAACATGATGATTTCTACACTTCTAATCTGTGTTCCTAATCTATGGGATGTTTATTGTTCCTTATATGAACGAAAAGTGCACTGCTTTCAGATGCCGTTCTAATATTGTACTTGTGCTGTTTAATTCTGAGTTTCAATGCTTTCCCAGTCTGACCTACATAATTTATATTACAATTGCTACATGAAATACAGTAAACACTTACATTTACATTCAAAGTCGGGCTATTCTTAATTAATATATTAGTAATAGTTGTGTTATACTTAAAAACAACATGATTTTTAATAAGTTAAAGGAGTGTACTAACGGGACAAATTCATTGCGATAAGGTAGAGTTAAAATATTCTTAAATGTAGGAACTTGTCTAGTTTGAGTAGAATAAAAGGTTTGTTTAGCCCTCTTAAAACAACGATCAACAAGCAATGAAGGGTACCCAAGTTTTTGTGCAATGGACTGAATGTGTTGCAGTTATTCTTCAATAAATTCAGGGTCACAAATACGCAAACATCTCAAAAACATAGCAGAAAAAACTGACATCTTGGTAGATTCATGGTGACTCGATAAAAAATGTATGAAGCTATCTACCTGTGTAGGCTTTCTGCAAACCTTAAATTTATAGTTATGACCATTTCTCATGATAAGCATATCAAGAAATGGAAGGGATCCATTTATCTGTCTTTCAATTTTGAAGGTAATGCTTGGGACAAGATAATTAAACTTGTCTAAAAATTCCATTGGGTCACTGTTTCTAGGCCATAGACAAAGCACATCATCTACATTTCTATACCACCGAGGAATAAACTCACATATGTTGGGTAGTAATCTAGCCTGAAAAAACTCCATACAAATATAGGCTAATGGAGCAGAAAGACAATTACTCATGCTCATGCCAAATATTTGTTTGTAAAACTTTCAATTTACTTTAAAAATATTGTCAGTAACGCATAACTCTATCAATTTGAGAAATGTATCATGTTCAATAGTTAAATCTAACAGAGGCAACTTATCTTTAAGGATTGAAAGTTGGTCATTCACTGGTACTCTAGTGAAAAGTGAATTTACATCAAAACTTTATTAATTCAAATGGTTCAATGTGTGTCTTAAGTTTATCAATTAAATCATTGCTGTTGTGTATATATATGAGTTAGATATCTGGCCTGTAAGCGGGGATAGCATCCTAACCAACCACTTGGATAATTTGCACGTAACAGAACCCACAGAACTCACGATAGGAAAGCATTGCAACTCAGAATTCAACAGCACAAGTATAAAATTAGAAGAGCATCTGAAAGCAGTGCACTTCTCGTTCATATAAGGAACAATAATCATCCCGTAGATTGGGAAAACAGTTTAAAAGTGTATGTGTCACAGAAGGACTTCTAGTTGAAGCAAGTTTGATTTGAGAAATTAATTCTTTAAACCTGGTTTGACATGACTAGTTATGTCGCCCGTTCTTATAAGCTCTTCTTATGTTTGTTGTGTGGTTGGCGTGTGGATTAGTGGATGTCATCCTTTTGACCAGACCTCATGTTTTGTAAGATCACCCTGTGTAAAATAAGCTCTCTATTAGTCTTTGTAATTCAGTTGCCTCTGAAGATGTCTTGAATAAAGAAGAAAGCTAAGGTTCTCCATTGTTTCCCTGTGTGATTTTATCAATATATATATATATATATATATATATATATTATATATATATATATATATATATATATATATATATATATATATATATATATATATATATATATATGCTGACAACTACAAGGAAAGAAGAAAACACGAAGTTCCCAAGCGCTTTCGTGTAATTCACCCCTGAAGATGTGAATTACACGAAAGCGCTTGGGAACTTCGTGTTTTCTTCTTTCCTTGTGGTTGTCAGCATATACCTAGATCACGCGCACCTACAGTGACTTACTTGCATATATATATATATATATTTCATGTAAATCCACAATGAAAGCTCCTCTACGTGGGTGTTGGTGTGGGGATTAGTGGATGACATCATTATGACCTGACCTCATGTTTTTCAGGTCACCCTGTATATTTAAGCCTCTCTCTGTCCATGTAATCCAGTTGCCTCTGAAGATGTCTTGAATAAAGACGAAAGCTAAGGTGCTCCGTTGTTTCCCACAAGGAAAGAAGAAACCACGTAGTTCCCAAGCGCTCTCGTGTAATTCACATCTTCAGGGGTGAATTACACGAAAGCGCTTGGGAACTTCGTGTTTTCTTCTTTCCTTGTGGTTGTCAGCATATATATATATATATATATATATATATATATATATATATATATATATATATATATATATATATATATATATATATATATATATATATATATATATATCATGTAAATCCACAATGAAAACGTGGATAAGATAAATCTTGATAAAATCACACGGGAGAATGGAAACAACGGAGTACCTTAGCTTTCGTCTTTATTCAAGACATCTTCAGAGGCAACTGGATTACATAGACAGAGAGAGGCTTAAATATACAGGGTGACCTTAAAAACATGAGGTCAGGTCATAATGATGACATCCACTAATCCACACACCAACACCATCACACACGTAGAGGAGCTTAAGAGAAGGGGGGTGACGTGACTAGTCAGGTCACAAATAAGACTAAAAAATCCTTTCATTCCTCTCAAACTAGACAAGTTCCTACACTTAAGAATATTTTGACTCTGCCCTATCGGAATGAATTTGTCCCGTTAGTTCGGTCCCTCAAGCTTCTAAATATTAATGTTGTTTTCAAGTATGACTCAACCATTACCAATATGTTAATAAGGAATAGCCCAAGTTTGAATGTAAATGGTAGTGTGTATTGTATTCCATGTAGCAAATGTAATTGTAATTATGTAGGTCAGACAGGAAAAACTCTGCAGCTCAGAATCAAACAACATAAGTATAATATCAAAACTGCATCTGAAAGCAGTGCCTTGTTCGTTCATGTTAGGAATAATAATCACCCCATTGCTTGGGAAAAAAGCTTAGAAGTATTCAAATCATCTTGTGTCACAGAAAGACTTCTGGTTGAAGCTAGTTTGATTAAGGAATTAAAATCTATAAACCTTAGTAATGGTCAGTTCAAAACTGATAATATGTTACATAAATTTATTTGTCAGTGGCCCAAGGTTAAAAATGCTTTGAAAACCTTTGATCTAGATGTATGATAGTTATTTTGTGGGTCCCTTATTTGTGACCGGACTAGTCACGTCACCCCCCTTCTCTTAAGCTCCTCTACGTGTGTGATGGTGTTGGTGTGTGGATTAGTGGATGTCATCATTATGACCTGACCTCATGTTTTTAAGGTCACCCTGTATATTTAAGCCTCTCTCTGTCTATGTAATCCAGTTGCCTCTGAAGATGTCTTGAATAAAGACGAAAGCTAAGGTACTCCGTTGTTTCCATTCTCCCGTGTGATTTTATCAAGATATATATATATATATATATATATATATACAATCAACGCCTCAACCCACCAGGATTCGAACCCACGGCACACAAGCCTATGACTGTGACCGGGGAACGCTAACCGCTGGACCACCAGGATACTAAAAGCAGTCCTAGACTTTGTTATATTTCACACAAAGCCTGTTCAACGAGCTTATGGCGCCGTGAACCTCTAATGGGGACCACCCGTATCACTTAGGTGGTCAGAGTAACGTTTTACCAAATCCGGCTTCGAAACATGAGGATCCATATATATTTCATTAGCCCAATAAAGCACGCGGACTTCTACATACAATCAACACCTCAACCCACCAGGATTCGAACCCACGGCACACAAGCCTATGACTGTGACCGGGGAACGCTAACCGCTGGACCACCAGGATACTAAAAGCAGTCCTAGACTTTGTTATATTTCACACAAAGCCTGTTCAACGAGCTTATGGCGCCGTGAACCTCTAATGGGGACCACCCGTATCACTTAGGTGGTCAGAGTAACGTTTTACCAAATCCGGCTTCGAAACATGAGGATCCATATATATTTCATTAGCCCAATAAAGCACGCAGACTTCTACATACAATCAACACTTCAACCCACCAGGATTCGAACCCACGGCACACAAGCCTATGACTGTGACCGGGGAACGCTAACCGCTGGACCACCAGGATACTAAAAGCAGTCCTAGACTTTGTTATATTTCACACAAAGCCTGTTCAACGAGCTTATGGCGCCGTGAACCTCTAATGGGGACCACCCGTATCACTTAGGTGGTCAGAGTAACGTTTTACCAAATCCGGCTTCGAAACACGAGGATCCATATATATTTCATTAGCCCAATAAAGCACGCGGACTTCTACATACAATCAACACCTCAACCCACCAGGACTCGAACCCACGGCACACAAGCCTATGACTGTGACCGGGGAACGCTAACCGCTGGACCACCAGGATACTAAAAGCAGTCCTAGACTTTGTTATATTTCACACAAAGCCTGTTCAACGAGCTTATGGCGCCGTGAACCTCTAATGGGGACCACCCGTATCACTTAGGTGGTCAGAGTAACGTTTTACCAAATCCGGCTTCGGATCCTGGTGGGTTGAGGTGTTGATTGTATGTAGAAGTCCGCGTGCTTTATTGGGCTAATGAAATATATATGGATCCTCATGTTTCGAAGCCGGATTTGGTAAAACGTTACTCTGACCACCTAAGTGATAGGGGTGGTCCCCATTAGAGGTTCACGGCGCCATAAACTCGTTGAACAGGCTTTGTGTGAAATATAACAAAGTCTAGGACTGCTTTTAGTATCCTGGTGGTCCAGCAGTTAGCGTTCCCCGGTCACAGTCATAGGCTTGTGTGCCGTGGGTTCGAATCCTGGTGGGTTGAGGTGTTGATTGTATGTAGAAGTCCGCGTGCTTTATTGGGCTAATGAAATATATATGGATCCTCATGTTTCGAAGCCAGATTTGGTAAAACGTTACTCTGACCACCTAAGTGATACGGGTGGTCCCCATTAGAGGTTCACGGCGCCATAAGCTCGTTGAACAGGCTTTGTGTGAAATATAACAAAGTCTAGGACTGCTTTTAGTATCCTGGTGGTCCAGCGGTTAGCGTTCCCCGGTCACAGTCATAGGCTTGTGTGCCGTGGGTTCGAATCCTGGTGGGTTGAGGTGTTGATTGTATGTAGAAGTCCGCGTGCTTTATTGGGCTAATGAAATATATATGGATCCTCATGTTTCGAAGCCAGATTTGGTAAAACGTTACTCTGACCACCTAAGTGATACGGGTGGTCCCCATTAGAGGTTCACGGCGCCATAAGCTCGTTGAACAGGCTTTGTGTGAAATATAACAAAGTCTAGGACTGCTTTTAGTATCCTGGTGGTCCAGCGGTTAGCGTTCCCCGGTCACAGTCATAGGCTTGTGTGCCGTGGGTTCGAATCCTGGTGGGTTGAGGTGTTGATTGTATGTAGAAGTCCGCGTGCTTTATTGGGTTAATGAAATATATATGGATCCTCATGTTTCGAAGCCGGATTTGGTAAAACGTTACTCTGACCACCTAAGTGATAGGGGTGGTCCCCATTAGAGGTTCACGGCGCCATAAGCTCGTTGAACAGGCTTTGTGTGAAATATAACAAAGTCTAGGACTGCTTTTAGTATCCTGGTGGTCCAGTGGTTAGCGTTCCCCGGTCACAGTCATAGGCTTGTGTGCCGTGGGTTCGAATCCTGGTGGGTTGAGGTGTTGATTGTATGTAGAAGTCCGCGTGCTTTATTGGGCTAATGAAATATATATGGATCCTCGTGTTTCGAAGCCGGATTTGGTAAAACGTTACTCTGACCACCTAAGTGATAGGGGTGGTCCCCATTAGAGGTTCACGGCGCCATAAGCTCGTTGAACAGGCTTTGTGTGAAATATAACAAAGTCTAGGACTGCTTTTAGTATCCTGGTGGTCCAGCGGTTAGCGTTCCCCGGTCACAGTCATAGGCTTGTGTGCCGTGGGTTCGAATCCTGGTGGGTTGAGGTGTTGATTGTATGTAGAATTCCGCGTGCTTTATTGGGCTAATGAAATATATATGGATCCTCATGTTTCGAAGCCGGATTTGGTAAAACGTTACTCTGACCACCTAAGTGATAGGGGTGGTCCCCATTAGAGGTTTACGGCGCCATAAGCTCGTTGAACAGGCTTTGTGTGAAATATAACAAAGTCTAGGACTGCTTTTAGTATCCTGGTGGTCCAGCGGTTAGCGTTCCCCGGTCACAGTCATAGGCTTGTGTGCCGTGGGTTCGAGTCCTGGTGGGTTGAGGTGTTGATTGTATGTAGAAGTCCGCGTGCTTTATTGGGCTAATGAAATATATATGGATCCTCGTGTTTCGAAGCCGGATTTGGTAAAACGTTACTCTGACCACCTAAGTGATAGGGGTGGTCCCCATTAGAGGTCCACGGCGCCATAAGCTCGTTGAACAGGCTTTGTGTGAAATATAACAAAGTCTAGGACTGCTTTTAGTATCCTGGTGGTCCAGCGGTTAGCGTTCCCCGGTCACAGTCATAGGCTTGTGTGCCGTGGGTTCGAATCTTGGTGGGTTGAGGTGTTGATTGTATGTAGAAGTCTGCGTGCTTTATTGGGCTAATGAAATATATATGGATCCTCATGTTTCGAAGCCGGATTTGGTAAAACGTTACTCTGACCACCTAAGTGATACGGGTGGTCCCCATTAGAGGTTCACGGCGCCATAAGCTCGTTGAACAGGCTTTGTGTGAAATATAACAAAGTCTAGGACTGCTTTTAGTATCCTGGTGGTCCAGCGGTTAGCGTTCCCAGGTCACAGTCATAGGCTTGTGTGCCGTGGGTTCGAATCCTGGTGGGTTGAGGTGTTGATTGTATGTAGAAGTCTGCGTGCTTTATTGGGCTAATGAAATATATATATATATATATATATATATATATATATATATATAAGCAAATAAATCAATGTAGGTGCGCGTGATATGCTGATACCCACATAGGAAACAAGAAAACACGAAGTTCCCAAGCGCTTTCGTGTAATTCACATCTTCAGGGGGTGAGTAAAGACTAAGGAGTAATTATTGACAAAGCTTATGTATACAGTAAAGGAGAGCGAAATCAAATCCCAGGGGACAGCATGTGTCCAACATATTCAGGTCATAAGGCAAAGTGACCCAACCTGGTTACCAATCTTCTTAATCACAAAATTGTCTAGTTTGTACATGCCATTACTCAAATTCATGTTGACAGATTCGGTATGTTTAATGGGACTACATTCTATAATGATACTACTGACAGTTGAATTGCAAGATAATATTTAGGAGGCATTTTCCCAGTCAATGCAATGCTTTTTATCTCTCATATGAATGAACAGAGCATTGGATTCCTAGCCTGTCCTAGCACTATATTTATGCTGTTTAAGTCTAGTTATAAGATCTTTACCTGTCTGGGCTAAGTAGAACATATTACATTCCTTGCCAATTCCTCTACAACTGAAAACCTGGAGCATAAATGTAACATTTAGTTCCTCGAGTACTGTAAAACAAATGTTAATTAAGAACTCCCCTGTGAATGAATTACCCTGTCTTATTTCGCATCTTGCTTGAGTTCGAAACTCGGGTGTTGGAAACTAATGATTCATTTTACACAAACTGTTGTTCGCATGTTTCGAAAGTAAAGATTCATTTTACACGAGCTGTTGTGAGAGGCCGTGACCTGCCTCGCCACTGTGAGTACGATTAATTATTTATATATATGTATATAGTGTTTTTAGCAAAGAAGTGGCATTCCTATCTGGTGTTACAAATAAATAGTTTAGTTAGTACGAAACTAAGGACGTGCTCAATCCTTCAGCTTTTTATATATGGAGTGGCTGAGCTACTGCAGTGCGGTAGTGTAACGTCCGACTCTCAAAAGAAGGAAGTTACATGTTATCAGTGTAAAGAGAAAGGGAGCACACAACCTAATTGTCCCCTGCTTTCTAAATTGAAATTAAAACCAGTGAGTTCAATATCTACAGCTAAAGTAAATTTTGTGATCAAAACTGAAACCTGTTCTGAAAATGCTTTACTTGACAAAGGTAAATTAATTGACGAAGATGTGAATATCATGCTTGACACTGGGTGTAGTGCAATCATAATTAAAGATAAATTGATTCCTAAGAGGAGTAACAAGGGTAAGTTAGTGAGGGTGTATGACTTTCTGGGAGTTCCATCGTTCTTTCCTGAGGTTCGTTGTCACCTCCAGTGTAAATTTGTATCTGGCCGGGTCAAGACTATTGCTGCCCCCTTTAAGGTTTTAGTAGGCCTGGTACCATGTGTAACTGTTCCTAATGTTCACGAGCTTGCTCCTCAAGCTAAAGATAACCTCCCAAGTGATGTACAATAAAAGTGTTTGCAGTTCAGACAAGATCTCAATCTCAAAAAGGAACTGCAAAAACTGTTGACTCCTGTAATACCTATTGTACATTTCCTAGTATTAAAGAGGATTTCATTGAAGCCCAAAATAACTGTCCTATTCTTGATATTGTCAGGAATAACGTTGAAGCAGATACACCCCAGCCAGTAAAGAATAGATCAGTTAAGTTTTCTCGATTAAATGGTCTCATGTACAGGATTTGTATCTCAAGTAAAGTCGAAGAGGAAGTTGGGAGTAAGCAATTATTTGTGCCTGAGAAATTCAGAAAGCAAGTATTGTTCACAGCTCATGAGTCCACCCTTGTGGGTCATTTTTCACATACAAAAACTGCAAGCAAGATCTTGAATAAATTTTATTGGCCTGATAAAACTTCTGAAATAAAACGTTACTGTCAGTCTTGTCCTACTTGCCAGAAAACAACTCCTAAAGGAAAAGTAAAGCAAGTCTCTTAATTCCTATGCCTCACACTGAAACCCCTTTTGCTAAAGTAGCTATAGATACAGTTGGCCCCATTAACCCATCATCTTTAAATGGTCACAAATACATTCTCACCCTTATTGATTATGCAACTCGCTTACGGAAGCTGTGCCATGAAAAAACATTGATACTATAACTGTGGCTGAAAATCGTCTTACTATTTTCTCACGTGTTGGTTTATCTATTAGATATTGTCCGATAGAGGTCCCCAGTTTAGGTCAGAATTGATGACTGAAATAAATAGATTATTATCTATTAAAGCTTTTCACACAAGTCCTTACCATCCAGCTTGTAACGGTACAGTAGAAGATTTCATAATGTTTTTAAATCAATGTTACAACGCCTATGTATTGATCGACCTCGAGACTGGGATACATATATCCCTTCTGTTCTCTTTGCTTATAGGGAAATTCCTCTGACATGCTAAAATTTTCACCTATCGAACTTCTGTATGGTCGACAAGTGAGAGGTCCTTTGCATATTCTGTACGAACTATGGACGAAGGAAGACCAAGATGAAGATTTACGTGAGACTCATCATATGTTTTGGAATTACGATCTCGATTAGAAGCTTCTGCTGAACTTGCTCTCAAAAATTCTAATATTAGTTGTTCTCAATACAAAACCTATTTTGACAAGAAAGCTAAAACTCGGAAATTGGAAATTGGTGATGAGGTGTTATTATTACTACCAACTTCTTCTAAGAAGCTGAATATGACTTGGAAAGGTCCATATTGTGTCATTGGAACTCATTTTAATGGTGTAGACTCTTACGTCAAAGTTCGAGATAAGATAAAACTTTTTTCAAGTCAACTTGCTAAATAAATACATTAAAAGAGATCCATCTAACCCTGACTCTTTTCAGTGTAATGTATGCATCATTGATTTAAATCAGGAAGATCCAGGTTCTAATTGTGATAATATTGTTTACGATTCCTCTGATACAAGCTCTAAGGTTGGCATCAATAGCACATTATCATGTGAACAAAAGGAAAAGATTGATTCCCTTATTTTAGGATATTCAGGTGTGTCTTCTTGTAAACCAGGTAAAACAGAAAGTATTTACCATGACATCAAATTAACTACAGATATCCCAGTTTACAAGAAAACATATCCAATACCTCATAATTCGGTTCAGGTGTTTAACGATGAAGGTGATAAATTGTTTGACATGGGAATTATTGATCATTCTGACTCTGCATATTGTTGTTCACCTGTTATTTTTGTAAGGAAGCCTGACAATTCATTGAGATTGTACATTGATTATCGTAGCGTTAATGATGTAAGCTATTTTGATGCTGAGCCTATGCCAGCAGTTGATGAGTCCCTGGGAGAGTTTGTTGGGGATGAGTTTTTCACTGAGATCGATCTGTGTAAGGGATATTAACAAAGAAAATCACAGCCTTTGCAAGCAATAGAGGATTAATGCAATTCAGAATGTTACCATTTGGTTTGAAAATTGCTTGTGCTACATTTATTAGATTGATGAGAAAGGTGACCTTTAACCTTAAAAAAAAAGTTTGTGACTTTTATAACTTGGTTGTACATAACAGTACCTGGGAAGAACATCTGAAAGATCTATAATCCTTGTGTGACACTTTGTGAGCCCATGGACTTGCAGCTGGTCCCAGTAAGTATTTCTTTGCATATCCACCTATCAAATATTTGGGATTTTCCTTGGGAAGTAATCTGCTTTTACCTGTAGAAGATAAAGTAAAACCCATTTTGCAAATGCCTGTACCTCAGACAAAGAAACAATTACGGTCATTTATAGTTTCAGTATCTTTTTATCGGAGACTTGTTTCAAATTCTGCTGGAATTGTATCTTGCATTAATGTTCTATTAAATAAATTCAGCAGTAACAAATTGATTTGGTCAGATGAACAACTAGAAAGTTTTCAGAAACTAATATCAGATCTAGCTTGTGAATCAATATTATGTTTTCCTGATTATTCTAAACTGTTTTATTTAAGAACAGAAGCATTTAGATACTGGATTGGGTGCAGTCCTGCTGCAAGAAGTTGATGATATCCTCAGACCAGTATCTTATGCTAGTCGTGTAATGCTGTATCGAGAACAAAGGTATGTAACCATCGAAAAGGAACATTATAGAATCTAGTCTCATTAAACATACCGAATCTGTCAACATGAATTTGAGTAATGGCATGTACAAACTGGACAACTTTGTGATTAAGAAGAATTTTATGATCTGAATGTGGTGGGCACCTGCTGTCCCTAGGGATTTGACCTCACTCTCCTTTACTATAAATATAAGACTTGTCAATAATTACTCCTTAGTCTGTACTCATGAAGATGTGAATTACACGAAAGCGCTTGGGAACTTCGTGTTTTCTTGTTTCCTATGTGGGTATCAGTATATACTATATATATATATATATACATATATATATATATATATATATATATATATATATATATATATATATATATATATATATATATATATATATATATATATATATATATATGCTGATAACCACCAGGAAAGAAGAAAACACGAAGTTCCCAAGCGCTTTCGTGTAATTCACATCTTCAGGGGTGAGTACAGACTAGTCTGTACTCACCCCTGAAGATGTGAATTACACGAAAGCGCTTGGGAACTTCGTGTTTTCTTCTTTCCTGGTGGTTATCAGCATATACCTAGATCACGCGCACCTACAGTGATTTACTTGCATATATATATATATATATATATATATATATATATATATACTGTATATATATATATATATATATATATACTGTGCAGTACAGTATAACTACCACAAACAATTGATGTGTGTGTGTGTGTGTACCTGGCACGGTGATGGACTCTCTGAGGGGGGTTCTGGCCGTAGCCCACCACGAAGGACCTGCTGTAACGGGAGTTGTCTCCCAACAGTTGACCGATCTGTTCCCTCGCCCACTTCTGGTTAGCTTCAGTGTCCATACCATTCTTAGCGGCCTGAAAGATAAAATAATTATTTTATCATTTTCAGTCATGTTAAATTTTGACATGAAGACCTCTTGTCTGAGTTTCCTCACACGATTTTTGGAAAGATATGTTCCAAACAATTGATCAAGGCAAAGGTTCGTTTTCTCGTTTATATTTTTATAATTAAAGATGTGTATGCACTATTTTATCACTCATATTGTGTCTAAGTGATTCCAATATTTTAAAAGCCTTTTCTGGAAGGAACTAACAAAAAGGGAGATGAAGGCGGCGTTGGCAGCATAGCGGTTGGAGCCCTGGTCACCTAAGAAAACAAGACCCTCCGGGGTGTATGATGCACTGGTCTTTAACCAGACCAGGTAGTTTCTGAGGGCGTCAGGATACTCACTGGAGTTGTCCAACATCCAGAAGAGTGACTGTATCAGGGATAAGAAAGATTGCCATTAGTATTAATGTACATAAATTCCTAAAAAGTCTCAAAGTTCACATAACATCTTATCAAATTTAGCACGGTGAATATGTCCGTCGGACATATTTACAAACGTCGGAAATCTTCCTTCAAATTAACTTACAAGGATTCCAGGTGTCTTGTCGTTCCAGGAAAAGTTGGCATGAACACTCTTTAAGAAGTTAAACTCGTCCCAATGGTCTCGAGCTTTGGCGATGTAGCTGGGATCTCCTGTGGCTCGAGCCAACCATAGAGCCGCCCAGCAAAGCTCGTCGCCGAAGCCATTAATGGACCTGAGGAGAGGAAAGATACAGTCACTCACGCGCTGTGGTTACTGAATTACTGGTGTTACTGAGTTTAGAAGTTGCTGTTGCTTTTTCCTGTTACTGATCTGATGATGTCACTGACTTGGTGGCATTTCTAACTTAAATGCCTACTAGTCAAACGGTAGAAGTATGATAAACAAAATGACGTTGGTATATACCAAAAAAATCGATATAATAGCATTCACCGAAACGTGGATGAACTTAGACTCATGTGAGTTACCTGTCGAATACCAAATTAAAGGCAGATTAGGAAAGGAGGCGGGGTCGCAATCTATGTCAGGGATAATCTGAAAAGTGTAATCAAAAGGGAAATAAAAACTGAACTGACTACAGAAACAATTTGGATAGATTTAACCGATGGTATGGAAAAATTAATCATATAAGTAATATATAGACCTCCTAATCTCGATTGAGTTAATAGCAACTTATTTAGGATGAAATGTGCAGGGCATCCAGATATAGAATTGCCTGTATAGTAGGCGACTTTAACTTTAGTCAAATAGATTGGACCGACCTTACAGGTAACTCAGAATGCGAGGATTTTCTTGAAATAGTTCAGGACTGTTTCCTAAGTAACATATAGACGAACCCACCTGGGGTAATAATAAACTCAATTTAGGTCTGTCAAACAGAGAAAACCTCATTACTAGTGTCGACATAGGGAACGAACTAGCTAACAGCGATCACAAAGAAGTGAGATTTAAAGTAGAACTTAATGTCATTCTAAACTCTTCTTCAACACTGTAACCAAACCCACTAGAGTAACTGCCACCTCTGCCACTTTAGATCATATCTGGACTAACAACACTCCTAACAATCATGCAAGTGGAATTATTTATAACAATATCGCAGATCACTTCCCAGTTTTTGCCATGTATAAAACAGCCACAAGACCTGAAAGGTCTAGTAGAGTCTGAATCCAATATAGAGACTACTGAACCGACAACATGCTCCTTTTTGAAAACAACCTAATGAATTCTAACTCGGATCTTGTCTATGCCTCCGACAGCGCTAACGTGAACAGCTGCAACTTCTCTTGCATCTTCAATGCAATTGATAAATGCTTCCTGCTCAAGACTAAGTCAGTGAAAACTGTATCCGTTTCCAAACCCTATATCACAAGCGAAATTATGATAATGACAAAAGAAAAACACAAACTCCAAAGGAAATTTGCAAAAAGACCCATAACTTTCGGTGATGCTTACCGAAGTATCAGAAATAGAGTAACTAAAGCAGTTAGAAATGCCAGACGTAACTATTATACAAATAAGCTCCAATTTGCATCAGGCGACAGTAAGAAAACCTGGAATGTCATAAATTCTATACAGAACAGGAACACTCAACCTTCTGCCCCGCACTCAGCTTTTATGATAAATGATTCAGTTGTAACGGAACCCGATCCATTGCCAACCAATTCCATGAATATTTTATTTATGTTGGCAAAAATCTTGCAGAGAGCATCCCTGATCACCATCAGGAATTTAGAGCCTACCTGCAAAACACAGAGCAAAATGAGCTCTTCTTATCCTCTGTCACAGTAGATGAATTACTGGCCATCATAAAAATGTCCAAAGTTGCAGCAGCAGGAGAAGACAATATACAAATGAGCATCATTAAGAAAGTAGCCACTTTGTCCTTCTACACATTTGTAACTCCTCCTTCACTAGTGGTGTCTTTCCTGATAAACTGAATATTGCTAAAGTCCACCCGGCATATAAAAAATCTGGGGACAAAGGTCTCTTCAAGAATTACCGCCCCATATCAGTCCTCCCAGCCTTGAGTAAGATACTGGAGAAGCTAGCATGTAAAAGACTAAATTCATTCTGCAATGCCAATAACATCTTTACAGACTCCCAGTTTGGATTTAGAGCTAGAAGGTCGACTGAGAGTGCTCTGCTATCCTTTACTAATGACATCTTAAATCCCTTTGATGACAGTCAGTTCACAGTCGGTATATTCTTGGACCTCTCTAAAGCCTTCGATACTGTCGACCATACCATCCTCCTTTCAAAACTTGAACATTACGGCATTAAGGGCCTGTCCGACAATTGATTTACTTCATATCTGTCCAACAGGATGCAGCATGTCTGCTATTATAATCACCATTCTGACTCCTCGCCAATCTTATATGGAGTCCCCCAAGGTTCCATTCTCGGTCCAGTACTGTTCATTCATAAAATACAACTTATTTGCAGACGATAGTAATCTCTGTGCCAGCAACTCAGAACTCCATTCCTTGATGAGAACTATGAACACTGAATTAACTTTTTTCAGAACCTGGGTAATACGCAATAAACTGACCTTAAATCTTGAGAAAACCCACTACACGAGCTTTTACAGAAGGAAAAACTTGCCCCCAGACTTGGACCCCCTGTACCTTGGAAATACAGTCCTTAAACGCAAGCAAAATACTAAATTCCTCGAAGTCATTGTTGATGAGAAACTTAACTGGAGAAACCACATACAAGCCATTCACAGTAATGTCAATAAACAGTGCAGTATCATGTATCACACTCGACAGTCACTCACTCTCACAGCAATGAAAGAAATTTATCAAGATCTTGTTTACCAACACCTGATACACTGTCACACACTATGGGGGCCCTCTGGCTCTTCAAAAACACAATCTCTGGTTACTGCACAAAAGAGAGTTGTACGGACAATGACCTACTTGAAAAAACAATCACACAAACGAAAAATTTGCTATATTGAAACTTTTAAAATTCGAAGATACTAACACCTACTGCTGTGCCTTCTTTGTTTACAAATCTAACAATCACTTGCTTGACAATAATTATTTCCAGTTCCGGAATAATCAGAGATATAACTTAAGGCACCCAGAGCTACTAAGACCACCCCCCATGCTCTCATCTCAGTCCCAGACCTCCATATAATATCAAGGCATGAAGATGTGGAAGAACTTACCCCCACCCATCCGAGCAAAGACTACGCTCCCTTCCTTTAAATCATCTCTTAAAAACTATCTGTTGTCATTTTATTTTTTTTTTTACGGGGATTAGCCCACCCGGGCACAGGTCACTAACCCACATCAGGGCCTAGGGGGCGAAAATGTCTAGGTATTATTATTTCTTGTAACACCTACTATATTTACAGTACTTGCTTTTGTTGTACCATCAAAACCGTTTTATCGGAAATTATCATGTAAATAGATAAGTAATTACCATTGCAATAAAATGATTGCCAACTAGACATAATCCTGACAGCTCTGTCCTCTTGTTGAACCTTATTACTGTATTACCCATGTTGTACTGCTCCCCCATTATACTTATGTTTTTCAATTCCACTGTAATTTATGTATATATAAACAAGAAAAAAATAAAGTAAAAAAAATAATAAATAAATAAAATTAATAAATATTGAAGTGATAACCATGGTAACATTATGAGATGTTCTTATTACCACCATGCTATTGTACTATTCCAGATGATACTAAATGTTACATAATACTTCGTTGAGATAAATGTATAGTATATTTGGTGCCTAAAAGAGAGCTCAGGTTCTCAACTGGCTCAACCATGTTAATATTGTTATTATTATCCACACTGTACCTGTGTTTTTCTGGCTAAATAAACTGCTTCAATTAAATTCAATTTAAGGAAAATTCCATGAAAGTCCCAGATTTCAGAAAGTCAAACGGTGATCGGTTGAAATGGCATCAGAAAATGGGGGTATTACGTTTGGGCGTGAATTACATGACTTCACACAATGTACCCACAGAGAGCGACCTCTCTTTACCTGGTGAACTGACAACGATAACCTCACCAAAAATAATGTTTGAGGATGACCTGATATCGAGATCTGAGGTTGACGAGTTCCACAACTATTTAAATCATGAGTTACTTAATGCAAAAAAGGCAGAACAGACCATGCAGAAAATGCAGATCAAATAACAATGACCCCAAATGGATAAATAATTATTTAAAGAATATTTTTGAACAAAGAAAGGCTATAGGTACGAGAATAAATCGTGGTGAAGTTTACCTCCGAGATTATTATAAGGTATTGGCCTGTAGGGTAAGACCGAGATAAGAAAGGGAAAGAGGAATAATGAACTGAAGGTAACAAGGGAGGCGAATTTAAACCCCAAGGGATTCTTCCAAATGTATCAAACTAATACACGAGACAAGATTGGACCAATACAGTCAGATACCAAAGAGCAAATGGATAACTACGGAGACATGAGCAATAATCTAAACATATATTTTTCAATAATTTCACCACCAAAAATTCAAACATGATACCCGAGGCACCGACTATACACATAAATAGTGAGATGGTAGTGACTAGTAACGATGTTAGTGAGTAAATAGACAAGCTAAGGCCTAATAAATCGCTAGGTCCCGGTGAGATACTTGTCAGAAAAGTCTAGTATGCCCTTTGCAAATTTGTTTAACATATCATTAAAAACGTGTGTAGTACCAGAATCCTGAAGGATAGCGAATGTGATACCGATTTTCAAGAAGGGAGATAGATCACTAACCTCTAGCTACCGTCCAATCAGTTTAGCATCAATTGTAGGCAAATTGCTGGGAGCAATAATTTCAAACTCTATTCGAATTCACCTGGATAAGCAAAAGTTGATCAATGATTCCCAACATGGCTCACAAGTGGGCGTTCATGTCTGACTAATCTATTAACATTCTTTTCAACTGTTTTCGAATCAGTGGATGACGGGCACGATTACGATATGGTATATCACGACTTTAGAGGTCTCCCGCGAAAGACTAATACGAAAAGTGTAGGCTTATGGAATTGGAGATTTTCTATAATGGATTAGGGCGTGGTTACAGAACAAAAAACAGCCAGTAAACATTAACGGCACTAAATCCGATTGGGGTAACGTCACTAGTGGAGTACCCAAGGCTCAGTACTTGGACCATGACTATTTATTATATAAAAACGACATAGATATAGGCATATTCAGCAACATCAGTAAATTTGCTGATGACACTAAAATAGGGCGTGTAATTAAATCTGACGAGGACTCCGCAAAACTATAGGTAGACCTAAACAAATTTTTCAAATGATAAGAAAAATGGCTGATGAAAGTTAATGTGGACAAATGTAAAGTACTTAATCTAGAAGATGTAAACAGAGATACCAGATATCATATGAACAACGATGTTATAGAGAAATCAGACCGTGAGAAAGATTTAGGAGTAATGATAAGTAGGAATCTTAAACCAAGTCAACAATGCGCATTTGCTCGAAACAAGGCTAACAAAGTGCTTGAGTTCATACACAGGAGTGTTAGTTACAAGACTAGTGAGGTTATCCTAAAACTATATCTTGTGCTTATGAGACCTAACTTGGATTTCGCAGTTCAGTTCTGGTCGCGCTACTACAAAATAGATATAGAATCACTAGAAAAAATTCAGTGGAGAATGCCAAGACTAATCCTGGGTTTTCAGGAACCTTGAGTACAAAGACAGGTTAAGCAACTTAATTTGCACTCCCTCGTATAAATGGAAGTCAGGTTAAACAAAGGTGATATAACAACGGTACTCAAACAATCCAACCAGGATCGAACTCGTAGCAACTGTATAAAATTAGATAAATTTAGATTTAGGCACGAGATAGGTAAACATTGGTTTGGAAATAGTGTAGTGAATGAGTGGAAAAAGTTACCAAACATCATTATTAACTCGAATACACTGTATAGCTTCAAAAATAGGTTGAATGTATATACATCTTTACCACACGTGATTGCGAGCTTGTCATGTCTTGTTGCATCTCTGTAACAAAGCGTGTTTGGCATTCGGGCCTTCGATGTTGAGCAGCAGGAATTGGAGAGTGATTACATAAGAACATCAAGATCGTCTTCGTGATGTGAAAGTGTAAATCGATGTAGGATTTCTAATGCCAAACGCGATTGTATTTTTGAAAACTCAATTTCCACCGAGTTGGAAGACTGAAACTGTGTCTATAATATACCATTCAAAGGGAGATACACTGTACACAGTGATAGTTTATAATGTCATCAGTGACCGCGGAAGAAGTTGTAAATAACTTAAAGTGAATACAAACTGGCAAGCAAGCTGGAAAGGCACTGCTGCCAGCTGAAACCAAGTCGTATTATAGGTGCCACAGAGACTTTAAATTTTATTTTGTTTGTGTGCTTTCTCAAGGACTGAAACTGTGCCTACAATACACCATTCACAGGGAGATACAGTGTACAATGTGATAGCAGAAGACAAGTCTATAGGCAACAGGGGAGGTGGTTAAAACCAGCAGAGAGCAGCTAAGTACTGTTCTTATTTTTTTCTCTATATTTTTAAATAGGTGTAGATCTATACACAGTCTGCACCCCCCCCCCCCCCCCTCCACAACAACAGCAACCATGAGTATGATTTGTGATTACTGCAGGGGGACGTCGGATTTGGAGGATACAGGCCTGACTAATGAAACGTTTAAGATGTTGCAAACTGCCGTAAAGCATGAAGGCTGTTGCTGGTATTGCCCTAACTGCATAGTCAAGGTGAACGAGGCGATTGCAAGCCATAGGGGAACGAGTTTCCTAGCGACGAAAATCGATGAAGCTGGAGCCTTGCTGGTTGCCAAACTAGAACAAGTTAGGAAAGAGATCCTTGTAAGACTGAGGAAGTAGCCGATAGAATGGAGGTGGTTACTAAGAGGAGTTATGCTGAGGCATTAGCAGGGCCACGGGGGGTGGTGGAGAGTAATGCAGGATCAGAACAGGTTCTACAGCAGCTAGGGACTCTGAAGAAGTGTGTCGAAGAAATGAAAATTAACGGACCTACTGTTAGGGGAGAGGAGGAACAACGGGAACGCTTCCAATGGAAGAACAATGTAATAGTTTTTGGAGTCCCTGAGAGCCAGGCGGAGGGAACTGAGAGTAAGGTAACACACGATAAGATGCAGTTTCAGAATATTTGTACAGAGGTTCTGAAGATGCCATCAACCCCACAGGATGTGAGGAGGCTGGGACAAAAGCAGGGGGATAAGCCTCACCTCCTCAGGATCACACTAGTGAGTGAGGAGGAGAAATGGGGGGGTTATTGGGCAGGCAAAAAACTTAGCAAGGAGCGAGGCATCTCGGGGTGTATTCATTCACCCAGATCGCACGGTAATGCAGAAGGAACAGCACAAGAAGCTCCTGCAGGACTTGAAGCAGGAGAGGGAGGAGTCAAGGAGGCACGGGGACGGGTGTACATGGGTAGTGGAAGGGGGAGGGTAGTGGAAGCAAGTGTGGCGAAACAGGGCCAGGGGGGGGCAGCAGCGCATCTTCCACCCGCTCTACACCTCACCCGGGAGGTGGCACCAGCTCTGCTTACCAGACAGGAGGAGGCGAGCGCCTGTAAACAATGACATTCCTAACCACACCCTGCAAAATACAGTGTACTTAGCAAATGCTGCAGATTCTGAGAATTGGGGGGGGGGGGTTACTATTAAGAGCAGAGACGTTACCGAGAACATATTCTGGCTTGAATGTCATGTACACTAATACTGACACGTTTCTTGATAAGAGAAAGGAGTTTGAAACACTACTGAAAGTACACCAACCAGATATTGTAGGAGTTGTAGAACTGTTGTACAAGAACAGGAAAATCGAACCAAAGGCATGTGAGTTCAGTATTGCTGGATATGACTCATTTACGAACCTTTCTCAAGAAACTTGCAAGAGGGGTGTGGTTATCTATGCCAACCTTCTGTTGGCCAAAGTACGTCATCAGGGGAAAATTGCTCTTGCTGTGGCATCCTCAGGCATTGCTGCAACACTACTAGAAGGAAGACTTACTGCACACTCAACTTTTAAACTGCATCTCAACCTCGCTCACAACGAGAATCCAGTGTGCAAACATCAAAAAAGGATCGGCAAAAGCAAAACTCTTAGCAAAATGTAGCCCCTTAGCCTGGGATGAATGCACTATGTCTCACAAGTTAGCGTTTGAAGCATTGGACAGGACCTTGCAAGACATACGAGAAAACGACCAGCTCATGGGTGGCATTACAATGGCCATTGCTGGAGACTTTCGCCAGACCCTACCTGTCATTCCTCGAAGCACTCCAGCTGATGAGCTGAATGCGTGCCTCAAGGCATCATACCTTTGGAGAAGTGTTCAGACACTCACCCTATCCACAAACATGGGAGTACATCTACAAGGAGATTAGGATGCTGGACGGCTTGCAAACCTTCTACTACAGATTGGGAATGGAACTTTCCCTGTTGATTCAGAAGGAATAATAATCATTCCTCAAGGATGTGGAAATGTTGTAAAGTCCTCAACTGAGCTCACTAACATAGTCTACCCAAACATTATCCACCACTACAAGGATCACAAGTGGGTGCGTGAACGCGCAATTCTGGCACCAAAGAATGAAACAGTGGCTGAAATCAACATGACTCTACTCAGACAGCTTCCAGGCAGTGAGACCTTATTCAAATCTGTTGATACAGTAATCGACCAGGACCAAGCAGTCCAGTACCCTGCAGAATTCCTTAATTCCTTGGAGCCCGCTGGAATGCCTCCTCACCACCTCACTCTCAAGATTGGAACTCCTATAATGCTCTTAAGAAATCTTGAACCACCAATCCTCTCTAATGGCACAAGACTGGTGGTGAAGAACATGATGCCACATGTACTGGAAGCTACAATACTGACAGGAAAACCTAAAGGAGAGGACGTTTTTATACCAAGGATACCTCTCATCACCACTGACCTGCCATTTGAGTTCAAGCGACTTCAGTTCCCGGTTAAAGTGAGCCTTGCCATGACCATCTAGAAAAGCCAGGGACAGTCCCTAAAGATGGTCGGCCTAAACCTGGTGTTTCCTTGCTTCTCTCATGGACAGTTCTATGTTGGATGCTCCGGAGTGGGAACTGGCAAAAATCTGTACATACTTGCTGCTAATGGCAAAACCAAAAATGTGGTCTACCTTAATGTACTACAGTGAGACAATGTGGAGCCTCCCGGAGGGTGGCGTCCTACTGTGGCCTAGCGAAAGAGCCGCCCGGAGGGCGGCGATTACGCAGGTATATATATATATATATATACTTCATTTTTAGTCCATATAACACGCGGACTTTGAACATATAATCAACAACCTCACCAGCAAGGAATCGAACCCTCGACCTACTGGGTGGGACTAGGGAACGCTTGCCGGCTAGGCCACAAGGACACTAAAAGCAGTTCTAGACTCTGTTATATTTCACACAAAGCCTGTTCATCGAGCTGATGGCGCCGTGAACCTCATTGGGCCATCAGCTCGATGAACAGGCTTTGTGTGAAATAAAACAGAGTCTAGAACTGCTTTTAGTGTCCTTGTGGCCTAGCCGGTAAGCGTTCCCTAGTCCCACCCAGTAGGTCGAGGGTTCGATTCCTTGCTGGTGAGGTTGTTGATTATATGTTCAAAGTCCGCGTGTTATATGGACTAAAAATGAAGTATATATATGTACCTCGCGTTTCATACCAGCTGGATTCAGTAAAATGCTACTGACACCACATAAGAGGCACGGGCAGTTTCCCAATGAGGTTCACGGCGCCATCAGCTCGATAAACAGGCTTTGTGTGAAATATAACAGAGTCTAGAACTGCTTTTAGTGTCCTTGTGGCCTAGCCGGTAAGCGTTCCCTAGTCCCACCCAGTAGGTCGAGGGTTCGATTCCTTGCTGGTGAGGTTGTTGATTATATATATATATATATATATATATATATTAGCCTTCTCAAGTATTTCTCCTTAGTCTGTACTCACCCCTGACCGGTCGGAATTACTGGACTTTATTTTCTCACTTGACTTGGGGTTTATTAAAGATTATTAGATGGTAATGGCAGTGGAAGCGCCCCTTAGTGAGAAATCCCGAACCAGCACAAGAGCACTTAAATTTACTAACAAAATGAATTGTCCGTGACCCATGGAAGGATAGCGTCTGTGACTTATAATACTACTCTGGGGAATAAAAGTTATACATGATGTTGAAATTATTAGAAACTCAGGCAATGCCTCATTAGAGGATAATAAGTTTAAAGTATTAAGAAATGTTGCTTGCACACATGAACCAGGCCTTAAGGGCTTTCAACAAAATATCCATCACTGAGAAAATGGTATTAAAAAAATAAGAAATTAATAACTCTACAATGAATAGGCCTTCAGGGCTCTCAACAAAATTATATTACCCCAACAGGTACACACCTCCTAACCTAACTTAAACACTACTCTGGGGAACAAAGGTTATACCTGAGATTGAGATTATAAAGAAATATTAAATGCACACAGCATACATTAGTAACTGAAAAAATAGTGTTAACTACACACAAAAATATTGTCACTATTATTAAGAGTTTACTGAGTCCACCAATACCCATGAACCATGCTTCCTAACCTAACACACACACAGATTCCACCTGCACTCCGTATTCGTTTAAGGCACAACCAACAGGCACCCGTAGTTTAAGGCCCAAATCAGCCTTTCTCCACCTTGGAAAGTGTACCTTTAAACTCCACTGACTCTTGGCCCCAGTGTGTGGCCCTGTATCACTCAGCTGGCTTCACTTTACCCCCAGTACATCCATGGAGTGGAAGGGAGTGAGCCAATCAGACTTTGTACAGTTGAGAGAAGCTTTAGCTTCCCGTTAGCAAAAGGGTTTCACTAAGCTGCTTGAGATATGTGGTATTGTGAGCCGAGGTAGAGGAGAGCTGATGACCCCAACGATCGTCACGTCGTCAGCTGGGCACCCAGACTGCTAGATTCACTCAAGAGATCCTTTGATACCCGGCTAAACAGTGACAGGCCTACACTGATCGGTACAACGGCGACAATCGCCAATCCTCAATCATCAAACGGCAGTCAATCTCGCAGTCAAGTGGGTTCTGACGGAAACCTTGAAATGAACTCACTGTTAGCTCTTGTTAACTTTATCACTGCCCTATCTAAACCCTCTCTGAGATCGAATGAGACGTACTTGTTATACTGCAATAGTGCAACACAGGTGACTAGGCCACGTGGCTATTTCTGTGACGGACGCGCAGGGACGTCTTGCTGGACCGAATGCTTCCACGTGACTGACCTAGCCCGCCTCGTGTCCTAGATTCTATGATGTTCCTACTATCAATTGAATTACAAGGTAATATTGAGGAGGCATTATCCCCGTCAATGCAATGCTTATTATCCCTCAAATGAACAAACAGAGCATTGGATTCCTGGCCTGTCCTAACACTATATTTATGTTGTTTAAGTCTAGTTACAAGATCTTTACCTGTCTGGCCTAAGTAAAACATATTACATTCCTTGCAAGGAACTTTATAAATGCAACCAATTGTGTTGTTGGGGGAGTTCTTGATTAACATTTGTTTAACAGTGCATGAGTTTTTAAATGTCACATTGACGTTCCCGGTTTTTAGTTGTAAAGGAATGTGTGAGAAATTTTTGTGAAATGGTATTATTAAGATATTCTTATGGTCATGGGTGGGCTTGGGATCAGTTCTATAAAAAGTTTTCTTAGTAATGTTTAGGCATTTGTCTATGAAAGATCTAGGGTATTTAAGGTTTGAGCCAATATTATAGATATATTTATACTCCTCATCAATGAATTCCGGACTGCAAATTCTCAAAGCACGTAAAAACATTGTTGAAAATACTGACGCTTGACAACCAAGCATGCCCCGAGTCGTCCTGCCGGTGGTGAACGTCAGTGTAAAGGGAACCGGAGCCGGTCAGGAAGGACGATCAGGACAAAGGCTCTCCTCGACTCTGGTAGCGACAGATCATTCTGTACTCAGAACTTAGCAAACAAGGTGGGTGTGAGAGGCGAGAAGGTGCGACTATCCATTGGAACGATGATGTACAAATCGACCCAGTGGGCTGCCGAGGTTGATCTGGAGGCCCGCAGTGTTGGCCTGAGAAGGGTGCACATGCTCCCTCTGCCAAAAGTCCTAATCATCAAAGAGTTCCCAGCAATGCTGCAAGAAGCAGTAGACACAAAACAAGACGTCTCGAGATGGAAACACCTCAGGGAGGTTCCAGCGCCCGAACAGGACTGCTCAGTGGAATTGCTAATTGGTCAAGACATTCCGCACGCATTAGTACCTTTGGAGGTCAGAGTAGGAGGTGACGGATCTCCTTTCGCTGTAAGAACGCGCCTAGGCTGGACGGTGAACGGACCAGTTGGATACCAAATGGCGCCTCACGGTACAGAATGCCTGACGATACGGAGCAGCAAAGGTACGGAGACACGCTTGGAGAAGCAGGTCAGACGCCTTTGGGAGTTAGAAGACGATCACTCTAGAAGCGATGGAAGTGGAGCCCACTCGTTAGAAGACAAGAAAGTGCTAGAACTATGGACATTCTATGGCACCAGGGTGGGAAACCACTATCAATTCCCAGTGCCATTTAGGAAGGAAGACCCGGACCTCCCCAACAACAAAGCCATGGCTGAATAGCGACTGAAGAACTTAAGGGAAGACTGATGAAGAATACAAGGCTTTACCAGCGCTACACTGAAGAGAGGAAGCAATTGTTGTGCAAGGACTACGCCGAATTGGTTCCCGCATCCCAGGTCGCTGCAAACCCAGGAAAAACATGGTATACCTCCCACATCACCCGGTGTTGAATCCCAAGAAGCCAGACAAAGTACGCTTCGTCAGTGACTGTTCCGCTGTGTAGGCCAACACTTCGTTGAACAGTCAAGTGCTACAAGGACCAGACCTCAACAACAAAATGTTAGGCGTCCTGATACGATTTCTCCAGGGAAAGATGGCACTCATGGCAATTATTGAAGCCATGTTCCACCATATTAGAGTCACACCTAAACATAGGGACGTCCTGAGGTTTTTGTGGTGCTACAGTGGAGATTTGACTCAAGCTCCACGCTCGTATAGAATGAAGGTTCATCTCTTTGGAGGGGTATGGAGCCCGTCCTGCGCAGTATCCGCCTGAAGAGGCACCTTCTCTGACCACCGTACTGAGTTTCCTGAGGCTGTCGCCAGGGCGGAACGCAACTTCTACGTCGATGATTTACTTCTATTACTTGACTCTTCGAGTGAAGCTACGGAAATGTCACAGCACCTTCGACAATTGCTCAAAAGGGGAGGCTTTCGCCTCACGAAATGGGCAAGTAATCGCAAGGAAGTACTGCGTTCCATCCCGTCTGAGGAGTGATTAGTTAGCATAAAGGAACTTAACCTGAGCCAGCAGCTACTACCGGTGGAACGGGCTTTAGGAGTCACATAGGACTTGGAGAATGACCAGTTTGCTGTCAAAATTCAAGTCCAAAGGAAGCCAGCCACAAAAAGATCACTTCTGAGCGTTGTCAGCTCAGTCTATGACCCTCTTGGCTTCATAGCTCCGTTCGTCATTAAGGCAAAACTGTTGTTCCGAGATGAATGCCGACGAAAAAAAGGATGGAACTAATCATTACAGGGGCAGAATAACGTGGCGTAGAACGCGTGGTTAGAGGAATTGTTGCGTCTGCAGACACTCAACGTTCCTCGGTGTTACAAACCTAGAGACTACGGTCGAACCGTGTCAGTACAACTGCACAGCTTTTGCTTTGCTTCGCAAGTGGCGTCTGGCCTGTTATCATACTTGAGACTGACGGACACTGAAGGAGATATTCATTGTTCCTTCATATTTAGTAAAGCAAAGTTAGCCCCTCTCAAACAACAAACTATTCCCCGACTAGGTCTGTGTGCAGCAGCCTTAGCCGTCAACGCTGCCCAGATAATAAGGAAAACTGCAGTTGAAAGTCAAAGAGTCGTTCTTTTGGACGGACAGCATGTTGGTTCTCCAAAACATCGCAAACACCAGTCGTCGGTTTCACACGAACATAGTGGCTGTTATACAGGAGCTCTCATAGATAAATCAATGAAGGCATGTAAACACGTCACTGAACCCAGCGGATGATGCGACACGTGGACTCACAGTGGAAGAAATGGCCGACGGCGGCCGGTGGATACAAGGACCAGACTTTTTACGTAAGGGAGAGGAACACTGACCAGAGAGGTTAAAACTGACCAAGGACTTGAGAGGGAACGTGGAGGTGAAACGGAATGTAGCCATCTTGATGACTAATAGTGCGACCACGGCACCCGGACAGGGTGTGCAAGCACTGTGGACAAGGTATTCATCGTGGCCTCGTCTACTGAAAGGAGTGGAATGGCAAGACATGAAAAAGCGGAGGTAGAGAGGGCAAGACTTGTCATTTTATGCTCAGCGCAAGAGGAATGGTATGAGGACGACATAAAGGCGATGGCAGGGAATGAATTAAGGAAACAGAGTAGAATCTACAGACTACAGCCGTTCACTGACATCATAGTGCCGCACACTCCGGGAGAGAGCACACCCTAGTGTGCTTACGGCAGAAATTTTGGATTCCCAGGGCACGCGGAATACTAAACAAAACCACCAGGCACTGGGTGGTATGTCGCCAGAACAACTGGAAGCCCACACAGCAGCGTCAAGCTGACTTACCGGTTGACCGTGTTACTCCAGCTAAACCTCCGTTTACTTACACAGGGACAGAATGCTTCGGACCATTCAACGTTAAGCAAGGACGAAAACGACTTAAGAGATGAGGATGCTTGTTCACGTGCCTCACAATCTGTGCCCTACATCTTGAAGTCCTCACCTCGCTCGACTCTGACGCTTTTATCAACGCCGTAGTAAGATTTTCATCACGGCGAGGCACACCAAAACTAATACGATCGGACAAAGGGACGAACATGGTCGGTGCAGACAAGGAACTGAGAACAGCAGCACGGAGCTGGGAGCATGATGAACACATTTGGAACACCCTCCTAAGGAAACAGATAGACTGGGTCTTCAACCCACCAACAGCGTCACACATGGGGACACATGGGAACGTCAGATGCGGACGGTGAGGAAGGTTCTCCGGGCTATCGTGGGATTACAAGTATTGGACGATGAATGCCTGCAGACACTCTTCTGCGAAGTGGAAGCAGTGGTGAACGAGCAGCCCATTACTCCCGTGTCGGAAGACGTCAACGATCTGGAGGCGTTTACTCCCAGCCACCTCTTGCGCCCGGGATCGAAACGTAGTCTGCCGTTAGGTGGCCTGCGAATTGAAGAAACTTATCGCAGACGATGGAAACACGCCCAGCTTCTAGCTACCAGTTATGGAAACGTTGGATGATGGAATGCCTGCCTCTGCTGCGCAGTCGCCAAAAACATCTAACTCCACGATGAACTTTCAACTCATCGACATGGTCATTGTCGCTGGAGAACACACACATAGAAATCAATGGCCCTTAGCTAAGTAGGATAATTGAAGCAAATCCAGATGATGATGGACTTGTACGTCGCGTCAAGGTAAAGACTGTACGGGGTGCGATGGTGCGCCCTGTAGTAAAACTTTGTCATTTGGAGGGAACTTCACTTATGGTCAACTGATCTGGTACCCAGCAGCATCACGACCCTCATTAAAAATCTCTTTGGCACTAACCTCTCCGATTATTCACGCATAGTACTGCTTCCTAGATGACCTTTTATCTTCCTATATTCGACCTATCCATCTGCCACTTGATTTTCCCCTCTCTCAATGTGCCCATACCACTTGAGCAGATCATGATCTGCTCTCCTTCCAACAAGTCCTTCATCTCCATGTCTCCTACTTATATCTCTTTCTTATTCTCTGCATCCTATGTACCTTGCCCTTGCTCTCGGATACGTCATAACTCTGCTTTTAATCTGCTCCTACTTCGTGCAAGAAGAGTTCACATGTCACTCCCATAATGTTATTGATATTGGTTCAATAATTTCCCTCTACATTTTCCTGCTCTATTTCTCCAAATATTCCTAAATCCACCCATTTCTCCTTTACCTCCGTTAATGTGTGGTCCTCTCCATTTCCTCTATTCTGTCTCCATATAAGCTAACAATAATTTATTTGACTTTCCTTTCTGCCTTTTCTCACCCTCTACCAAATTCACATTCCTGATAACTGTTTCCTAGATTTACTCAGAGGTATTTGTAACTTTACTTTATGACCGCCAACAAGATCAGTGTCATCTACTACCAACAGCTGACTCATTCATTGCTCATTATACACCAGACATTCACCTCTCACCAATACTCTTCATTTCACTTCCTTTGTTTCCTTCGTTATACAATTCTTAGCAATATTACAAAACCATGATGACATTTCACTTCCTTGTCGTAGAACAACTTTCCCTGGAATCAATTTCCCTCTTTCTGGGGAAACATTGACACGTGCTTCTCGTTCTCTTGAATGGACACCATTCATGATTTTTCTAATAAGAGTACAATAGAAACACTTCCCAACTAATACTACTAATACTAATGCCACGTAACACCACGAAGTTCCCAGTGTCTATAGAACTTAGGCAATATAAAGCAGAATTGCAGAATTCTAATACAATATATGAACAAAACACAGTAACACATATTCACCATAATGCACAATACATACTGGTAAAAGTTTTGTGCGTCTGGGATGGAGATGTCGTAGTCCAAACGGTGTAAGTCAGCTAGGTGGTAGAGCTGCATGGCCACGTCCAGAAGATTGGCGGCGTAGGGCGGACTATGTTTCTGGAGAAATAAAATGTCGGAGAAAAAATAATTCGGAAGACCCTGAAAGTTTACTTTATAAGACAGAAAAAGCGTCATGCTAACAGAAAAAGCAGCAAGCTTTAGACAACATATTCATCTATTTGATTGCCAATGAAGCAATTACAACAATAAGATATTCAATAAACTTCAAAGGGCAGAAAAGGTGATTTCTACTAAAGGCACTGTCGAAGATGATAACTATGATAGCTTTCAGGAAAAGATGTTCTTAACTCAAATGATTAAACGCTCATGGTACGACAACGAAAACAAATGTGCATAAAGTACACAAAAGAGACTACCAGGAACCACAACAACAACAATAGAGTCACAAACTACAACAACAAAAGAATCACAGCTACAACAACAACAGCAAAGCCACAACTACAACAACAGAGCCACAACAACAACAACAGAGCCACAACTACAACAGCAGAGCCACAAATACAAGAACAATAGAAGCACAGCTACAACAACATAACCGCAATTACAACAACTGAGCCACATCTACAACAACAGAGCCACAATTTCAACAACAGAACCACAATTATAATAACAGAACCACAATTACAACAACAGAAGCACAATTTAAACAACAGAGCTACAACTACAATAACAGAACCACAATTTAAACAGCAGAACCACAACTACAATAACAAACTACAGTTTCAACAACAGAGCCACAACTACAATAACAAAACTACAGTTTCAACAACAGAGCCACAACTTCAACAACAGAACCACAATTACAATAACAAACAAAATACAGCAACAGAGTTACATTTACAACAACAGGGCCCCAGCTACAACAAAAAAAGCGTCCAGCCAGTTTCTTGACTTAAATTTTCATCAGTTCTCACAGCTGAGAAGAAGAGCACCAGATATTGCAGGAGGAAAAAGGGAAGAATTTGGCACAAAAAAGTGAGACAGTGCAGATGGAACACTGACAGGATCAGATATTGGATGCGAGGAAAAAGAATAATTTTTAATTACCCAGAAGACCATGGAAGCTGCAGCGAGGGCAGCAGCTGTCTCAGCAGCCAACTCAGTTCCTGTAGGAGGGAGTCACGAACTGCTCAGTTGTATTCTACAGTACCTCTCATATGTTTAAAATTTTTACCAGGACATATTTTCACATTTCAATGATTGATTATCTATATAATTATATGAACGTGAGACTCACATGCCTTATAAAACAGTTCTCGGAGACAGTCAACACAGAACATAAAGGACACAACTTCTCAGCGCCTCGACTTACTAACCTGGGTGAGCTTCATCAATCTTATATGAAGGTCGCTCCATCGTCATGTCCTCAGGTCGTCCCCAGTAGGCGTGGTCAAGGTTGCTGAGGCCCACCTAAAAAAATAAAAAAATAGGTTGTGTGTGGACCTCTAAATCTCTAGATTTTGTCAGGAGCTTTTGTCTGCAGTTACTAATGTCTCTTAACTTGCCTTTTCTCGCTCCTTGTTTTGCATTATTTGTCAATGTCAACACCATGATCAATTTCGTTATGTGTTATGTTGAAATAATTTACGTTAAATGTTTATTAATTCATACAGAATACATTTCAATATACTGTTATCAGTCACATCTGGGTCATTAAACGATCTAGCATTTTTTCCTGTATTGTAATATATGACTCAGTTAACCCATTTGTCTCTACGAATACAAAGTTCCCGCATTCTTTTGTACAGCTAGGTGTTAGACGAGTACTTTACTGAACTTCCTATAGGAAACTTTGTCTTGCAACACCCAAGAGAATTAAAAATAAGTTTCAAGAGAATGCAAAAACAAATACTGATGAATAGCTACTTAGAACCAATTGATAACTTATGCTGCCATACGCTATGTTTCAAACCAATCCTTAAATAAAGGCACCTATTTACAAATATGTGGAACAACTGACCTGACCATAGAAATCGTATTCGGTAGGATGGGCCTTAACGAAGTAGTCGGTGGCCCACTTAAGTGCTGCCTCACCGTACTCCTTCTGACCTGTGGGAGAAACGCCAGGGTCATGAGTCTCTCATAACACTGTCCCTGGGACACAAACCAGTGTTATCAGTCTCTCACAACACTGTCCTTGGGAGACACACTAGGATCATAAGTCTCTAGCAACACTATCCCTGGGAGACACACCATGTATTAGCCACTGTCTAACAGACAGCAATAGTTATATAAATGTGGGCTGCATAGATTATGTTTATATAATTATGTTACTTCCATTTACCTCTTGTAATCACAGATGAATTGTCCTGAAGTTTCAGCTCTTGAGGTGCATATAAAGTTACACTCATAAATGTTTGTGGGTTATTAAGTTACAAACCCAATGGTTGTTTCGCCTTTTATTAAGGTAATAGATAATGCACAATTAACTTAGGATATCACCGGAACTAACACTATGAGCCGTGAGTGTTACAGTAAATGAAGCGAAGTGTAACTAGCTTCCTGACACACGTCAGGTATGTGAGAGACACTCGTGAGGAGTGAGTGCTGCTAACCACGCATCAGCAGAGGAGCGTAGAGATCAGAGGTCATTTGATGGGCAAGGAGAATACTTGACATACATCATTTGTTTCAATGTTAGAGAGAACAAACTAAGCACTTACTCATAGTTTAATCACCGTGGGTGATGTAATTATATAAGCATAATGTATGTACCCCACATTTATATAAGGACTAGCAGAAACGCCTCTTTCGCTAGGCCACTGTAGTACGCCACCCTCCGGGAAGCTCCACATTGTTTCACTGTACTTCATTAAATGGTTGTGGTGGTTTTCCAAATTTGGCAGTCGTACTTTCCCACAAGAGCAGCACAGTCCAGCAGATTCTCCTTAGCACTTCTTTGCACAGCAGTGTTCATATTTTTTATTCATGTTGCCAATGACAACAGAGGGATACTTTTCATATTCTGTTTCATCATCATAGTTAAATGCTACTCTTGCAAGTGGATGCCTGTGTGTATTCTTTCTTAGAATTCTGGATCCCGCAGCTCTCTGTCTATCAGCATTCAAACGCATTGCATGCGCTTGATCATGTTCTTGAGAACGCCTTTCTGCTGTTTGCTGTCTGTGGAGCATGAAGACGGGATTCCCTTTCCTGATCTGTTTCCTGTGACCGACTTGCCGCTTTTCGCTCTCTGTCAGCATTATGATGGCATTCCCTTTCCTGATCTCCTTCCTGTGACCGACTGTCCGCTGTTCGCTTTCTGTCAGCATTAAGACGGGATTCCCTTTCTTGATCTGTTTCCTGTGACCGACTTGCCGTTGTTCGCTCTCTGTTAGGTTGTAAACGTGCAGCACGTTGTTGCCTTGATTCACTTGATCTTGATTGCTGCTTTCTCAGTGCATCTCTCTGTCTTCTTTCAAAAATTGACATCATTGGTCGTTTCTTTGGTGGCATTTTGTTCAGTTAAATTTGATCTTAATTTTGGTTTTCAGCGCGATTACAATCCTTCCTTCCCGGGCAAAGCTGGGGACAAACAGTGGCTCAAGCTAGTAAGCTACAAAACAACGAGAGAACAGTCCCTCGGCATGTACCACCGACGCTCTTTCAGTTATTTATATAGATGGCCATGGCAAGGAATAGATTAATAAGGTAGGACGCAACGACATTGATCTTAGCGCTGTGAAATATCCTATGTTTGGCATACCTCGTTAGAATGGACTACATACCAACCTACCTACCTTGTTAGAATGGACAGCCTGGAAAAGTTAGAGATCAAAGAAAAGTAAGCTGTAATGAGTGAGAGCATAAGGATAAAATTAGCTATAATACGTGGGATGGGATACGACTTTTCAGCCTCTGTGTGGTGTAAGGGATGGAGGTTAGATGCAGAGAAAAGTAAGCCATAATGAAAGAGAACCTAAGGATCAAAATAGCTGTGAATCATAGGAGGGACTACTTCTTTTCTACGTATGTGCGTCAGGGCTGACCGTTAGTCTCTCTCACTTTCTCTACTTCTCTCAGGTGTGTCGTGTCGGGTCGGGTCGGGTTGGGTGTGTCGGATCCTGTTGGTTGGAGTTTTTTTGAGATCCCCACATGACACTTGCTATCCATACTAAGTTTGGGTCCAGATCGGTAAAGTAGTTTCCGAGATTCTCGTGCGGACACAGACAAACAGACAGACAGACAGACAGACTTCTTTGTTTTATATATATAGACTACTGTCTGTTTCACAGTGGACAATACAAATACAACACCCACGGGGATTAACTTTGTTTAGTAAATACTGTCTAATACTGAAGCAAGTGATGTATGTCACCATTATCTAGCAGGGTCATCAGTTTATTTGCCAGTTACTTCAGTTATCTCAAGTTTCTCTGACACACTACATGTGTGTTAACAAAGCTCGCTCTAACTCTCTTCACCTACACTAACATTCATAGCTCATAGTGTTAGTTACGGTGATATCATACGTTAATTTTGCATTGACCATTTTCTTAATAAAAGGAGAAAAGACAATTTGGGTTTGCAAACTTAGCTCAAGAAACATTTCTTGTGTGTACATCTGTATTACCTATTACCAACATGGCTGTACCTGCAAGACCATTTATCAAGGATTACACCAGGTAAATAGAAGTAACAAAGGTGGCAGCGGTTATTATATACGGACCCACACAGATCTGAAAACAATTGGTCGGCAGTTTTCATGTCCGTTCTCTATTTTTGCACATGTGATATCCACCAGTGACAGAATTTTTTTTAAGCTTATACAATGCTACACTTCAACATAAAAGTAAAAGAAATCTGTTTTTAGTGATTTTCTATTTTTATCACTTGCACTGACACCACTGTACCACACCCTAACCCTCAGCTGGACGACCAGCCAGCCAATACCATCACCCAGTGCTCCAGAAACATGTTGTTTAACTACATCAGCTCATTCTTCAGGGACCCAATCTCCTTCCAGCAACGGGCAGTGACAGGACCCAGTGAACCCCGTTTGACCCATCTTGTGACCAAATGAACCCAGGTTACACGGCAGTCTTCAAATAGCTTGATCAACTTGATCTGAGCTCTGTGTGTGTGTGTGTGTGTGTGTGTAACAACACCTTTGTTTTATATTAATACACCTAAATGAATAACACCAAGTTAGGTTGCATCTTTCGTAAGGCTCGAGCTAGGGTCAGCTGATTTAGCAAACACCCTCTCGATCTCTCACGCCCAGGGAGTGGCAGTTCACTTACTAACAATGGACAGGGAAGCTGGGCATTTAACACAAGTTTTATGTCAAAGTGATATTCACAACACTTCACTGGAAAGAATTCACAATACATTCTCTGAGATTGTACCTGTGTAAATACCTGCTTCAGCAATAAAAGAGAAAATGCCAAGAAGTGTTTACATCAAGCCCTGCCAGTTAAGAGTTCCAGAACTTAATTAAAACAATTAGCGTGAAAAGGATCCTCCCTGGACTTAAAAAATCCAGAGTATCCTACAAACTAAAAAGTCCACAAAGACAATACTCAGCAAAAAATAAATAAAAATACCTACAAACACTATGGGCACTCCGAATAAATGGTATGTACTACTTGAGGTTCCATACCATAATACAGAAGGTTGTAAGAGCATTCAACGGATGAAGCATAAACATGCTAACCGAAGGGACACCAGTAGTCAGCCTTCAGGAGAAGATGCACACGTCCAGCAACACGATCTGGAATAGCGTTGATGGTGCAATAAAGCAACGCTTCCATCACAGGCTCATTAATCGCCGCATTAAACAAAGTGGAGGAGGTGTTGACTGTATCAGCGAGGATAGGTGATAATCGGTTGTCCCTAAACATATATATGGGAGCGTGTGCCACTGTTATCTCATTAGCGTCGTTCAATGAACGCAATCGACGATATCCTCCTAATAAGTGGCCAATAAGACCAACTGACATTCCTCCTCCTAGGTCAAGTAAAGTTCTTCTGGCGGATTTCTACATAGTAAAGATACTCTCTTTGCCAGCGGATGGGTTAATCTGTCTTTCCACACTAAAGCAGAGCAACACTATCATTCAGCCACGAAATCATACCATAAAGCTTAACTATCAAACTTATTAAGCAATGTAAACTTCACATCCATTGCTTACCTCGGGTGTTCGTGTAATAACCGCCTCAACAGGCGCGGGGAAGTCTATCGCACAGAAGCAATTAGTTAAGGAGTCACTCCCTGAAAATCTGCCAAGTAGCTCAAAGGACATTCGGGATGAAAGAGGTAAGAACTGGATTTTAACACCTGCTGTGTTAACTGGTGTACAACGGTTACATAGCCAAAAACTATCTAGAATCACAGTCCGTTTGCCAAATGTGAGTGAAGGAACAGATGTTGTGTGTCAGGTCAGGTAGTCTCACAGATGTCCTTGTTCTCAATAGAAATGGGAGACCTATAACTTTAAGAGAGGGATGTTGTTTGGGTAATTTCCTTGTTTACGACAAAGCAGTCGTCGCGGACCCAGTGGAATTGCCAATAGGTAGTGTAACCCAAGGGGAACAGGCGGCGAAATCAAGAATCGACAATAAAGTAGGGTTAATAGCTCCACAAGTGATCTTTTAGAATTACTAGCCTGGCTCAAGGAAATCATAGCATTATCTGTAGAACCCCTAGGTAAAACAACGTTAACAACCCATCACATTCCACTCAAGCCGGACACTCACCCGATCTACAGACCAGCATATCGGCTACCCCACAGCCAAAGGGCTGTAGTCGAACAATGGTACAAGAAATGCTGGAGGAACAGGTAATCCAACCTTCCTCGTCACCATGGAACTCACCTCTATTTTTAGTTCCCAAGAATGATGGAGGATGGAGACCACTCATAGATTTTCGATGAGTCACCCAAGCAACTATACCAGACAGGTTCCCTATGCCTGTCCTAACTGACTTACTACAGTCCCTAGGAAAAGACAACGCCGTCTTCAGTAACCTAGATTTGCTTAGCGGGTACTGGCAAATTCCCTTACATAAGTATCCCGCGAGGTAACTGCGTTCAGTACTCTAATAAGACATGTCGAATAATTGCAAATGCCGCTAACATTCCAAAGAATGATAAGTAATACAGTCTATGCCTATCTAGATGATCTTATCATAGTAAGCAAAGTTATACAAAGCTATTTAAAGTAACTATGCGAAATTTTCACAAAGCTACAAATAGCTGAACTGAAAGTGAAACTTTCCAAAATGTGAATTTCTTAAATCCAGAATCCAATTTCGAGGACACGTAGTGGATGGCAAAGGTATACACATCGTAGATTGTAAGGATGTACAGGGGTACCTAGTGACAGCACTAGGATCCCGCTTCTTCTATCAAGGAATAAACAATTGAAATTGAAATTGAATTGATTGTAAGGTAAAGACGGTGAAGCTAGTTTCCTTGTCCCAAGAATGCAGATCAACTTCGTAGTTTCCTGAGATTTTCAGGATACTACCATTCTTTCAATAAAAGTGATGCCAATTAGTCTCACCACTGACTACACTCAAGGACGTAGAGTATATGTGGAACAAGGAACAAGAGGATAGGTTTAATGCCCCTAAGAGTGCTTTAACGATCGCTCCGGTGTTAGCCTTTCCGGACTACACTAAACCATTTACGATATGCACCGATACTTCCGTCCTAGGGCTAGGACGAGGGAAGTGGCGTGTAATAGCATACGCCAGTCGCACCCACAACGATGGAGAAACACGTTATTTAGCTACTTACTTGGAAGCATTAGCTGTAGTGTAGGCTCTCAAGCATTTTCGGAATCTCATTTTTGGATATCCGGTCACAGTCCACACAGATCATGTAGCCGTGCCAAAACTATTACATGGGAAGAACTTATCAGGGCGTCTTGCGCACTGGTATCTTACCATACAGGAGTTCGCACCCGAATTCAAGTATTTGCCGGGTCGTGCGAAAGTGGTAGCTGATTCGCTATCCAGACTCATAGCTACTGTCACGCCACTACTCACGTTCAACTTATCACAGTTAAGGGCGGAACAACTACAGGATCCACTGTGGTCCAAGGTAATCTATGCCTTATAATCGGGAGATGAGGTAAATTTGCCCAAACTACCTCTACCACTATCACAGTTTGAGCTACGACACGACATACTGTATCGCTCAGTAAAAACACAACAAGAGTCAATCTCTAAAATTTTTATTCCTACGTCACTAAAGGAACCCTCTTTCAGAATGTACCTTAAGCTGGGCATCCGGGCCGAGACAAATGTCTGACAGAAATTAGACGAAAATATTATTGGAAAATTATGTGGACCGGCATCGAACATCACATTGCTAAGTGTTTATCTTGTGCGAAACACACGGGGACAACGATGGACACCACTCCAATCTTAGAATACCCGACGCCTGAACGTCCATGTGATACAGTTGCAATCGATTTACCACTTTTCCAGGTTCGTGGTACTAGCACCATTGCAGAACAATTCTGCCGAAGCAATGGCTCATGCATTAGTCACTCATCTCATCTGTTCTTTTTCTACACCAAGAGTGATACTCTCAAATAATGGGACAGAATTTAAGAATCAACTCTTAATAGCATTATGTCAACAATACGATATCACAGAAACCTTCACAACCGCCTACCATCCATCCTCAAATGGGTCGGTCGAGCTTACAAATTGCAGTCTCACCTCTGCGGCCTACATTATCTGAACGATGGCCGTACTGGTCGGACGTGTCAGCCTTGTACTCTGCTGATTTGAAGACGACCTGCGGCTTTCAAGTAGCTAATCGGAAGCAGACGATCCGTGGCCAACAACAATAAAGGTGACAGCAGTTTTCAAGAGGTGATTAGTAAGAAAGAAAAGAAGGGGGAGCGAGAGTTGGCGAAGAAAAGTGAAACAAGTGATCATGAATGATAGGAAGAAAAGGATGCACAAGCAGAAGAAAGCAGAAAGAATTCAACTGACAATAAAAAGCAGCAGGTTAGTCGGATGAATCATCGTGCAGTACCAATGTGACGAGCAACCCGGGTGGTGGAAACAGTTCAGGTAGGAGGAGGTTGAACTTTCCAAGTGATTTCCGCCTGTCATTCTATGAGCTATTGCCGTGGGCTGCTACACTGGGAAGAGAACATAAAAAGTTTGAAGGTCGTAATAATTCCCATCTGACTGTAGCTGGGAATGAAGCGGTAAAGTTTTTGACTACGACAGGATTTAAGAAGGTGATAATAACGATGCTTCAGGACACACAACACACCAAGGCGATCGTCTTCATTTACCCGGTTATACTGGATCCTGATTTTCTTCTTGACGATACACGATTTGTATGGCAAAGCGACACGAAATCCGGGGTGATAAGAACTAAATGGTAGCCTTGATGAAGGTAGACGTTCAGAAGAAGATATTCATTTCTGGAATAGGATATAAGATAATTGCAAAGTTTATTGAACAACCTGTTTTGTGTTACAAGTGCAGCAGGTGGGGCCATATGGCCTGGAAATATCAAAGTGAATGTCGGTGTCGTTACCATGGAAAAAATTATAATTCAATAGAATGTGAAAATAAAATAAAGTTTGGGCAACATGTTTGCCGTGCTGTTGCAATTGTGGCGGCGCGCATAATGCAAGTTCCTCAATTTGCAATAAGAAGCTACAGATGCGTGATGCGCGGTGGCAGAGCATGGGTAAAGTGCAGCAGCGAAAAAAGGAGGAAGGACGAGGAGTTACAGGAGAGACAACTCTACCTTCAACTGAGAACGTGTGTAAGAAGAGGATAGAACAGAGCGACGCGTTGCAGGTAACTGGAAATGGTACAAGGGCTGCACCGAAAATGGTTCCAGAAGATAAGGTAATTGACAAGTTTGGTGATGTGTATGGTGTAGTAGTTCAACTTTGGCAATAAAGTCAGATTCTTAGAAAAAAGTTAGAGGCCAACCAGAAAGTAATTGCCCATTTTTGTGAACATAGAAATGAAGATGTTGAGCTAAAAGGAAAGAAAGTTAAAAATAAAACAGTAATAAAATCTGACAAACCATTTTTGCTATGGGAGACCGGAAATGAGGACATTAGGGAAGAGATAATCCGCAAGTGGGGTGACATCCCCGAAGTATTACATGATAAGGTATTTCTATGTTTGACTTTGATACCCCCAAAATGTTCTACACTACTGAGGGTATACACAAACACTTGTTATCTTATTAATAGGTTCTTATTCTCGTAAGGGAGCTATACAGAGATGGACCAAGAGACTCGCTTCGACACTTGAGGGAATGGTTGTCTCCACTCTATGTATCACTGGGCGGTGGCCTGTACAGATGCCAGCATTCACAAGCTGAATACATAAAATGTAAATATGATAATTCATATACATAACATGGTGCATAATAAATGGAAATATTACATAGAATTAATACATGTTCTGTAATACTTTACTATACATAATTAATAGGGTGATATAAGGATACACAGCTTAAGGTACTACTTCGTGTCCATATTATACACCTCCCTCCCCCCTATACGCTCATAGTTTCATCTTGAGCGGACCTTTTGTTCCTGAGTCGCTCGGACCTGCGGAGTACTGGGGCAGAAACACAAGGTGGGGATCGATTTACTGTAAAGGCATCAGCATTAGGAGACTCAACTGGGGAAGGGTCAACACTAGGCAGCTCCACAGGTCGGAGGAAACGACGGTTCCTCCACCATACTCTACCACTAGGAAGACGCACTTGGTAGTCCCTGGACCGGCCAATACCCATGACAACCCCAACCTTGTCCCAGCGGTGAGATACCGGATCTTGAATCCTGACCTGCTGGCCGATACTCAACCTGGGAAGGGGGCGGGCATGACAGTCTTACCGAGCAGCGACATCTGCGGCTCGTTCTGCTGCACGGCGGTCACATTCCTCAGCCTTGGCTTGCCATTCTTGAGAAAAAGACTTCGGGTGGGCTGGAACACAAGACCTGAGATGATGTCCATATAGAACCTGGGCTGGGGAGTGTCCGGTGAAGTTCGGGGTGTTGCGTAACTCCAACAAACCTCGATCGAAGTCCTCACAGTCGATATTTCCTGAGGGTGACACCTTAAGGATCAGGTGTTTAACAGTCTTGACTGCGGCTTCAGCGTGTCCATTCGCGTGGGGGTAGTGGGGCGAGGTCACGACATGACGGACTCCCCAACGGTCCATGAAGTCCCGGAACTCGTGGCTGGTGAACTGGGGTCCTCCATCAGTCCTGAGGCGGAGGGGAACACCAATTTCTTTGAAGTAATGCCTGAAATTCCGGATGGTAGCAGTAGCCGTTGTATCACTACCACAGGGGACGATAACAGGCCATCCAGACAATCGGTCGGCAATGACGAGGAAGGACTTCCTTGCCACTGCAAAGAAATCGGCCGACACAGACTCGAAGGGTCTTGAAGGGTTATCGTCGCACATTAAAGGTTCCTGTTGCTGGCTGGGTTGCAGAATCTGGCACGGCTCACAGGCACGGACGGTACTTGCAATGTCCGCGTCGATTCCGGGCCAAAATACAGTCTGCTTCGCCCGTCGCTTGGTGGCCTCCACTCCTCGATGGCTGTCGTGAAGGCGGGTCAAGGTACGGCGGCGTAGGGCAGGAGGAATGACTACTCGTGGGCCATACAAGACGAGGTCTCCGTCACAATAGAGGTCCTCTGTAACTTCCAGTACGGGAGTAGCGATTCATGAAGGTCGTATCGGTTAGATGGAAATCCCTGGGACACAGTCGACGAGCCGGATGTAGGAAGGGTCGGCCCGGGCTGCGGTGCGGAGATCTTCAAGGGACTTGTCTGCATCCGGTGCTGTAGACTCTTCTGATGTGAAGACGGCCTTCAATGAAACTACTGACTCAAGGGATGCAGCAGCTGTAGAACACAACATCTCGTCCTCTGGGGTGGGGCGACTGACAGGGGCGCGGGACAGGGCATCCGGGATGCACAGCAGCTTACCCGCACGCCACACAGACGTGAAGAGAAAAGGCGAGAGCTTCTCTTTCAAACGTTGAAGGCGAGGATTCTCTACTGCATCCAAAGAGTAGTGATTGATAATAGGCACAAGAGGGCGATGATCCGTGAAGAGGGTGAAGTGCTGAAGTCCTATCAGGTAGAAGTGGCACTTCGCCATCGCCCAGACAACAGCCAACATCTCCAGCTCAATCGTGGCATATCGGGTCTCGGCGTCCGTCAGGAACCGGGATCCACACTGAATTAAGCGGAGTTGTTCACCGCCATGGTCCTGCAGAAGGGCGTAACCAACGCCGTAGAGTCTGGAGGCGCGTCAGTCTGGAGGACGGTGGGTAGAGCTGGGTCGTAACAGGCGAGGACAGGTGGACTCAAGAGGGCTTGCTTGACTCGCTGAAAGGCCTCTTGATGATCTAGGGTCCACAGGAATGTCCTCCTGGGGCTCAGCAGAGGGTGTAACGGCTGGGCTGCGGCGGAGATGTCAGGTGAAAATTCAGCCAGCTGATTGACCAGACCCAAAAAAGAACGGAGGTCTGTCAGGTTGGCAGGGGTTGGAAAATCTCTGATTCCACTTAATTTCTCTGGGTCAGCTGCGCTACCTGATGCTGAGAGAGTGTACCAACAGAAGTTCACTGATGGTGCGATGGCTACAAACTTCTCAGCGTTGAGGGTAATCCCGTACTTTCGACATCTGGTGAGAACTTCATATATTCGGGAGAGGTGGGCACAGTAGTCTTCGTCATGGAGTAATATATCATCAACCACCTTGAAACAATTCGTGACTCCTTGAAGGGCTGCGTCACCACGTTGACAGAATGCATTGCCCGTAGCGGCAAATCCCATGGGGCCTCTGCAATACTGATATCTTCCATATGGTGTGATGAATGTAGTCAAATGCTGGTCTTCTTCGGCCAACTCGATCTGCCAATAACCACATAAGGGGTCCATTGTTGTAAAAAACTTCGCCTTCGGGTCCACATTTCGAACAGCTGCGAAGGGTGTGGGTGAAGGGTGGGATGGACGGGAAACTTGCTGGTTAAGTTTTGATAGATCGGTGGTGATCCGTACTCCACCACGAGGTTTGGCGACGGGGACGAGAGGGTGGCACCAAGGTGAAGGTTCGTCTCCGGCCGGCTTGATGATTCCCTGAGCAACCATGGAGTCAAGCTCTTGTCTAACTAGCTCCTTGTAGGCGTGAGGAATCAAACGAGGGGTGTGGATGGCAAAAGGTGTGGCACCATCCTTAAGATGAATCTTCATAGGTGGACCCACCATCGGCTTGAGTGGTGTGGATCCTAAAGATTTCTTCGTAACCAACACGTCAGCAAACTCCTTGAGAAGGTGAGCTCTTGCGTCAGAAGGGGACGTGTTAGTAGAGATAGGGAGTTCCTTCAACCTGTTGACATGGGTGACCTTTAAAATAGGTTTGGGGAATTCCTTGGAAATAATGGCCAACTCTTGACAATGGCCATATGATAAAAGCGGAGTCGGGATCCCATCATGAACATCAATCCGGGCTGAGCAAGACTGCTTACCAAAGGTAAGAGTAGCCCAGAAAGATCCCAAAGCTGGAGCCATCTTGGAACCATCAGCTGCCAGTTTCGTTGTCTGAGGAGGGGGCTGTAGGTTGCTCCTGGGTATTCCCAAACTTGCTAAGTGTTGTAGACCAATTACTGAGACGTCAGCATCGGTGTCAGGTAACATCTGAAGACTGGATGACAAGTTACCGTAAGAGATGACGACACTGATGTGCTGGGGCGTCGTGTCTGTGGAACAATGTACACGACGGCAGGAACGACTGGACACAGCGTCTTGATGCTTACCAGAAGGAGGGAGCGCGCCAGCAATACCTGAGGATGACTTCCTGGATCCTAGGTGGTGTCCTCTCAGTGTCTTCTTACGACAACATTTGTCGTAATGGCCCACACGACCACAAAGTCTGCACTGAACTTTGCTAGCAGGTCACTTGACTGTGTAAGCCCAGTGACCCTGGCGGTCGCAACTTCTGCACACGCTTTGAGCAGCTGGGCACTGGGAGGCATCATGCTGTCTGGCACAGCTGTTACACAAAGCTGATGCTGAAGGTGTAGCTGGAGGGTGAGGGGTAGGGTTACCTTGCTGCTTCTTACCCTTTCTGTAGGAAGACACCGCCCTCACCTGGTCAGGTTGTGAACGTAAAGCTGAAGCCGCACACCTGGCGGCCTCGTACGCTCGACATTTTGTAACAACATCTGAAAGGGAGGAAGTGGGGTCAAGTGAAATGAGACGCTGAACTAGCTCTTCATCTCGAACACCCATTAAAATAATTGTCTTGAGTTGTGTCTCTTCACAGGCTTGAGAATTTCCAGGACACACATCAACTTCCTCTGAACATCTCTTGAGTCTTACAAAAAATGCATCAAAAGATTCTCCATCAAGCTGCTTACATTGGAGGAGTTCTCTTCTTCTGAGTGCTTCGTTTCACTGTCCCTTAACATGTTCCTGTAACTTGTCAAGCACGGCCTCTACCGTCAGAGTTGTCGTAGGAAACACTTGAAGTGTGTGCTTGAGAGTACGTTGTGTCTCTAGGGACAAGCTCATACGAAGCTGTATCATCTGTTTAGGCTGTGGTAAACTTGACAAGTCAACCAGTGTTGTATAGTCTTGCCAACGTCGACGCCATTCCCGAATTATCTGATTGGAAGCGTCAGACTTCAGAGAGGGAGGCGTTTGTGCTGCAGCCTTTTGAGGAATTGTTGAATCGACTCTGGGAAATGAGGTCCCAGTACCTCTAGTCGTATCAACATTACTAGTAGCAGACGAATCTTTTGCAGTAGATCGTTGTGGGGAGGCTAACAGAGAAATCAAGACTTCAAATCTGGCTTGATACTCTCTTCTTCTCAGGTCATCCTCACTTCTACGTATATCTTCAAGTTCTCTGCGTGTTTGTTCCTTTTCGTGGCGCCGTCTTTCAGACTGTCTGCACCGAATTTCTTCCTCTTCTCTGCTTGCAATATCGTCCTGGCGTCGAGAAGTTTCCATCCACTTAATCAGTTGAAGGAGATCTGTGGATGCATGCATCCCAGGAGAGCTTGCTAGCGACGAACGAGGAGATTCTGTGGGTGACTGGGCGTTGTCACTGTGGGGAGCGTGGGGCCTGAGTGTGGGCGGAGAGAGGTCTCCTAGCCTTAAAGTCATAATCCCATCGTCCAGGGTATCATTTTGATCCCTGTGAGACATGCCGACAGCTTCTGTACACTATTTGTGCAAAAGACTGGGTCAGCCCCTCGTAATCTATGCACAGAATTACAGAAGTCTGAAGTAATTCGCAAGAATTTAATATAAGGTGGGTCTGTGAATGCGTGTGTGTGTGTGTGTGAGAGGCTTGGCGCGCTGCCAGATTTAGGAGCAGCTGGGCAGCGTCGAGCGGTCAGTTGTCCTCAGTTACCCTCTGACCAGAGAAGGGAGGGCACGTACTGTCGGGCCGCTCCCTTAGTCATCTGACCGCAACTTGCACAGACAATTCTGATTAAAATACACAACACAGCACTTCACAAAACACATCACTTCACAGCACAGCATAGCACTTCACAACACTGTAAGTCTAGAGGCTTGTAGTCTTGCTGTAAATCCTTGGTGAAGCTGAAGACCAGACGCCATTAACACAGTCCGGCGGGAAGGCTATAGTCCACTGTATCTCACTGAGAACTATCACTGCGCCATCTATGTTTGACTTTGATACCCCCAAAATGTTCTACACTACTGAGGGTATACACAAACACTTGTTATCTTAAAAATAGGTTCTTATTCTCGTACGGGAGATATACAGAGATGGACCAAGAGACTCGCTTCGACACTTGAGGGACTGGTTGTCTCCACTCTATGTATCACTGGGCGGTGGCCTGTACAGATGCCAGCATTCACAAGCTGAATACATAAAATGTAAATATGATAATTCATATACATAACATGGTGCATAATAAATGGAAATATTACATAGAATTAATACATGTTCTGTAATACTTTACTATACATAATTAATAGGGTTATATAAGGATACACAGCTTAAGGTACTACTTCGTGTCCATATTATTCAGTATTAGCTCGAGTGAAAGAAGTAATGGAACAGTTTGTGAATGAGAGAATAAGGTTACGTCTTAGGACCACAGATGTTCTTGCTTATGGATTGTTGTATAAGGTGGATGTTATAACCCTACAAGAGATGGGCACAGAGGATGATAATTTGACGAATTTACGTGATTATGAATGTTTCTGTTTAGCAGCTAATAATAGAAATAATACATGAGGTCTGTTAACTAATGTTCGAAAAAATGTACCGGTTGAATGGGGTTGAAAGTTTGTGTGTTAAAATCATGCTCCGAGGAATGTCTTTTTGTATTGTTAACATCTATGTACATCCTCAAAGTTTGGATATTGATGACATGCCTGAGTGTCTATTTAATGATGCTAGTGTTTTGGTTGGTGATATTAATGCAAGACACGAAGTCCTGGATACTATGGGACCCAGCATCATTAATGGAAGGAGATGGTTACACTTCTTGGGGGTGTTTGATGATATTGAAATATTGGGGAATTATGAGCCTACCCACATACATGGAGGAAGGTTAGATTATGCAGTATGTTTTAATGCATGTGGAATAAGAGCGAATGCTGACATAGTTAGGGTATTTGCTGAGTGATCATTTTGCATTATGAATTATTATACATGATAACAAAATACAGAAGTTAATTAAGTGGAGAAGATATTGGTTGCCGGAAGACAAAAAAGGGGAGCTGATCACTACTATACAGGATTGGTATACAGATTATGAACAAAAGGATGTTGATAGTTTTTATGATGATTTATTACATATTATTGATTCTGTTTTGACGAGAAGTAATTGTAGCTATAAAGGAGAAATAAATAATGGGACGCGTAATATGTATGTTTAAGACAAATTGGTTCAGGCCTTAGATAGGTGCAAAGAGAATGGAGGGCAAATCCAAATGATAATGAAATCAAGGAAGTACTGAAAGAAACAGCAAAAATGTGTAGAGAAACCAAACAAGAGGAGAGGAATAAATACTAGATAGACTTTTTAGAGAGAATTGCTAAAGGCAAGAGCTTGGGTGATATGTGGAAGGAAGTGAATAAAGTGCTAGGTGTTCGAAACAAGGGCAATAGCTACGCTGACCCACAGGGCAGGGCCAGTCAACTTATTAAGAAATGGGCTGGGACTGCTAGTACTGCCGAATTACCCTCGAGTGTACAGGCCTTATTACAAGGTATTTATTATTTCTTTATAATTCCAATCTCAGGTATAACCTTTGTTCCCCAGAGTAGTGTTTAAGTTAGGTTAGGAGGTTTGCATCTGTTGGCGTAATATAATTTTGTTGAGTGCCCTGAAGGCCTATTCAGGGTGGAGTTAATAAGTTCTTATTTTTTTATACCATTTTCTTAGGGCTTGATATAATATTGTTGAAAGCCCTTAGGGCCTGTTTCATGTGTGGAAGCAACACTTCTTAATACCTTAAATTTATTGTTGTCTAATGAGGCATTGTCTGAGTTTCTAATAATTTCAATATCATGCATAACTTTTCTTCCCCAGAGTAGTGTTTTAAGTTCAGGCCAAGAGGTGCGCATATGTTGGTGTACCATTATTTGAGTGTGGCTGTAGTGTTGGAGGGAATATACGTGTCTAAATTTTACAGTGTGTCTCATTCATCCCAAACACAGATGCTATCCTTCCACGGGTCACGGAGAATTCATTTTGTTAGTAAATTTAAGTGACGACACAATACTCCCTCAAATCGATCCTGATGTCTTTCTTCAAAACTCACTGGGTTACACCAACCCACACTGTAACTATTACTTTCCTGACTCCCCCGAGTTTAGTTTTAGTCTCCTACTACCTCATTCCTTCTCCTTGATTAGCCATACCATCAGCAGTATTCCCCTTCATCTATATACCTTTTTAGATCAGTGTTTATCTTCTATTGCCCACAAATTTGATGTACTTGGATTCTGTGAGACCAAACTCACTAACGATATTGACCATTTGTATAACATTACTAATTATAATAGACACTGCGTCAACACGTCACGACACAGTGGTGGTGTTGCCCTATATGTTGATATCAAGTATAACACTTCTGTAAGATATGATTTAAAGGTTCAGGAGGAGTTTATGGAGAGTGTTTTCATTGAATTACGTAACGACACACGAAATATCCTAGTAGGGATAATCTACAGAAGACCTCACACTAATGTAAGGAATTTTCGTGATAAATTTTCGGAGCTTATCTCTACCATAAGTTCAGAGAGGAAAGACTGCTACATCACAGGAGATTTCAACATTGATCTATTAAAATCAGAAACCGACACCTCAGTATTAGACCTTCTTGCTACCTATCATTCTAAACTCATCTTCAACACTATAAGCAAACCCACTAGAGTAACTGCCACCTCTGCCACTGTGATAGATCACATCTGGACGAGCAACACTCCTAACAACCTAGCAAGTGGAATTATTTATAACAATATCTCAGATCATTTCTCAGTTTTTGCCATGTATAAAACAGCCACAAGACCTGAAAGGTCTAGTAGAGTTTCAATTCAATACAGAGACTACTGCGCCGACAACATGCTCCTTTTTGAAAACAACCTAATGAATGCTAACTGGGATCTTGTCCATGCCTCCGACAACTCTAACGTGAACAGCAGTAACTTCTCTTGCATATTCAATGCTTGCTTTGATAAATGCTTCCCGCTCAAGACTAAGTCAGTGAAAACTGTATCCATTTCCAAACCCTATATCACAAGCGAAATTAAGATAATGATAAAAGAAAAACACAAACTCCAAAGGAAATTTGCAAAAAGACCCATAACTTTCGGTGATGCTTACCGAAGTATCAGAAATAATGTAACTCCAGCAGTTAGAAATGTCAGACGTAACTATTATACAAATATGCTCCAGTCAGCATGAGGCGACAGAAAGAAAACCTGGAATGTCATAAATTCTATTCAGAACAGGAACATTCAGCCTTCGGCCCCCCACTCAGCTTTTATGATAAACGATTCAGTTATAACGGAAACCTCCCTCATTGCCAACCACTTCAATGAATATTTTATTAATGTTGGCAAAAATCTTGTAGAGAGCATCCCAGACAGCAAAACAGACAGCAAAATGAGCCGTTCTTATCCCCTCTCACAGCAGATGAATTGCTGGCCATGATAAAAATGCCCAAAGGTGCAGCAGCAGGCGAAGACAATATACCAATGAGCATCATTAAGAAAGTGGCCCACTTATTACTACCTGTTCTCCTCCACATTTGTAGCTCCTTCTTCACTAGTGGTGTCTTTCCAGATAAACTGAATATTGCTAAAGTCCACCCGGCATATAAAAAATCTGGGGAAAAAGGTCTCTTCAAGACTTACCGCCACATATCAGTCCTCCCAGCCTTGAGTAAGAAACTGGAAAAGCTAGCATGTAAAAGACTAAAATCCTTCTGCAATGCTACTAACATCTTTACAGACTCCCCAGTTTGGATTTAGAGCTAGAAGGTCGAATGAGAGTGCTCTGCTATCCTTTACTGATTACATCTTAAATTCCTTTGATGACAGTCAGTTCACAGTCGGTATATTCTTGGACCTCTCCAAAGCCTTCGATACTGTCGACCATACCATCCTCCTTTCAAAGCTTGAACATTACGGCGTTAAGGGCCTGTCCCACAATTGGTTTTCCTCATATCTGTCCAGCACGATGCAGTATGCCTGTTATAATAACCACCAATCTGACTCCTCGCCAATCTTGTATGGAGTCCCCCAAGGTTTAATTCTCGGTCCAGTACTGTTTTTGTTGTACATAAACGACATAGTCCACGCTTGCTTATTCATAAAATACAACTTATTTGCAGACGATAGTAATCTCTATGCCAGCAACTCAGACCTCCATTCCTTGATGAGAACTATGAACACTGAATTAACTAAAGTCATTGCTGGGTAATACGTAATAAACTGACCTTAAACCTTGAGAAAACCCACTACACGATCTTTCACAGAAGAAAAAACTTACCTCCAGACTTGAACCCCCTGTTCCTTGATAATATAGTCCTCAAATGCGAACAAAATACTAAATTCCTCAGAGTTATTGTTGATGAGAAACTTAACTTCAGAAACTACATACAAGCCATTCACATTGAAATCAATAAACAGTGCGGTATCATGTATCACACTCGACAGTCACTCACTCTCACTGCAATGAAAAAAATCTATCATGATCTTGTTTACCAACACCTGATACACTGTCACACACTATGGGGGGCCTCTGGCACTTCAAAAACACAATCTCTGGTTACTGCACACAAGAGAGTTGTATGAACAATGACCTTCTTGAAAAATACAGATCACACAAGCGAAAAATTTGCTATATTGAATTTTATTAAATTCGAGGATATTAACACTTACCGCTGTGCCCACTTTGTTTACAAATTTATCAATCACTTGCTTGGCAATAATTACTCAGCATATATATATATATATATATATATATAATCAACGACCTCACCAGCAAGGAATCGAACCCTTGACCTACTGGGTGTGACTAGGGAACGCTTACCGGCTAGGCCACAAGGACACTAAAAGCAGTTCTAGACTCTGTTATATTTCACACAAAGCCTGTTCATCGAGCTGATGGCGCTGTGAACCTCAATGGGAAACTGCCCGTGCCTCTTATGTGGTGTCAGTAGCATTTTACCGAATCCAGCTGGTATGAAACGCGAGGTACATATATATACTTCATTTTTAGTCCATTTAACACGCCGACTTTGAACATATAATCAACGACCTCACCAACAAGGAATCGAACCCTCGACCTACTGGGTGTGACTAGGGAACGCTTACCGGCTAGGCCACAAGGACACTAAAAGCAGTTCTAGACTCTGTTATATTTCACACAAAGCCTGTTCATCGAGCTGATGGCGCCGTGAACCTCAATGGGAAACTGCCCGTGCCTCTTATGTGGCGTCAGTAGCATTTTACCGAATCCAGCTGGTATGAAACGCGAGGTACATATATATACTTCATTTTTAGTCCATTTAACACGCGGACTTTGAACATATAATCAACGACCTCACCAGCAAGGAATCGAACCCTCGACCTACTGGGTGTGACTAGGGAACGCTTACCGGCTAGGCCACAAGGACACTAAAAGCAGTTCTAGACTCTGTTATATTTCACACAAAGCCTGTTCATCGAGCTGATGGCGCCGTGAACCTCAATGGGAAACTGCCCGTGCCTCTTATGTGGTGTCAGTAGCATTTTACAGAGTCTAGAACTGCTTTTAGTGTCCTTGTGGCCTAGCCGGTAAGCGTTCCCTAGTCACACCCAGTAGGTCGAGGGTTCGAGTCCTTGCTGGTGAGGTCGTTGATTATATGTTCAAAGTCCGCGTGTTAAATGGACTAAAAATGAAGTATATATATATATATATATATATATATATATATATATGCTGATAACCACAAGGAAAAAAGAAAACACAAAGTTCCCAAGCGCTTTCGTGTAATTCACAACTTCAGGGGTGAGTACAGACTGTACTCACCCCTGAAGATGTGAATTACACGAAAGCGCTTGGGAACTTTGTGTTTTCTTCTTTCCTTGTGGTTATCAGCATATACCTAGATCACACGCACCTACAGTGATTTACTTGCATATATATATATATATATATATATATATATATATATATATATATATATATATATATATATATATATATATATATATATGCTGATAACCACCAAATTGCAAATTCGAATTCAATGGGGAATATTATGCTCAAAAATTTGGTATGGCAATGGGTAATCCACTCTCACCTGTATTAAGCAACCTATATATGGAATTCTTTGAAAAGAAACTATTAAGTAATATTTTACCACCCTCAGCAGTCTGGTTTAGATATGTTGATGATGTATTATGTCTCTGGCCATGTAATGAGGACCTAAAAGTTTTCCTACCACAACTTAACAACTTAGCCCCCTCGATCAAATTCACTGTGGAATTAGAGCAAGACTGTAAATTGCCATTCCTAGACTGTCTGATACACAGAATGGGTAACACTTTTAAGTTCAGTATTTATAGAAAACCAACCAATGTGTGTTCATACATTCATTATTATTCTGCCCACCATAATAAAGTCAAACAGTCAGTATTTACAACAATGTTTTTACGTGCCTTGAGAATTTGCAGTCCGGAATTCATCGATGAGGAATACAAATATATATATAATATTGGCTCAAACCTTAAATACCCTAGATCTTTCATAGACAAATGCTTAAACATTACTAAGAAAACTTTTTATAGAACTGATCCCAAGCCCACCCATGACCATAAGAATATCTTAATATTACCATTTCACAAAAATTTCTCACACATTCCGGCACAGCTAAAATCTTGGAACGTCAATGTGGCATTTAAAAACTCAAACACTGTTAAACAAATGTTAATCAAGAACTCCCCCAACAACACAATTGGTTGCATTTATAAAGTTCCTTGCAAGGAATGTAATATGTTTTACTTAGGCCAGACAGGTAAAGATCTTGTAACTAGAATTAAACAACACAAATACAGTGTTAGGACAGGCCAGGAATCCAATGCTCTGTTTGTTCATTTGAGGGATAACAAGCATTGCATTGACTGGGATAATGCCTCCTCAATATTACCATGTAATTCAATTGATAGTAGGAACATCATAGAATCTAGTCTTATTAAACATACCGAAGCATTCAACATGAATTTGAGTAACGGCATGTACAAGCTGGACAACTTTGTAATTAAGAAGATTTGTGATCAGGTGAGAGGGCGGGTCACTGTCCCATCTGACCCAACCACCAACCGTTGTGTGCCATTTAAAGATTAGTAGGGTCATTACCTGACCATTGTGGACCTGGTCTCACCCTCCTCTGTATATATTCATCTTGTTTTGCATTACTCTATCTAGTCTGTACTCACCCCTGAAGATGTGAATTACACGAAAGCGCTTGGGAACTTCGTGTTTTCTTCTTTCCTGGTGGTTATCAGCATATACCTAGATCACGCGCACCTACAGTGATTTACTTGCATATATATATATATATATATATATATATATATATATATATATATATATATATATATATATATATATATATATATATGTGTGTGTGTGTGTATATACTGTATGCATATGTATGTGTATATGTATGTATAAATAAATAAGTAAATAAAATAATAATATAAATAAAAATAAGAATAATATATAATAAAATAGATAAATATTGAAGTGATAACCGTGGTAACATTATGAGATGTACTTTTTGCTACCATGCTATTGTACTATTCCAGATGATACTAAATGTTGTGTAATACTTCCTTGAGATAAATGTATAATATATATCAGGTGCCTCAAAGAGAGCTCAGGTTCTCAACTGGCTTAGCCATGCTAATATTGTTATTATTATCCACTCTGTATCTGTGTTTTTCTGGCTAAATAAACTGTTTCAATTCAATTCAAAGTGTTCTTGTGCTTGTTCGGGTTTTTTTTTTCTCAAAGGGGCGCTTCCACTGCAGTTTCCATCTAATAATTAATAAACCCCAAGTCAAGCGAGAATTAAAGCCTAGTAATTCCGACCGGTTACTCACACACACACACACACACACACACACACACATATATATATATATATATATATATATATATATATATATATATATATATATATATATATATAGCCTATATATATATATATATATATATATATATATATATATATATATATATATATATATATATATATATATATATATATATATATATATATATATATATAGGTGTTATTGCCGCTGGCTTCAGCTACAGTGCTGGCGTGTGATGCCATTAAATCTTTCGACGTGTGACCTCCTTCTGTCCGAAAATTTGTGCTGGGACGATTTACACAATACTGTTTTCTCTTGGAACACCATACTGATCTGCATTGACCCACACTTGTAAGTACAGCCTAAGTGATGAGATACCCCTCGGTACTGAAATATTGTTGAATAATTACGCCTACTCATTTCTGCCTAACCTGGAGTAGTACGACAATGCAGAATGAAACGAAGCTAAGATTAATAGAGTTATGAACTTTGTGTTATGTCAGTATGTTTAATAAATTGTAATTAAGATAAAATTGTGTGAGACTAACTAATTATGTATCAGATGGATCACCTTGTAATATTACGAACGCCTTCTCCTCTGCAGGTTTTGATCACATCAATAAATAATGAATGCGTCAAAAGACGGGTTTCAATCATTCCCTTCGACTTGCCCGTAACCTGAACGTCCTTAACTAAGGCGTTTTCAGTCAAAACAAGTACGGGGGGGGGGGGGGGGGGCGTCGAAGGGAATTCTCAACTACCATGGGGAACAAAGGAACCACCAACCCCGGGAGTTCAGCATGAGACAAGGTAGATCGTCATAACGTCAGCACAAGAGACAGTGACGTAGAGTGTCGCGTGTTTGAGTGAAGTGTTCAAATATCTGAGGAGTTGTCATAAAGTTTCGGTTCGAGCGTACAGGGTTGAGAGTGTTTGTTTGCGATGAGCCAGCCCTCGCACCCAGTGAACGAATATTCATTATCAGATATGGCCAGTGCTATGTGCGGTCTTGGGTATGAGAGTTTGTTGACCAAACTGGAGTGGTCCATTGAAGAATTGGCGAGGGCCAAGTTAGAAATTGAGAGGGCCACGTTGGAGAACCTGTAATTAAGGAAAGAGCTGGAGAAGTTAAAAGGAGAGGCTGGACGAGTAAAGCCAGTGTCTGTCGAAAACTCAAGCGAGTGGAAAGTTGTGAGTAGTGGGAAGACGAAGCTGGTGGTGAAGAAGTACACCAAGGATACGACAACAACGACAATAACAGCTAAGTGTACCAACCCGTTCAGTCCCTTGATAGACGAATTGGACGTTAGAACAGTCAGGGACAGGGATGACAAGGAAGGTATATAAACTTTAATTGTTGGTGACTCACAGGTAAGGTACATGGACAGGGTCTTTTGTGGTAAAAACAAAAATAGGATGAGGGTGTGTTTGCAAGGAGCTGGGGTGGGGGATATAGTTGACAGGATGGACAATATCTTGTCTGGTAATGGGAACAAACCCATTATCTGCCTCAGTGCAGGAGGCAATGATATTGGCCGGTGTAGGAGATAGGAGCTTCTTGATAAGTTCAAGGCAACTATAGATCGTATTAGGACTAAGGGAGGGATCCCTATCATATGCTGTGTCCTGCCTAGAAGGAGAGTTGGCAGTGAATGGTTGTCAAGGTGCAGTTGGTGTCAACGACCATCTTGACAGATATTGCAAGTCAATATCAGTCCCATTCATTGACAACTGGGACAACTTCTATGGCAGAAGGGACCTTTATGCTAGGGATGGGGTGCACCTGTCTAGGGATGGAGTAGCAACCCTGGCGGGGGCTCTAGAGGGGGCAGTTCAAAAGATATCGAAGTCTTTAAACTGCTAAGAGAACATATGAGCACGGGGGTGGAGGAGACTGCAGTGGGAGCGGGTAAACAAAGTGAAAGACTACAGGGAAATAGTGCTAGGAATGATGACAAAACTAAATTAGACAGGGAGTTTAAAACTAAACGCGGTAAGGGGAGGAGTCAGAACACGACTAACTTAAATGTATACTACGCGAACAGTAGAAGTATGAGAAACAAAATGGATGATATTAGGGCCTTGGTATGTACCGAAAAAATCGATATAATTGCATTCACTGAAACATGGATCAACCTAGACACACGTGAGTTGCCAGTCGAATACCAAATTACCGGTTACAAACTGTTCCATACCGATAGGCAGACCAGGAAAGGAGGCGGAGTAGCAATCTATGTTAGGGATAATCTGAAGTGTGAAATAAATAAGGAAATAAAAACTGAGAGGAATACAGAAACAATTTGGATAGAATTAAACAACGGTCGGGAAAAATTAATCACAGGAGTAATATATAGACCCCCCAATCTTGATAGCATCAATGAGCGACTTATCTGGGATGAAATGCACAGGGCTTCCATACACAACAAAGTCCGTATAGTAGGCGACTTTAACCTTGGCCAAATAGATTGGACTGACCTTACGGGTAACTCAGAATCAGAGGATTTTCTCGAGACGATCCAGGACTGTTTCCTAAGTCAACATATAACCGAACCCACACGGGGTAATAATATACTCGATTTAGTTCTGTCGAACAGAGAAAACCTCATAGCAATGTCGAAGTAGGGAACGAATTTGCAAACAGGGATCACAAAGACGTAAGGAAAATTCCACTAAAGTACCAGATTTCAGAAGGGCAAACATTGACAGTTTAAAGAGGCAGCTGAGAGAGGGGGTGTCGCGTTTGGCCGTGAGCCTGACAGATGACACCGACCTGATAACGAGATCTGAGATTGCCGAGTTCCACAACAATTTAAATAGTGAGTTCCTTAATGCACAAAGGCAGAACATACCATACAAAAAACTCAGATCAGACAACAATGACCCTAAATGGATAAATAATTATTTATAGAACACCATTGGCCAAAGGAAGGCTATAGGTAGAAGGATATATTGTGGCGAAATTCACCTCCGGGACTATTATAGGGTATTGGCGAGTAGGGTTAAAACCGAGATAAGGAAAGCAAAGAGGAATAATGAGGTAAGGATGGCAAGGGAGGCGAAGACAAACCCCAAAGGATTCTACCAAATGTATCAAACTAAAACACGAGAAAAGATTGGACCAATACGGTCAGACTCCGGCGAGCTCACTGATAACGACGGAGAAATGAGCAATAATTTGAATAAATATTTTTCAACAGTTTTCACCACCGAAAATTTAAACATGATACCCGAGGCACCGACTCTATTCAGAGATAGTGAAGAAAACAAATTAAGTGAGATAGTAGTGACTAGCAACGATGTTAGTAAGCAAATAGACAAACTAAAGCCAAATAAGTCACCTGGTCCCGATGAGATATTTGCCAGTGTATTAAAGGAATGTAAGGAAGAGCTTAGTATGCCCTTAGCAAAGTTGTTTAACATGTCCTTAAAAACAGGTGTAGTACCAGAATCATGGAGGATAGCGAATGTAATACCGATTTTCAAGAAGGGGGATAGATCACTATCCTCTAACTACGGCCCAATCAGTCTAACATCAATAGTAGGCAAATTACTGGAAGAAATCATTTCAAACTCTATTCGAAATCACCTGGAGAAGCACCCGTTGATCAATGATTCCCAGCATGGCTTCAGAAGCGGACGTTCTTGCCTAACTAATCTATTAACATTCTTTTCATCAGTTTTCGAATCGGTGGACGAGGGGCACAATTATGATGTGGTATATCTCGACTTTAGCAAAGCCTTCGACAGAGTCCCCCACGAAAGACTAATTAGGAAGGTAGAAGCTCATGGCATCAAAGGTGACATCCTTAAATGGATTAGGGCGTGGTTACAGGACAGGAAACAGCGAGTGAGCATTAACGGCACTAAGTCCCATTGGAGCAACGTCACAAGTGGAGTTCCCCAAGGCTCAGTACTTGGACCATTATTATTTATTATATACATAAACGACATAGATATCGGCATAGACAGCAACATAAGTAAATTTGCTGATGACACTAAAATAGGACGTGTTATCAAATCTGACGAGGACTCGGCAAAACTACAGGAAGACCTAAACAAATTTTTCGAATGGTCTGAAAAATGGCAGATGAAATTCAACGTCGACAAATGTAAAGTACTCAGTATAGAAGATGTAAACAGGGAAACCAGATACCAGATGAACAACGATGCCATTGAAAAATCCAACTGCGAGAGAGATTTAGGAGTAATGTTAAGTAGGAACCTTAAGCCAAGTAAACAAGGTGTTTTTGCTCGTAACAAGGCTAATAAAGTACTTGGGTTCATACAAAGGAGTGTTAGTTACAAGACTAGCTAGGTCATCCTAAAACTGTATCTTGCTCTTGTGAGACCACACCTGGATTACGCAGTTCAGTTCTGGTCACCGTATTACAGAATGGATATAGAATCCTTGGAAAGAATTCAGAGGAGAATGACAAGACTAAACCAGGGCATTAGGAACCTTGAGTATAGAGACAGGTTAAAGCATCTTAATTTGCACTCCCTTGAGAGATATAGAGCGAGGGGCGACCTGATAGAGGTGTATAAGTGGAAGGCAGGGCTAAACAAAGAGGACATTGTTAGGTTCTGAATAATAAGTTCTATATACAGGAGAGAACACAAACACCTGTATAGTTTTGTAGGTTCGGTTTACTGGATAAGAGTATGTACACAAAGGAGAGCAGCACTCTCTCTTGACTAGGCTCCCGGTCAACTGCTATAGGCGACGTATGGCAAGTGATACATTAGCAGCTTCCATACGTCGCCAGGCACATTAATTAAGCGTGTGGGATATGGTAATAACATTGCCACACGCTGCTAGCTAGGCTGAATAAATAATACATAAATGGAGCACATACATAATATACATACATGATATATAATCCAGCATACATAATATACATACACCTCCCTCCCCCCTATACGCTCATAGCAAAGTCTTGAGCGGACCTTTTCTTTTGGATCCGTTCTGAGCGTCGAGGGACTTCATCACTGGGAAGGGTATGGGACTCAACACTGGTGGCGGGGCCAGCAGAAGGCATTGTTACGGGTCGGAGAAAACGGCGGTTCCTCCACCACACACGACCACTGGGTAACCGCACCTGGTAGTCCCGTGACCTGCCGAGACCCATGACTACGCCTACTTTGTCCCAACGTAGGGAGGTCGGGTCCTGAACACGGACATGGGTGCCGACACTCAACCTGGGGAGAGAACGGGCGTGGTCATTGTAGCGGGCGACGACGTCCTGAACACGTTCGGCGGCTCGGCGATCACAATCCTCTGTCTTGGCCTGCCACTCCTTGGAGAAGGATTGAGGGTGAGCAGGGACACAAGAACGAAGGGGGCGTCCATACAAAACCTGGGCAGGGGAGCGTCCGGTGTAGTTAGGTGTGTTGCGGAGTTCAAGAAGACCCCTGTCGAAGGCCTCGCAGTCAATGTTCCCAGAAGGGGCCACCTTAAGGATGAGGTGCTTCAGGGATTTGACAGCAGCCTCAGCGTGGCCGTTGGACTGCGGGTAATGGGGCGATGACAACACATGCCGGACTCCCCATCGGTCGAGGAACACAGCAAAGTCCCGGCTTGTGAACTGAGGCCCTCCGTCGGTTCGCAGGCGTACAGGAACGCCCACGTCACGGAAGTAGTGGCGGAACTTGCTGATGGTGGCGGCAGACGTCGTGTCATTACCGCACTTGATGACAACCGGCCAACCAGAGAGACGGTCGACGATAACGAGGAAGGACTTTCCTGACACACAGAAAAAGTCGGCCGACACAGACTCAAAGGGGCGGGTGGGGTTGTCGTCACTCATAAAGGATTCCTGCTGCTGGCTGGGTTGTAATACGCGGCGGGGCTTACACACCCGGACAGCATTGGAGATGTCGGGGTCGATGCCAGGCCGGAACACAGTCTGTCTTGCACGCCGTTTGGTGGCCTCGGCTCCACAGTGACTGTCGTGGAGGCGAGCCAAGGCGTGGAGACTTGAAGCAGCAGGGACAACTAGCGAAGGAGAGGTGTCACTGGCCAGAGGTAGGGGCAGGGCGGCAGCAGGGTAGTTGCTGCTCCCTTCGTGCATCCTGTTGGCGTGTTTTACCTCGAGAATCGGTGTTGGGAAGTCCTGGGAGATGATGGCCAACTCTTGGCAATGTCTGTAGGACAGCAAAGGAGTCGGGACGCCATTATGCACATCAATCCAGGCTTGACACGACCTGTTGCCAAAGGTGACGTGTGCATAGAGTGAACCTAGGGCCGGGGTCATCTGTGAACCATCTGCCATAAAGCGGAGATCCTTGGGGGGCGGTCCTAGATCGCTTGGAGAGAGCCCCAAGCATTGCAAATGCTGGGGACCGATGACTGTAGCATCAGCGCCGGTGTCGGGCAACATCTGAAGGCGGGATGACACACCGCCGTAGGTCACGATGACGCTGATGTACTGGGGGACTTTGGTCCTGGGACGCTGGGGGGAGCACACATTCCTAATGTGGCTCGAGCGTTGTCAAGAGTCGTCGTACCTCTGATTGGAAGACTGTGGGCGGCCCTCTCTGGTGGAGGGGGGCTGAAGCTTCCGCCGACGCGGTCCCTTGGGTATGTTGGAAGGGCAACACTTGTCATAGTGGCCCAGACGACCACACACATTGCACTGGACGCGTTTGGCTGGGCACCGTACTGTGAGTGACCAGTGGCCCTTACGGTCACAACTGTTGCAGGTAGACTGAGCAGCTGGACACACCTGTGTTCCGTGCTGCTTACCACAGTTGTTGCAAAATAAACCAGGCGTGGACGTGGTGGGCGAAGGCGTAGGAACAGACTTCTTGTCCTTCTTGTACCGGGACACAGCGCGTACAGCTGTAGGGGGAGCACGGATGGCAGAGGTGGCACACCTGGCAGCCTCATAGGAGCGACATATCGTCAACACATCCTTAAGAGAAGAGGAAGAGTCGAGGGAGGTGAGGCGTTGGACAAGTTCCTCGTCCTTAACACCCATCAGGATCACCTGCCTCAACTGGGTCTCCTCGCACTGCTGGTGGTGGCCTGGACATATATCTACCTCTTCCGAGGCTCTCTTAAGACGCACGTAAAAGGCATCAAAAGACTCACCCTCCATCTGTCTGCAGCTAAACAATTCCCTCCTGCGCAGAGCTTCATTCTGCTGTCCTTTGATGTGCCGTTGTAGAACGTCCAGTACCTCCTCTACAGACAGCAAAGAGGTTGGGGGTACCTGCAACGTATGTTCCAAGACACGCTGAATTTCCAAGGACAGGCACATGCGCAGCTGGATGAGTTGTTTAGGCTGTGACAAACTCTGGAGATCCACCATTGTAGAATAATCAGTCCACCGTCGCCGCCATTCACGAAAAGTCTGGAAAGTCTCATCAGGCTTCAAGATGGGCGGCGTTTGAGCTGCTGCTTTAGGTGGGGCTGGGGGGTGTGAAGGAAGCATGGATGAGGTATCTGAACCAGTCAGTACCGAGGCAGTGTTAGAGCCAGGGGCTTGGTTAACAGTGAGGCGAGATATCAAGGCTTCAAACCGTTCACTGTCTTCCAATCTCCGTTGGTTGTCTCGTTCTGCCTCTGCTTGCCTTCTGTGCTCATCCGCCAAACGTCTGTGGGCTTCATCCTCGCGTTTCTCATCTCTCATAAACTTCAGTAAAGCAATTATCTCTGGAGACAACGCTGAATATTGAGGTGAGGGACTGCGCGATGTGGGGGCTGAAGCGTCGTGGCCGGTCTGGTCATCCATCTCTGTGGGGCTATCACCCGCCTGGGTCATCCAGGCGCTGGGTCCACGGCTACGTAAGGCGTGAGACATAACTACTTCCTCTGTGTACTATGTCTTAAATCAGTGTTGACCGGTCAGCCCGTCGTATCAACAAGATTTCAGACAAAAAATTAATTAAATACACAGATAAGTAGGTTATATATATAAAATATATATAAGGAAGCCGCGCGGTCAGCGAGTGTTAGTACAGTCCATGTACGTGTGCGAGTGAGTGTGTCCTGGGCCGGCAAAGCGTCTCGCCCCAGCTGTGAGGGGGGGTGGAGGCGGCGCTGTGAGGGGGGGTGGAGGGAGAGGCGCGGCGACTCCCAGTCAGTCTAGTTACCCTCAGGACGCGGTCAGAGACGGGTGCACTGAACTTTACTCCTTACAAATGCCCAGAACGTGCCGTATACCTTGGGAATCCTTTAGAACAAGGTCACACATGAATGGCACGAACACACAATGCACTAAACACTTCACAGAAAATCACTGTCACTGCTCAAAGTTGCTGAAATTCTTCAAGGAGAGATGGCGCGGGAGTTGACCCAAGGCTTGACCCAAGACGGGAGGGGACCCTAGCCGGCTTTCTACAAACTTTGCACTATCACTCGTAATTATCCAGTAAGACTACGCACTGCGCCATGTTAGGTTCTGAATAATAAGTTCTATATACAGGAGAGAACACAAACACCTGTATAGTTTTGTAGGTTCGGTTTACTGGATAAGAGTATGTACACAAAGGAGAGCAGCACTCTCTCTTGACTAGGCTCCCGGTCAACTGCTATAGGCGACGTATGGCAAGTGATACATTAGCAGCTTCCATACGTCGCCAGGCACATTAATTAAGCGTGTGGGATATGGTAATAACATTGCCACACGCTGCTAGCTAGGCTGAATAAATAATACATAAATGGAGCACATACATAATATACATACATGATATATAATCCAGCATACATAATATACATAGACATTACTAAGGTACTCAAACTATCCATCCAGGAGCGAACTCGTAACAATGGTTTTAAATTAGACAAATTTAGATTTAGGCGTGAAATAGGTAAACACTGGTTTGGAAACAGAGTAGTGGATGAATGGAACAAGTTACCAAATATCATCATTAACTCGAATACGCTGAACTGCTTCAAACATAGGTTGGATGCTTATATGAGCAATAGGGGTTGGGTGTAAACGGAACTGCCCAGTATGGGCCAATAGGGCCCGCTGCAGTTTCCTCCATTCTTATGTTCTTATGTTCTTATGACAGTGTAGTAAGGTTTCGGTCCGAGCGGACGGGCTGTTATTGTTCATTCTCGAAAGGCAAGCCCACCCTCCCCAGTGGTTATACGTGTGTGTGTGTGTGTGTACACACCAGTGATCATAAAGAACAGCTGATCCGCCTACACCAGTGACGTACCGTGGTTACACTGATGAATCACGCAGAACACCTACATAGTATATAAAATATCAAGTAGAATATGTCCTCTCTCTAAATAAGGTGTTGTCAAGCCATTGAACATAAAAAAAAAACATACTAAAATATTTACCTATATTGAAATTCGGCTCTCCGAGAATTTGTAGAAGTCTTATTGACATTAATATTGATATTGGTAGTTTATTTAGCCAGAAGAATGTTATCGCCGTTGGCTTTATCGTTGGTGTCAACAACCATGTGCCTCCCCCACCCCACACGCAGCCTGTTCCCTTCGATATCACAATACCGACGTATCCGCCTAAAAAATTAATTATACAAAGCATTTATCTCCAACACACTGCCAAATTGAGAGCTCTTGAACACATTCACACTCTACAGACTGATGATAATATCACACAGACCATCTACACTGATGGATCTCTAAACACCGCCTGTGGGAGGGCTGGAAGTGCTATTGTTGTGACTCAACCCGACGGTAATATAATTGAGAGAGGAGTTAGAATTAACAACTGGGTATCCACTCTATAAAATGAATTAGTTGCCATACTCACAGCTATTAAATTCATTGAAACCACTGTTACTGACAGTCTCATCATCACTGACTCTCTATCCTCACTACTTGCCCTTGGCACCCTCGACTCAGGTTGTCACGCTCTTGTCTCTGAAGCCAGACACAAATATGCGTGCCTTGTTGACCGGGGTGTCAGGGTCAAACTGTTGTGGATCCCCTCTCACATAGGCCTCATAAAACATGACAGAGTTGATGCCCTCGCCAAACTCGCGTCTAACAAAGACACCGTTGAATACAATTTGGGTTTGTCAAAAAGAACCCTTAAAACTGTAATTAGGAAAGAACTTATTGATGAGTTTGACGTAAGTAGACAAGTGCAAACAGGCACTAGTCGATCCATAGGTTACCATGATGAGATGTATCAATTGAAACATGTATATGGAGCAAGTAACAAGATCACTAGATTACAAGATGTTGTAACCGCTGGATTAAGGTTAGGATATAAGTACCTTTGGCAGTATGTTCCTCAAGCAGATGTAAACAAAACTAAATGTAAAGTGTGTGGCCATACATATGGCCACACACTTGAACACTACGTCCTCGACTGTGTGAAGATAGAACCTTTTAGGGACAGGTCCAAGCACACTGTGTGTGAATTGGCACAACACTTCATCTCTAATGGCAAGATAGCCGACATATTAAGATTGTATCCACTTTTTTGCACTTAATAACTATATCAATTCTCATGTACAGAACCAAATACGCAATGTGCTTGAATACCTCCCACGTAAATGTGAATAACAAAGTGTGAGGCCAGACATACTGCCTCACACGCCTGTACTCACGCATTTGTGAATAAGTTACCCTTTATGTATAGAACTAAACAAATAGTGTAATTGAAATACTGTGTAACATTAAGTGCCATAATATCCTGACAACGGGGGTTAATTATTATGACCCTTTATAAACCCTACTCTGTAATCCTTTTGCGCTACCGCTCACAGGATGAGTGTGGGGTGCACAATAAAGTAGCCGCTGCAAGCGTCAAAATCAAAAAATCAATGTTACCACACAAGATGTAGCGACTGGGGGGGGGGGGGGGCGGTGTTTACCACCGGGAGTGTCATCACCACTGGTGTGAGCGCTGAGAGGGTGTCATGGATCTCATGACACAGATCGCCCTCTCGAGTGATGCCCCCCCCCCCCCTCACCACGCGACCTGTAACCTCGACAGATGTCGCCGCTGGGGGGGGGGGGGGGTCGGTGTTTACCGCCGGGAGTGTTTTCACCGCTGGCGTCAACACTAGTGTCAGTGCTGACGTTATCTGCTGCCTTACCCGAACAAAGATTAGGGGGTGAGCGATGTTTACGGCGGCGTGGCCACCTGGACTCTACCACCGGGAGTGTCATCGCTACTGGCGTAAGTGCCGGCGTAATGATCGTAACGACCTTCTTATAAGACCTAATAATTTTTTGCCTGATTTACCTTCGTCCAGCAATGGTCCGGGAAATTCAGCTCATTGTCAACATACACACCTAGATCCTTCTCACATTGTTTTAACTAGTGCAGATTCTTCATCCCGTGGGGACACATGATACGCCCCGGGTGCATCCTCTTACACTTCGTGACATTGAATCTCAGTAGCCATTTCTTCGACTATTCCTGGAGCTCACAGAGATCCTCCTGCAGCTCTTCACAGTCTGCTTGGTTTCTCGATTTCCCGAAATAACTTGGCGTCATCGGCAAACATTTGTATGGAGGAGTGTACAACGTCTAGCATGTCATTTATGAAACAAACAAACAACAGCGGGCCCAATATACTGCCCTGTGGTACCCCGCTTGTGACAGGTACGGATGATGATTTCGTGCCATTAATCACCACACACTGCTTGCTGTCTTGTAGAAAGTCGTCAATCCACGCGAGGACATTTCCAGAATTCCGTACCCTTCGAGTTTGAATTTTAGCCTTTCGTGGGGTACACTGTCGAAAGCTTTGGCAAAATCTAGGTACATATTGTCGAGATTACCATCTCGTTCCCGAGTATAGCTGCCTACTACCTACTACCTAACAACAACTCTTAGGAAACAAAATATCACTGTTTAACATAAGACTTCAAGCTTATTAGAAGAAAGGGACTGGTAACAACTATAACACCATCACACAATGGGAACACCACAGCCAATTACAATGAACACGTGGTAACAATACGCTATATCCACAATAATATTAAATTACGACATTCGCTCAAAGGTTATTTAGGATTTACAATTTGTATACGAAGACTATTTCTCTGTTTCCTTAATTAAATTCACCGTAGAAAAGGACGCTTTGCATCAACAGTGGACGACAGAAGTGACAACACTTCCATTGCTAATGTCCAAAACAATTATATTTTGCATCTCCCTCTTTATTTAAAACGCTAATAACAGGTTTATAAAATTGCTGACTCTTTTGGGCTGTAAATATACCGCCAGTCTCCACAACTTACTGTTTAGTTCGAATCTATTCTTTATTTCCCTACACACTACTACTACTAGAAGTCTCTGAACCACATCTTCGTCAGTGTTCATGCTCTAGCCTTTGGAAGGTGGCTGTAATTGCGATCCTGAATATATCTGATTGACTGGTACATATAGGGAATCATCGGTTGGATCAATACCATACATTTGGAGTTTGACACACTAAGTAAATGGCAAAAGGATGCAGTTGACATATGCTTCACGGATTAAATGCAAAGTTTGGGCTTTACTCTAAAAAATCAAGTTTATTGTGTTGAGTTGCGGCAATATGTAATTCAAAATTCAAGTAGCAGAACACAAGTCTCTCCTCAATTACCCTGATGTGGAAATACAGTTTGAGGGGGTTGCCACTGTTGGAGTATTCTTGCAACAGCTTCATGGAGCGACAATCACCTCGTGGCATAGGCATGAAATATTTGTGGTTTGAGTTGACAAAACCCTGGAATCCCAAAACTCACATTTCCCTTTGGCACTATGGGAAAGGTAAATGTACACATTTCTCAACACATCTTCACGAGTACGTGGCCAGGACTTTGCTGCTTCGCTGGCACAGAGATGCATGCTTTGTGCAACACGTTTAAATATGGTAATGCCAAGCATTTGAACTTTCATTCTGCTAGTTACACAGTTATATTCGCAGACCTAATGAAGTTGTTCAATGGTATATCATGTGAGGCACTGATACAGCTGTTATATATTTTCACCAGTCGAACCCTGATTACCTTCAAATACTCCAATCAAATCCAGCATCGCGATTTTGTCATTATCTCTCCGGATCAAAATACTTCACTATCATTGCATGTGATTTATTTACTGAGCAGTAGGTACTTTCGTCAATAATTACACTAAATTTATTTGTAGTTTCCTAACCAAGTTTTGAGTTGCACATTCCCCTAAAGCTTGTACAACGACCTTGCATCTGGTCCGTTTCGTTGCCGTTTGATCGGCTGTCTTGGAATCGGGAACATTCGCTTATTGAGGTCGTCAAGGTGGTCACATAAGCTAAAGGAAATATTAAATTTATTTGGCTATACTTGCAACTGAAGATTGTGAGATCACATGCTGCTAAATGATTAAGGTTTCTGCCACCCTTACTTGGGACAGATTAACACGACCACTTATTGAGCAGTGCCATTACATTTTGGGTTACAACACAAGCGGAAACAAACACTAAATCACCTGAATGGCATCACGTTCTGCCAAAAACGCTGCGAATAGGACAGTTGTCTTCGCCGCGGCGCTCAGTATGGCCCGGGCAGGGTGAAGACGTGTCAGGTTGATTAAAGGCACCGCCGCCAGGCTGACCACAATGAGCAAACATGTCACCCGGAGCAGAGGTGCTAGCTTTGAGGAGTTCTTCGTTACCCGTATGCTGTCTTGAGGTGCGGTGGCTTTTCAACGATGATGTCTTGGCACTTAAGTATTTATGGCAAACCTGACGATATGCCTTGGTCGGAGTTCCTGGTACTCAAGCTAGTCAACAGCAAAACGTCCTTTGCTAGCCAATCTTCTTGGAAATGGGGACGAGGAGGCATAACCTGGAGATGTCAGTTGTTGAGAATATGTTAGACGTTGACTCTCACAAGCATTAAATAACCTCCGTGCATCCACGTGGTATGCATAGTAATATTGCAGAGAACCTCTAATTGAACATCAGTTTACTTGCACATACATGTAATCCACATAAAAGATATTAGTTATGTTGATTGAGTGTGTAATAACGACAGTAAATACACCAATTACCAAGACATACAGATGACTACATGAATCAGAGCCTCTTAATTCACAAGCAACACCAAAGATGTTAGTGAACAATAATCCTAAAAGAAGCTTTTACTATGAGATTCAATACACAGACAATTTAGTCGGAGTTAATTTGTTACAGTTTGACATAACCGTGATCCAAGTTCGTAAATACAGGTGTGTATTAAGAAATATTAAGTAGATTTTCTTGAACGATACCAGTTTCCGTTTTCTGTACGAAACGGCACGAACTGGTGCATGGAACACTTATCCAAAGGAAGTAAATAAACTAATTTATCACAACAAATACAATTAGACCAAATGTGAGACGATATTCGCCGATGATATAAGGAGCCTTACATAGTGGTTGCCAGACGAAAACCTCAGAAGTACTAATCAGTGTACAATCCTTCTGTTTTCACTACACGATGGTACCAGAATGACCATATCCGTTGACCTGTCAAATTCATCGCCTTTTCTACTGCATCAGCAACGAATTACTATGTTACTAACCTTACGTAAAATAAGGAAATCGTCGAATGATATCTGAATTTCATGTCCTTCTTTGGTATTGCCTACTTGTACCCTTAAATTGGAAACATACATTGCAGCAGCACTGGTCGGGACACTGTCATATGAGTGTGGACCACAGGTTGCGAGTATTCCTTTTCGTACAGGTAGAGCTGCCTCCCTCTACTGAGATTATGAAGGAAAGGAAAATTGATTCATTACCACCTGTCTTAAGGTAACAAATAACCAACTAGACGAAGTACACGGTAAGCGTGATTAAATTTACTTGTAACACCGTAAACAACTGGCAGTGAAATGCTACTTGTAACACCATAAGCAACCGGCAGTGACCTCCAACTTGTAACACCATAAGCAGCCAGCAGTGAAGTGCCACTTGTAACACCACGAGCAACCAACAGTGACCTGCTATCATCAAACATAAATACAAGCAGCGAGCTGCACCACCAAATACAGGCGGTGAGCGGTGGTTCACCGAACAAACTTTGAGACCTAACAGGAGCTGCAAATGAATATCAATAAAAGGACAAGAGGTTGTGGAAATGGATCCAGAGCAACAAAGGGGAAAGGTTAACAAGGACAAAGGTGACCGAGACCCAGAGGTAGAAGTTGTCCCTCCAGAGCTGAACAACCGCGACTTTATGGCAACAGAAGCTGAACGGGGCCACCCTCTGCCTGAGCCTGAATGCTCAGCACCTGACCAGAATCCCGGGTCCAACATGATGGCAGAAGTGCGACGAACTGTGACTGAAATGCTGGAGGCGTATTTCACAAAGGGGGAAGAAAGGGAAGCAGCACGACGTTTGGAGTTTGGGAATGGCAAATTGGAACAGTCAGAAGGTTCTCAGAACGATTCTGGGGACACAAGTCCTGGATGAATACCGACTGCAGATGCTATTTGTGAAGTGGAAACAATAATAAATAGTCGAACCATCACACCTGCGTCGAGCGACATGAGAGACCTGGAAGCGTTTACGCCAGCCCACATTCTCCACGGTGGCCCACATGCTGATCTGCTATTAGGAGGATGTCTTCTGAAAGACTTACATCAACGACGGTGGCGGCACGTGCAGTTCCTAGCAGACCACTTCTGGAAACGCTGGGTGAGGAAGTACCTTCCACTACTCCGCAAAAGACAGAGGTACATAGAACCAACCTGTAATCTCCAGAAAGGCGACCTTGTCTTCGTCACCGGAGAAGATTTTCCTCGCAACAAACGACCATTGGGCAGGGTCACGACAACAGTCCCGGGAGCCAATGGTCTAGTGAGCCAGGTGCTTGTGCGAACCGTATCTAGGGAGTTCCGAAGGCCAGTGACCCGTGTATACCTTATTGAACACGCCACACCGTAAATCTTGGGCGATTGCTCATCGCCGGGAGTGTTATCGCCGCTGGCTTCAGCTACAGTGCTGGCGTGTGATGCCATTAAATCTTTCGACCTGTGACCTCGCCAGATGTAGAAGTGTTCACAGACAAGTCCTGGTTCTGCTGAGTGGACTGTCTTAGACTGGTGGCGGTGCCTGCCCGCCCCTCCATGAGACAGATCGCCCTCTCTAGTGATGCTGTGAAGACCAGCCTTCTGTCCGAGAATTTGTGCTGGGACGATTTATGCAATACTGTTTTCTCTTGAAACACCACACTGATCTGCTTTGACCCGCACTTGTAAGTACAGCCTAAGTGACATGACTCCTTCAAGGTTTTCCATCATCAGGAAGAGTCTGATGATCTTCTGTACTCTTCCTGTGACATCATGTACAGCTGAAAGATCTTTCTTTGTTAAGAAGGACCGGAAGAACTATCTCCGATATTGAATGGCTGATAAATGTTTAACTGAACTAGCACTATTGTTTATACACCCAGATATTAACATTTGTGATAGTGATGTTATAAACAGATTTGCAGATCAAAATCAAAAGAAGCGTCGCATAAATCCTGTTTTATTGATAAATGAATGTATAAATAATTCCTGCCTTGAAAACACATTTTTCATTTTTATTATGTAATTATATTATAAAATAAGATATTTGAAATTTCGATTTTTAACATTTTAAATCAAGGAAAATGGGGGCTTCATTTGTCAGCCCCTTAACCCTCCTGTGGAAACTTTTCCCCCTGGACCTTCACTGGGGGCTCCGCTCCAGACTCCCCCACTAAAAAAAACCTAGATCCGCCACTTATTAATAGTAAGTTCATTATTTACTAACACTGTAAGCGTGCCTTGTCTTATCAGAAGCTTTTTTTAAAAATTAACAGAGCAGATATACAAATTTCTTTGGACCACTAAAACCCTTCCACTCAAAAAATCTCTGACCAAATACAGCTTCTCTAACTCCTTTTCCCTTTCGAAATCCATTTTGTTCTTCAGATAACTCACTTTACATTCTAAACTTTATTCTACTTAAAATTATGATTAATAAAAATTTGCAGGCATGACTTATTAATTAATATGGATCTACATTTGTATATAATATACAGTATATATTATTATTAATTTGGTAATAATAAGAGGGCCCTCTCATAAATATTTTTTCTCCATATAATGTAATATTAATTATATATCCGATCATTATGTAGCAAACAGTCCGAGAACGGCAGCCATATCTGTTCTCCCCGAGAAGACTTCCCACCCTCTGAGTAACAACATGGCGCCCGATTGGCGCCATGGCACCCGTGTCATATTGTATCACGCCGTAAGGGTGCCGAATATTTTTTTAGTGGGTGTACATGTATGTATCGTGCATGTATACATGCGTGTGTGTGTGTGTGTGTGTGTGTGTGTGTGTGTGTACAAGCATCATGCATTGAAAAATTAATCGGCACCCTGAAAGCGTGATACAATATGACACGGGTGCCGAATAGTTTTTTAGTGGGTGTACAACTGCACATGCGTTCTGGGACCCTTCACTGCAGTGCACATCGGAGAGGAATGGCGGAAAAACGAACTAATAATTTTAGAATTTGAAGATGTGGCTGATCTTCGTTACATTCTTCGTAATTTTGTTTGTTTTATTGAATATTAAACGTAAATTCATTAATGTTTTTACGGCCAATATTATGAAATTTTCGAGACATTAAGGTGTTTTACTGCCAAGTGCAAGCTCATTCAACTGCCAACTGCTGGAGTCATTTCACCTTACAATCTCTGTTCGGTAAGCAATACAATAATCATACCATACTACCCCCTGCAGGCGGCAGGAATAGAAGGGTAACCTCAATATCTGTTTTACATTTATATTTAATGTTTGAGCTTCCTCTTTCTTCAACTTTAATCTTGGCAACAAGTAAAAAACTACGAACTTCAAATGTGTGGGATTCAGGAGGTTGGGACTAGAATGTGGAGTTTGCTTGTCTCGGAGAGTATAATCATTTGCACCCTATTTAACGTAACCAGCTTAACAAGATATTGTTAAGTTACTTATTTTAAGATGTTCCCAGACCTTCCATCTTTGTAGTTCAGATCACCTATAGCCCTCGACATTGAATTTGGATGTTATGGCATCCAAGCTTCCATAACACATCTTTCTTCATTTTGTAAATTTTTCCTCGCTATTTAGCGGTAGTAAAAATCCCGTTCACTAGGATTTATTGGGCTTGCCTTCACTGGTTAGGAGGAGTGGACGTAGTTCATATTGATGGTCGTCCGTGTACAGTACAGTCTTGAATTTGGCACCTCCGGCATACCAACTGCACGAGCAAGACGAATCACAATGCATCAGCGAAGGTGGACAGAACAGGCTAACCAACACTGCCCTCGACGGTCCCGCACGGAAGGCAAGAGGTTCGGCCAATTAAAACTACCGCTTGAAGTAACAATTCCTACCTTGTGGGTTCTTCGTGGATGAGGGAAGCAAGGTGATTAAAACTCCGGCCGTAAGACTCACCAGCAGTCTCATGTCCGTCGGCGAAATCTATGAGGCCCCACGCCAACATGGTGGCGGTGAAGGCCATCGGGAATCCGAACTTCACGTGGTCACCAGCTGTACCAAGAGAAGAACAAGTTATAAACAACAGTTGATATGGCATGTATCAGATCATATTTCTTGTTTTAATATTAATATTTCTATATCTCTCTGTTTCATTACCTATATAGTAGCCGCCAGTCAGGTTTACGTTTTTGTCAGTACCATCGTCAAGGCCAGAGTCGCCGCGCCAGGTGATGCGCATATCGGAAGGCAGAGGACCTGACCGCTGGGCCTCGTAGAACAAGTAAGACATACACAGTACCTGGTAGTGAGAGGCGAAAAGTGGTAGCCGTACGGCGAGGTGGAAGAGAAGAAATCAGTAATGGGGGAAAGGAATGATATTAGGGCATAAGGAGAAAGGGAATAGGTGAGATGTAAGGGACATTAGGAAAGAAGGGAACGGAGAAGAGGTGAAGCACTTAGTGCTTATGGGTAGAGGCGAAAGATGAGGAGAGACGGGTGAGGGGCATTAGTGA